>JAABKJ010007696.1:0-11632 GCA_011634705.1 Andricus grossulariae
TATATATATATATATATATAGAATAATCAAATAAATTTAATTAATAGTTAAGACACTATTTTAATAAATTAATATTAAAATTATTTTTCTTTTATTTGTGCTCTTAATACACGATTCACTGTATGTTCCATTATCCACTGTAGGCAGGCTCCCCCTAAATTTTTTTAATTCAGTATTCATGGGGCACTTTCTCTGCGTTTAATAAATAATAAAAAAACAGAATATGAAATCGAAAAAGGAGCAAGAACTTCGAGTCAATATGTTCCCTGTGAAATGTAATCCAAACAAACAAAACTTTTCTTGAGTAAATATCTCATAGAGGGGAATAAAGGAGATTGAATCGATATCCTTTTTGGTATAAAGGACACGTTCTCAAGTCGCATTCGAGATAAAAAATAACCACAAAGAGAGAAATATAAATTTTTTATATATAGTTATCAATTTTCAAAATTGGCTCAAAACAGGGAAAACAGGGTGATTTTTAGGAATATCGAAAAATAATAGGAAAATAAATATTTTTAAATAACAATAATGTTTTACAACCAAACAAGATTAATTTTAAAGCCAATAAAAGGCAAATATTTATTTAAAAAGTTGAGTAATTCAACTCTCAACAAAAAAGACGAGGTTTCATCAAAATAGTTTAAATTTCAACGAGAGACATTAATTTTTTACTAAAATAATGAATCTTCAACCAAAACAAGAATTTTTGATAAAGTAAATCAAATTTCAACCAAAATGTTAAATTTTACAACCATGACAAATTAATTTTTTACAAATAAAAATTTTTCAGTCCAGAAAAAAATTGTATTGAAATTTTTGAACTTTCAAGCAAAAATTTGAATTTTCTGTGAAGTAATTGAATTTTCAACTCGAAAATATTGATTTGCTTCCAAAAAGACGAATTTTCAACCTAGGAGATGAATTTCAAACGAAAACTGATGAATCTTCAACAACAACAAAAAAATGAATTTTTAATAAAATAGTTCAAATTGCAATCCAGAAGTTAAATTTTCCAACCAAAATCACGATTTTTCAACAAATAAAGATTTTTCAGTCCAAAAAGAAAAAAAAATGTATTCGAAAATTTTTATCATTCAAGCCAAAAGACGAATTTTCCAGAAGATGATTCAATTTTCATACAAAAAATATGAATTATCAACAAAAAGTTAATTTTTAACCAAACATTTGCATTTTCAGCCAAAAGAGAAAATTCCTACCAAGAAAATTAGCTGTTTTTTTTTGTATCAAAAAATATGAATTTCAAACAACTAAACATAAATTTTCGACAAAAATTTGGAACTTTTATTAAAAAAATAAATTTTGAACAAAATAGTTCAATTTTTAACCAAGAAAGATGCATTTTCAACAAACCAGATAAATTTTTCATAATAAAGTTACTTTTCAACCAAATAGTTCAATTCTCTGCAAAATAGTGGAATTTTCGATAAAGAAAAATTTTTCAGCCACGAAAGAAAAAACTTTCAAGCAAATTCGTGAATTTTCAAAAAAAAACAAGTCGATTTTTCTGCAAAAGAGTTTAATTTCCAAACCGAGAATATACATTTTCAACAAAAAAAAAATTAATTTTTAACCAACTAGTTGAAGTTTCTACCAACATAATATTCTACGAAAAGACGCATTTTTAATAAGTACATCAATTTTCAAAAAACTAGTTAAATTTTTAGTAAAAAAATTAATTTTCAACAAAATAATCGCATTTTTAAAGAAAAATATGAATTTTTAACTTAAATGATAAATCTTCAACCAAAAAAATTAAATTTCAAGAACCTAGTTCTATTTTCAACAAAGTAGATCAAATTTTCACCCAAACGTTGAATTTTCTAAGCAAAAAGATGAATTAAAAAAAAATAGACACTTTTTAGTCTCGAAAAAAATTTATCTAAAATTTTGAACTTTCGAGCCAAAAGATTAAATTTCTGTAAAATAATTGTATATTTAAAACGAAAATATAAATTTCCAGCAAAAAATTTAATTTTCAAACCGAGAATATAGATTTTCAATAACAAAAAAAAATAATTTTCAACCAAGAAGTTGAAGTTTTTACCATAATAATAAAATTTTCAACTAAAATCATGAATCTTCAACCACAAAAATTAATTTTTTAAAAAGTAGTAAAATTTTCGACCAAAAAGTAGAATTGTCTACAAACCACATGAATTTTCAAACTGCAAATATTAATTTTTTACCAGAAAGACGAACTTTCAACAAAATAGTTTAATTTTTTAGCAAAAAGATAAATTTTTAACAAAATAGTTTAATTTTTTACCAAAAAGATGAATTTTTAACAAAATAGTTTAATTTTTTAGCAAAAAGATAAATTTTTAACAAAATGGTTTAATTTTTTACCAAAAAGATGAATTTTTAACAAAATAGTTTAATTTTTTACCAAAGAGATAAATTTTTAACAAAATAGATTAATTTTTGACCAAAAAGACGAATTTTCAACCAAAAAGTTTAATTTTTCACTAAAAAGGCAAATTTTTAACAAGATAGTTTAATTTTTGACCAAAAAAGATGAATTTTCAACAAAATAGTTTAATTTTTTTACCAAAAAGACCAATTTTCAACAAAATAGTTTAATTTTTTACCAAGAAGATGAATTTTCAACAAAATAGTTTAATTTCTAAACCAGAAAATAAATTTTTAACTGAAGACATGAATCTTCAAACAAAAAAATAAATTTTCATCAGAGTAGTTCAACTTTCAACGAAAGAGAATAATTTTCTACAAATATAGAATTTTCAGTATAGAAATAAAAAGGTCATCAAAATTTTGAACTTTCTAACCAAAAGAAGAATTTTCTTATTTTTAATAAGATTTTTTAATAAAAAAGGCAATTTTCAACCCAAAAAGCAAATTGTTGAATTTTTAAGCGATAAAGAAAAATCTTCCAAAAAACTGTCAAATTTTCTACCCAAAAATATTGATTTTTTACCAAAAAGACGAATTTTCAGTCTAGAAAGAAAAAAAAAATCTCTGAAACTTCTTAACTTTTATGCCAGACGATTTTTTTGTGAAGTTATTGAATTTTCAACCCAAAAATACGAATTTTCAAAAAAAGTTGATTTTCAACCAAATATTTGCATTTTAAACGAAAAAAGAAAAAAATCCAACCAAAAAAATCAGTTTAGTTATTAAAACAAAAAATACGAATATAAAAAAATAAATAGGTTTCCCACCAAAAATGGAAAACCTAAATTTTTAGATTAAGAAAATTAACTTTTAACATGAAAACACGTAGTTTTTAACAAAGATATAAATTTTCGGCTACAATTTTCAATTAAAAAAAAAAATTTCCAACAGAATCGTTCAATTTTTAACCATGAATGATGCATTTGTTACAAAGAAAGAATTTAATTTTAGATTAAAAACAGTTTAATTCAAGCAAAAATATGATTATTTAACAAAAATTTTAACGAAAAATATAATAGTTGATGAAAATTTTATTTTAAATTATAAACAGTTGAATTCAATCTCACAGATAAAATATTATTAAAAAAAGTGAATTTTCAACTATGAAAAATTTCAGTTCACTTTTTAATACTAAGATATAAATCTTCAACGTGAAAATATAAATTTTCACCAAAAAAAGTTTATTTCTAACCAAGAAAAATAAATTTTCAACCAAACAGTGAAGTGTTCAACGAAAAAATATGAATTTTCAATTGAAATGGAAGAATTTTATACTCGAAAAGATCAATGTTTAACAAAAAAGTTAAATTATTGACAACAACAAAAAAAATAAATAAAATGAACTCTGAACTCGAAATATAATAGTAGACTTTTCAATAAAAATAATTAACTTTCAACTAATAAATATGAATTTTCAATAAAAAAAAAAACCAGTAAATTTTCTATCAAAATAAAAGCTAGGAGTTGTGCGTTAGGAGTTATGTAAGAGTTAGGAGCTGTGCGTTAGGAGTTAGGGTTTAAAATTTAAGATTTAGGAGTTACGTAGGAGTTAGGAGTAGTTGTGCGTTAGGAGTTATTTAGGAGTTAGGATTTGAGCGTTAGGAGTTCGAAGTTGGGGAATAAAATTCGGGACTTAGGAGTTACGTAGGACTTAGGAGTTTGCGTTAGGAGTTATGAGTTTGGAGTTAGGGGTTACAAGTTAGGACTGAGGAGTTAGGAGTTACGTAGGAGTTACGAGCTGTGCGTTAGGAGTTATTTGGGAGTTAGGAGTAGGGCGTTATGAGTAATTTAGGAGTAAGGAGCAGGGCGTTGAGAGTTATTTAGGAGTTAGGATTTGTGCGTTAGAAGTTACGTAGGAGTTAGAAGTTCTGCGTTAGGAGTGAGGAGTTTGGAGTGAGGGGTTAAACGTTAGGACTTAGGAGTTGTGCGTTAGGAGTGATGTAGGAGTTAGGACTTGTGCGTTAGGAGTTATGTAGAAGTTATTGAGGATTTAGGATTTGCGCCTTCAGAGTTAAATGTTGTGCGTTAGAAGTTATGTAGGAGTTATGAGTCAGAAGATAGGGATTGAAATTAAGGACTTAGGAGTTACGCAGGAGCGAGGAGTTGTGCGTCATGAGTTATTTAGGAGTTAGGATTTGAGCGTTATGAGCTAGAAGTTAGAGATTAAAAGTTAGGACTTAGGAGTTACGTAGGAGTTAGGAGTCGTGCGTTAGGAGTTATGAGTTCGGAGTAAGGTCATAAAGTTGGGAATTAGGAGTTAGGAATTACGTGGGAGTTAGGAATTGTGCGTTAGGAGTTATGCAGAAGTTATTGAGGAGTTAGGAGTTGCGCGTTCAGAGTAAGGTGTTGTGCGTTAGGAGTTGTCCGTTAGGAGTTATGTTGGAGTTATGAGTTGGAAGTTAGGGATTGAAAGCTAGGACTTAGGAGTTAGTAGTTACGTAGGAGTGAGGAGTTGTGCGTAAGGAGTTATGTAGGAGTTGCGCGTTCGGAGTTATGTAGAAGTTATTGAGGAGTTAGGAGTTGCGCGTATGGAGTTAGGTGTTGTGCGTTAAAAGTTGTCCGTTATAAGTTATGTAGGAGTTATGAGTTAAAAGTTAGGGATTGAAAGTGAGGACTTACGAGTTAGGAGTTACCCAGGTGTGAGGAGTTGTGCGTAAGGGTTTATGTAGGAGTAAGGAGTTGCGGGTTCGGAGTTAGGTGTTGTGCTTTAGGAGTTATGTAGGAGTTAGAAGTGAGGTGTTAAAAGTTAGGACTTAGAAGTTAGGAGTCACGTAGGAGTTGTGCGGTAGGCGATACGTAGGAGTCAGAATTTATGCGTTAGGAGTTATGGAGAAGTTATTTAGGAGTTAGGAGTTGCGCGTTTGGAGTTAGGTGTTGTGATTTAGGAGTTGTCCATGAGGAGTTATGTAGGAGTTAGGAGATATGTAGGAGCTAGGAGTTGTGATTCAGGAGTAAGGAGTTATGAGGGAGTTATTTAGGAGTTATGTATGACTTAGGTATAGCTTATGTAGGAGTTATGAGTTCTGAGTTAGGAGTAAGGAGTATGTAGGAGTTTTTTAGGTGTTATGTAGGACTTATGTAGGAGTTAGGCTACCTTGGCTACGAAAACCTAAAAATGAAAAGAAGGGGAATTTTCTTGAAAGCAGGGGAGAAAAATTTTCAAAAAGGTAAAAGACTGGAATAGGAAGAAAAGTGTAAAGTCTGAAATTGCTTATTGCTGCTATCAAAACTCGATTGGATTTAGTGAAAAAAGCGTCAGTTCATTTCAGAAACAAATTTCCCTATCCTCATAAAAGTGGCGCGAAAGTATAAATTGAACCTGTCAGAAAATAGTGAAACATGAAAGAGCTTTTTAAAATTCCCAAGAAAAGCAGAGGACCAGAAAGAAAATGAGAAAGCTCCTTACACTGGCTGAATGCCTGTAGTCGAAAGTTATGTGGATGCATGCGAAAAATGACGAATAAATCAAAACAAAGCCACATTGGCGTTCCACTTTCATGACGCATCTTAAATTTCATTCATGACGTAAATACACCTGAATATGTCAAGAAATGTACCAAATTTATATTCAAATCGGGACGACTGAAATATCCTGAAAAATAAAATTCCCCACACTGTGAAATTCCCGAATTGGAAAATTGCCGAATAATAACATTTCGGAATAATAAAATTTAAATTTAAAAACAAAATTAAAACAATTTAAATTTTTTTTCTCGTAAATATGATATTATTATTAAAAATATAATAATATAATCGAATATTTGCATACATTGTTTTTTAATGTTTAAAGTTTCTAAAATTATTTGTTAAATTTGAAATAACAATAATTGAATAAAATATATTTCTGGATCAAAATTTTTTTTCATTCATTCTAATTTTAAATTCAAACTGGAAAATTTCCGTTTTATTAAATTCTCAAATAATAATATTCGCAAATAATAAAATGTCGAATAATCAAATGGCCGAATAATAACATTTTTGAAAAATAAAATTTTCGAATCCTTAAATTCCCGATTTTGGAAAATTACTGAATAATAAAATTCCCGAATAATAAAATTTCCGACTAATAAAATTCCTGAATAATAAAATTCCTGAATAATAAAATTTATTATCAATAAAATTTTGGAATACTAAAATTCCCGATTTTTGAAAATTACCGAATAATAAAATTCCCGAATAATAAAATGTTCGAATTATAAAATTCCCCAATAATAAAATTCCTGAATACCAAAATTCCAGAATAATAAAATTCCCGAATTGTAAAATTGCCGAATAATAACATTTCTGAATAATAAATCCCGAATAATAAAATTCCCGAATAATAAAATTTCCGAATTAGAAAATTCCCGAATTGGAAAATTTCCGAACAGTTTATAATATTATAGAATTAGAAAATTCCAGAAAATTACAATTTGCGACAGTTTATAATATTACCGAAATTAAAAATTCTCGACAGGAAATTGACGAATTATAAAATATCCGAACTAGAAAATTTCCGAATTCAAACTGTTAAATCTTTTTTTCATAAACAATATTTAATTATTAAAAATATTATAATATAATCGAATATTTTCATAAAAAATTTATTTTTAATGTTTGAAGTTTCTAAAATTATTGGTTAAATTTAAAATAACAATAACTGAATAAAATATATTTCTGGATCAGAAATTTGTTTCATTCATTCTAATTTTAAATTCAATCTGGAAAATTTCCGTTTGATAAAATTCCCGAATAATAAAATTACCAAATAATAAAATTACCAAATTGGAAAATTCCCGAATAATAAAGTTTCCGAATAATAAAATTCCTGAATAATGAAATTTTTGAATAATAAAATTTTGGAATACTAAAATTCCCGATTTTGGAAAATTCCCGAATAATCAAATTCCTGAATTGGAAAATTGCCCAATAGTTTATAATATTATCGAATTTGAAAATTCCCGAAAATTAAAATTCGCGAAAGTTTATATCATTACCGAAATTAAAAATTCCCGACAGGAAATTGCCAAATTATCAAATATCCGAATAAGAAAATTTCCGAATTCAAACAATTAATTTTTTTCCTAAATATTATTTATTTATTAAAAATACAATAATACAATCGACTATTTTTGTAAGAAAATTATTTTTAACACTTGAAGTTTCTAAAATTATTTGCTAAATTTAAAATAACAATAACTGAATAAAATATATTTCTCGATGAAAAATTTTTTCCATTCATTTTAACTTTAAAGCCAAACTAGAAAATTTCCGTTTAGTAAAATTCCAAAATAATAAGATTTCCGAATAATCAAATGTCCAAATAATAAAATTTCTGAATAATAAAATTTTCGAATATAAAAATTGCCGATTTTGGAAAATTACCAAATAATAAAATTCCCGATTAATGAAATGTTCGAATAATAAAATTCCCGAATAATAACATTCCTGAATACCAAAATTTCCGAATAATAAAATTTCAGAATTCGAAAATTTCCGAATAATAGAATTCCCGAATAGGAATATTACCCCATAATAAAATTTCCGAACAATAAAATTCCTGAATTATAAAATTCCAGACTAATAAAATTCCCGAATAGTAAAATTCCCGAGTATTAAAATACCTGAATTAAAAAAATCCCGCAAAATAAAATTTCCGAATTAGATAATTACTGAATAATAAAATTCTCGAATTGTAAAATTGCCGAATAATAAAATTCCCAAATAATGAAATTCCAAAATTGGAAAATTCCCGATTTTGGAAAATTCCCGAATAATAAAATTCCCGAATAATAAAATGTTCGAATTATAAAATTCCCGAATAATAAAATTTTGGAATAATAAAATTCCCGAAAAGTAAAATTTCTGAATAATAAAAGACCCGAATTGGAAAATTTCCAAATAATAAAATTCTCGAATCTCAAAATTTCTGAAATGCAAAATTCCCGAATAATCAAATTTCCGATTAATAAAATTTCTGAATAATAAAATTCCCGAAATTGGAAAATTAGCGAATAATAAAATGTTCGTACTAGAAAACTCCTGAAAAATAAAATTTCGGAATAATAAAATCCCCGAATAATAAAATTTCCGAATAATAAAATTCCCATATTAGGAATTTCCCGAGTAATAAAATTCCCGAATTGAATAAAATTTCCGAATAAAAAAATTCCCAAACAGTAAAATTCCCGAATAATAAAAGACCCGGATTGGAAAATTCCCCAATAATAAAATACCCGAATTGGAAAATTGCCGAATAATAAAATTTCCGAATAGTAAAATCCCTGAATAATAAAAGACCAGAATTGGAAAATTTCCAACTAATAAAATTCCCGAATCGTAAAATTCCTGAAATGCAAAATTCCCGAATAATGAAATTTCCGATTAATAAAATGTCTGAATAATAAAATTTTCGAATAATGAAATTCCCGATTTGGAAAATTAGCGAATAATAAAATGTTCGAATTACAAAATTCCTGAAAAATAAAATTTCGGAATGATAAAATTCCTGAATAATAAAATTTCCTAATAATAAAATTCCCGAATTAGGAATTTCCCGAATAATAAAATTCCCAAATTCAATAAAATTCCCGAATAACAAAATTCCCAAATAGTAAAATTCTGGAATAATAAAAGGCCCGAATTGGAAAATTCCCGAATAATAAAATTTCAGAATTGGAAAATTCCCGAATAATAAAATACCCGAAATGTAAATTCCCAAATCGTAAAATTCCAGAATAATAAAAGACCCGAATTGGAAAATTCCCCAATAATAAAATACCCGAAATGGAAAATTGCCGAACGATAAAATTCCCGAATTGGAAATGTTCCAAATAATAAAATTTCTGAATAATAAAATTTTCGAATAATAAAATTCCCGATTAGGAAAATTACCGAATAATAAAATTTCAGAATTGGAAAATACCCAAATAATAAAATTCCCGAATTAGAAAAGTTTCGAAAAATTAAATTTCTGAATAATAACATTTGCGAATAATAAAATTCCCGATTAGGGAAATTACCAAATAATAAAATGCTCGAATTATAAAATTCCCGAATAATAAAATTTCAGGATTGGAAAATTCCCGAATAATAAAATTTCTGAATGATAAAATTTCCGGATCGGAAAATTCCCGAATAGTAAAATTCCCGAATCGAATTTTGATTTTAGATTTATAAAATCTTCTGTAGCAATATTAACTATTACATTTTTTGATGAAAACTAATTATTTTGTTTGAAAATTTACCTATACCATTTTTAGTTTAAAATTTCTCTTTTTAACTTAAAATTTGAAATAATCGGTTAAGTGTTTTATACTCTTATTAGAAATTGATTTTTTTGTTTAAACATTCATCATTTCGGTTGAAAATTCATTTCTTTAGTTGAAAATTAAACTATTTTGTTATAAATTTAACTATTTGCTTAAAAATTGGACTAATTTGTTAAAAATTAAACTATTTTATTAAAAATTCCTCTTCTTCGTGAAAAATAAATATTTACGGGTTAAAAATTCAACTGTTATGTAGAAAATTCGTTATTTGGGTTAAAATTTTGTTTGTTTGTTAAAAGTTAAACATTTTGTTAGGCATTCCTTTTTTTCGAGATTCATCATTTTACTTACAAATTTATCTATTTGGTTGAAAATTGGACTTTTTTCTGGAACAACATTTTTTCTAATTAATTTTTTTACTAAAAATATAGCTTTTTCATTTTTGGTAGCAAATTTGTGTTGTTAAGTTCAAAATTCGTCTTTTTTGTAGAAAATTAATTTTTGTTGTTGAAAATTCGTGTTTTGGTTTGAAAATTTCTCTCCGTAGGTTGAAAATTTAATCATTTTGTTGTAAATTCAACTTTTTGGGTTAACCGTTTTTAGTTGAAGTTATATCTTTTTCGTTAAAAAATTCGACTATTTGGTCGAAAATTCATATTTGTTAAACATATTTTCAGTTACAACAATTTTTTAAACATTAAAATTTGTCAATAATAATCAGAAAAGTCCAGTATTTGATTTAAAATTGAAATATTTTCTTGAAAATTTAATTATTTTGTTCAAAATTCTAAAGGTCGAAGGTTCAACTGTTTTGCTGAAAATTCGTCCTTTGGAATTGAAAGTTCATCTTTTATGGTAAAAAAGTCATCATTTTTTATTGAAATAAATAAAAAATTGAAATTTCTCAATTTTAATTTTAAATTGTTTTATTTCATTTATGAAAGATTCTATTTTAAAAATGTTACAAGATTAAAATTCTGTGATTTGAATATTAAGTTTCAGGAAAAATGAAAAATTGGTCAGGGAAAAATTAGGGCATTTTGAAAATGAATTTTCGGGGCTACCCTGAATATATGCAATGCCAGATACTATCGACCTGCAGAGACTGTGATAACCTCAAAGATATATAAGTTTATATTTGAAACCGGATTCTACATATATATTCAAAAAGGGCTAACCTCAACCTAAAATCAATACCGAACGGAACTGAAACTAAACTTGGCAGAGCTTCTCTGTACAATTAAATTTTGCCTATTTTATTAATTGTTTAATTAGTTGTTTAATTAATTGTCCAAACAATGGTTAATAATTTTTTCATACTGGAAAATAGTTATTTTATCTGCGTTTTGCCACCAGGTAATTTGTAAACTTTTTACTGTAAACTTTTTGCCGTGAACTGTTTACTGTAAACTTTGTACTATACACTTTTCACTGTAAACTTTTAATTGTAAACTTTTACTGTAAACTTTTTTCTGTAAACTTTTTAGTGTAAACATTTTGCTGTTAACTGTTTACTGTAAATTTTTTACTATAAACTTTTCACTGTAAACTTTTCACTGTGAACTTTTAACTGTACACTTTTTTCTGTAACTTTTAAGTGTAAACTTTTTTTCTGTAAACTTTTTCTAGTAAACTTTTTTCGGTACACTTTTTACTGCAAAATTTTAACTGTAAACTTTTTTCTGTAAACTTTTCACTGTAAACTTTTTGCTGTAAACGGTTTACTGTAAACTTTTTACTATAGTCTTTTCACTGTAAACTTTGCCTTGTTAACTTCTTACTGTAAACTTTTTTCTGTAAACTTTTCAGTGTAAACCTTTTGATGTGAACTGTTTACTGTAAACTTTTTACCATACACTTTTCACTGTAAACTTTTCACTGTAAACTTTTTTCTGTAAAATTTTTTATGTTCACATTTTAGTGTAAACTTTTTATGTAAACTTTTC
>JAABKJ010007697.1:0-11631 GCA_011634705.1 Andricus grossulariae
ATATTTCCCGGTCGGAAGGGTTCAGAAGTGAATATTCTTCAATCCCCAATCCAGCGCATCAGTTAAATGTAGTCAAAGGGAAAAACAGGGCCATTTTTGGATTTTTACTTGCTCGACAACGTGATCTCCAGAGTGCAGGGTCGCGTCGCCTAAGCTTTATCGGTCTTGAATAATATCCACTTTTGAAACCTCCTGACCGCGAAATCTCGGGGACGCAAACCTAGAGTCTGAAGATGACGTTGAACAGGTTGTGAAAAGTGAAAAAGGACCCTAGTTTTTCTCGCAACTAAATTTAACTGCTGCACTGGGTTGAGATTGGAAGAATATCGACTTCTTAAACCTAATGATCGCGAAATCCCATACGTTAGAATGCTAAATAGAAATAAATTTTCAATTCCGGCGACGTCGAAAATTACCTTCTTCACATAACCAAACTGCTTTATGATTAAAAGTGTTATAGGATAAATTAGAGAGAGATAAATTAGGGTAAGGTGTGAAAGTAATTTTGTCAATAGCACTGAAGTCTAGTATCGGAGGATTGGTCCAAAAAATATATTTTGATCCTGACAGGGTGATCCTGACAAATAAAAAAGAAACATTTTCAATTTCTGAAAAGTTCATAGCTTTTAAATCCTAACTATAAATATTATATTGTCGATTGCGATTTCGTCGAAAATAACCTCCTTCGGATATCAAATCTCATCCCTTAATAAATCTTTGTAAAAATATGGAAATTTTGAACATATCTTGGAGAAATGTCAAGCTGAGGTTAGGAAAGCTCAAATGTCAATAGTACCAAAGCGCAGGCGCCACTTATTTCTTTGGCTCAGTGATACCAACCTACATTTTATAAAAAATTAACTGAATGCTGATACCTGGTTGCTAGCAAAGATATTTAGATGCAGCGTCATAAAGAGAAAATGATAAATGAATTTTCAGCTGTTGAAAATTGAAGGGAATTCATAATTGAATTTTCAATTCTTGAAAATTCAATTGTATTAAATTGAAGAAAGCTAAAAAGTGCAATGGTTGAAAATTGATATTTGTACTATTGAAAATTAAAGAAAATTTCATTCTCAACAATTGTTGAAAATTAAAAAAATTTATAATTTAATTTTGAACAGATCTTTAATTGTTGAAAATTGAAGACAATTGAATATTCAACTATTGAGAATTGAAGAAAATTAATAATTGTATTATCAACAGTGGAAAATCCAATTAGTGAAAATTGAAGAGAATTGCAATTTGAATGATTAAATATTGAGAATTGAAAAGTATTAAAAATTAAATTATTGAAAATTAAAAAAATTGAATATTCAACTGTTGAATATTGAAAATTGTAAGTTAAATTCTTTTTCATTCCATTCAAAACATTGTCCTTTTTCAAAATTTTACCTGATATAAAATAGTTTTATTTTGAACGTTTTCAATTCAAAAACGTTCCATATGCTGTTCTTAAATTTCAAAAGCTTTCAATTCGAAATTTCTGTTTCAAAAACATTTAGAAATTGGTTAATTAATGGATTTTAAAATTGTTAATATTTTTTTATTCTTACGAAACAGAAATCCAGAGACGTGAACGCGCACGTGCGTTTACTGTCAATACAGAAAATAATTTGCATATTCACAAAACAAACAATTTTGTTTTTTAATACTTAACGAAATTTAAAAATCAAATTTCCGAATTTTGGCGCCATTTTATTCGAACCTTCAATATGTAAAGTTACACTTATCTTTCTCATTAAGAGCCATCCAAATTGTATTTATAACTAAATTAGCCCATTTCTATGTGCCTGCAGCAGTATTTTGCTATTTAAATTTACAAAAAATAATCCTTAACAAACGCTTTGTGTGCGCATGCGCATTTTGTGTCATAACCTAAAAATCACCTAACCTCCAATTCTGCTAAATTTGACAGAATTTGAGTTGAGAAATTAATAAATCACTACGCAAGTATAGTTAATGAGGCTGAAATGCATACTTAGCCAAAATTTACTTGAATCCCCTCTGAATTCAGCCTGAAAAAAACATTAAAACGAGCAATTCTATTTTCGGAAATCGTGGCCGTGAAACGATAATTCTCGAGAAAATAGCAGTCGAGGTCGAGGATCGAAGCTCGAGGTCCGTCGGAAGGTCGGAACAGACGAAGGCGACGACAGCACGAGAAAAAAAATAATAAAAAGTGTCTGTAGTGTTTCGCCGGATTAAAAAAATCGCCCTTTCGTACCGATGATCCGCAGAAATCCAGGACTCAACCTTTAAACAGATCGATCGGCGCAGTGTTTTCCAACCTTCCGAGAAGAAATCGTGATCCAGAAAAATTTGCATCGCCCCTCTCACCGGACTCCCTCGCACGTTAAAAACACAGAAAGAACCACGAAGTACTCGAAAATACAAGAAAAAAATCACACCTTTTGCATGTTTCTCGAAAAAATTGACCGTTTTCGGGGAAAGAAAACTTGAGAAAACAAATTTGTTGGTTAAGTTCGGAAGTCAGAGTTCGACGTCAGTGAAGGAAAAATCTTCTTCAGAGGATCAGGATTTTTAGTTGCCGGGAAAGGGTGACAAAATTTCGGCGATTTGCATTCTATGAGCTCTAAGGGCCCAGAGGACCCTGGAGAAGACCTCGCTTCCAGGTAAAGTTTTTTGCCGGATTATGTGCCGTTTTTTCAAGAAATATTTAGAATTGATATACTTTTTTAGTTAAAAATGATATTTGGGGAACATTTTTTGATGATCTTATTGTAGGAATCTTTCACTTCTTTTATTTGTCTTCATTCCCACGCGTCACGTTTTGGTGTTGGATGTCAAATGTGTTTGTTTATGTCGCGTGCTTTCCTTGATTTTACTACGTCTTGTGGTTCTATTTTTAGCTGGGGGGATAATAATTTTCGCTGAGATCAGGAATTCAGGAAGTCGAAAAAAATGGATGTTTTACGATCATTCGGGTTTGTTATTTTATTAATGATGGATTTTTAAATATGGGATTTCGACCAAAAGAAAATAATTGCTTAATGTGCAAAGTCATTCCTGAGTTTTGTGATTGTAAAGTTGATTTTTTGATATTTTTGAGAGCCATTCTAGTCTTTGTCTTTTCGTAGCTATTTGCAGTTTATTATTAGATTTAAAGGTATTTTCACTGTTGGTAATATGCTTTTAACATTTTTTGAACTACAAAACTCTAAAATATTCAAAAAAACGTTCAAATTATTTTAAAAATTACAAGGACGGCATAACATAAATTTTTATTTATAATAAATTCAACTATTTGTTATTACTATAATTAAATTAATTTTGATTGGGGTATTTCTAGGAATTTTCTAGAGTTGGGTTAGGAAATAGGACATATATGTCATGAATATTGAATAGGAGAATACTTCCAGGGGTATTTTTAAAGTATTTCTAAAAATTCGATAGATTTGAGTCATAATATAGGGCATAGGTAAACCGTAAATAGAGATAGACAGAGGCTAGGATATTTAAAAGGGTAATTCTAGGGAATTTTTCAAGTTTTATCAGGAGATAGGGCATAGATATGGCATAAATAAAGCTGCAGGGGTGATATATAATATTTCTAGGGATTTAAATAGACCTGGATCAGGAATTAGGGCATAGACAGACAATAAATAATTTTAGGTAGAACTTAAAATATTTCTAGGAGTATTTCTAGGAATTTTATAGAATAGGATCAGAATATAGGGCTTAGATAGGTCATAAATAATCCTGGATTGGGTGTAGAATATTTATAGGGATTTTTGTACGGATTTTATAGGTAAGGATCAGAAATAATTCTGGATAGGGGGTAGAATATGTATAAGAGTATTTCTATAGATTTCATAAAGTAGGATCAGGAAATAGGGCTTAGATAGGTCATAAATAATCCTGGATAGGGTATAGAATATTGATAGGAGTATTTCTAGGGATTTTATAGAGTTGCATCAGGGAATAGGGCATATATAGGCCATAAATAAACCCGGGTAGAGGGTAAAATACTGATAAGGGTATTTCTAGGAATTTTATAGATTTGGACTAGGGAAAAGGGAAATAAATAGGTCATAATTAGAGCTGGACAGGCGATAGGATACTTATAAAGGTATTTCTAGGGATTTTAGAAAGTAGGATAAAAATAGAACTTAGATGGGTCGTAAATAATTCTGTATTTCAAGAGATTTTATAAAGTAGAATGCGGAAATAGGGATTAGATAGGTCATAAATAATCCTGGATAGGGTATATAATATTGATATGACTATTTCTAGGGATTTTATAGAGTTGCATCAGGGAATAGGGCATATATAGGCCATAAATAAACCCGGATAGAGGGTAAAATACTGATAAGGGTATTTCTAGGAATTTTATAGATTTGGACTAGGGAAAAGGGAAGTAAATAGGTCATAAATACAGCTGGACAGGCGATAGGATACTTACAAAGGTATTTCTAGGGATTTCATAAAGTAGGATAAAAATAGGACATAGATAGGTCATAAATAATTCTGTATTTCAAGAGATTTTATAAAGTAGAATAAGGAAATATGGATTAGATAGGCCATAAATAATCCTGGATAGGGGATAGAATATTTATAGGAGTATTGCTAGGGATTTTCTAGAATTTCATCAGGGAATAGGGCATATGTAGGCCATAAATAGAACTGAACAGGCGATAGGACACTTAGAAAGGTATTTCTAGGAATTTTATAGAGTATGATCAGAAAATAGGGCGTAGATAGGTCATAAATAATCCTGTATTTCTAGGGGGTTTATAAAGTTTTAAAGGAAATAGGGCTTAGATAGGTAGTATAGGGAGTATAATATTTATAGAATTATTAGTGGGGATTTTATAGAGTAGGATCAGAAAATAGGGCTTAGATAGGTCATAAATAATCCTGTATTTCTACGGATTTTATAGAGTAGGATCAGGAAATGGGGTTAATATAGGTCATAGATAATCCTGGATAGGGGATAGAATATTTATAGGAGTATTTCTAGGGATTTTATAGAGTAAAATCAGTAAATAGGGCATATATGGGCCATAAATTGAGATGCAGAAGCGATAGGATACTATAAGAGGATTGCTAGGGATTGTATAAGGGAAGATAGAAAAATAGGACATACGTAGGCCATAAATAGAGCTGAACAGGTGATAGGATACTTAGAAAGGTATTTCTAGGGATATAATAAAGTATACTTTAAAAAATAGGGCTTAGATAGGTCATAAATAATCCTGGATGGGAGGTAGAATATGTATAGGAGTATTTCTAGGGATTTCATAAAATAGGAACAGGAAATAGGGCTTAGATAGGTCACAAATAATCCTGGGATAGGGGATAGTATATTTCTAGGAGTATTTCTAGAGATTTTATATAGTAAAATCAGTAAATAGGACATATATGGGACATAAATTGAGATGGAGAAGCTATGGGATACTGAAAAAGGATTGCTGGGGATTTTATAAGAGAAGATTAGGAAATAGGACATATGTATGACATAAACATAACTGAACAGGTGATAAGTTACTTAGAAAGGTATTTCTAGGGGTTTCACAAGGTAGGATGAAAATAGGAGATATATAGGTCATAAATAATGCTGTATTCCAAGAGATTTTATAAAGTATAATAAGAAAATAGGGCTTAGATAGGTCATAAATAATCCTGGATAGGGGATAGAATATTTATAGGAGTATTTCTAGGTATTTTATAGAATTTCATCAGGGAATAGGGCATATGTAGGCCATACATAGAGTTGAATATGCGATATGATACTTAGAAAGGTATTTCTAGGAATTTTATAGAGTTGCATAAAGAGTTGGTCATAAATGATCCTGTATTTCTAAGGATTTTATAGAGTAGGATCAGGAAATGGTGTTAATATAGGTCATAGATAATCCTGGATAGGGTATATAATATTTATAGGAGTATTTCTAGGGATTTTATAGAGTAAAATCAGTAAATAGGACATATATGGGCCATAAATTGAGATGTAGAAGCGATAGGATACTATAAGAGGATTGCTAGGGATTGTATAAGGGAAGATCAGGAAATAGGACATATGTAGGCCATAAACATAACTGAACAGGTGATAGGATACTTAGAAAGGTATTTCTAGGAATTGTGTAGAGTACGATCAGAAAATAGGGCGTAGATAGGTCATAAATAATCCTGTATTTCAAGAGATTTTATAAAGTAGAATAAGGAAATGGAACTTAGATAGGTCATAAATAATCATGGATAGGGAGTATAATATTTATAGAATTATTAGTAGGGATTTTATAGAGTAGGATCAGAAAATAGGGCTTAGATAGGTCATAAATAATCCTGTATTTCTACGGATTTTATAGAGTAGGATCAGGAAATGGGGTTAATATAGGTCATAGATAATCCTGGATAGGGGATAGAATATTTATAGGAGTATTTCTAGGGATTTTATAGAGTAAAATCAGTAAATAGGGCATATATGGGCCATAAATTGAGATGCAGAAGCGATAGGATACTATAAGAGGATTGCTAGGGATTGTATAAGGGAAGATAGAAAAATAGGACATACGTAGGCCATAAATAGAGCTGAACAGGTGATAGGATACTTAGAAAGGTATTTCTAGGGATATAATAAAGTATACTTTAAAAAATAGGGCTTAGATAGGTCATAAATAATCCTGGATGAGGGGTAGAATATGTATAGGAGTATTTCTAGGGATTTCATAAAATAGGAACAGAAAATAGGGCTTAGATAGGTCACAAATAATCCTGGGATAGGGGATAGAATATTTCTAGGAGTATTTCTAGAGATTTTATAGAGTAAAATCAGGAAATAGGGCATATATGGGACATAAATTGAGATGGAGAAGCGATAGGATACTGAAGGAGGATTGCTAGGGAGTTCATAAGGGAAGATTAGGAAATAGAACATATGTAGGCCATAAACATAACTGAACAGGTGATAGGATACTTAGAAAGGTATTTCTAGGGGTTTCATAAAGTAGGATAAAATAGGACATATATAGGTCATAAATAATTATGTATTTCAAGAGATTTTATAAAGTAGAATAAGAAAATAGGGCTTAGATAGGTCATAAATAATCCTGGATAGTGGATAGAATATTTATAGGAGTATTTCTAGGGATTTTATAGAATTTCATCAGGGAATAGGGCATTTGTAGGCCATAAATAGAGCTGCATATGCGTTGAAAAGGAAATAGGAGTTAGATATGTCATAAATAATCCTGGATGGGGGGTAGAATATGTATAGGAGTATTTTTAGGGATTTTATAAAGTAGGATCAGGAAATAGGGCTTAGATAGGTCATAAATGATCCTGGATAGGCGAAAAAAAATTTTTAGGAGTATTTCTAGGAATTTTATAGAGTAAAATCATTAAATAGGGCCTATATGGGCCATAAATAGAGATGGAGAAGCGATAGGATACTATAAGAATATTGCTAGTGATTTTATATGGGAAGATCAGGAAGTAGGACATATGTAGGCAATAAATATAAGTGAACTGATAATAATAATAATAATATAACTGAGTAGGATGAGAAAATAGGGCTCAGATAGGTCATAAATAATCCTGGATAGGGGATACAATGTCTATAGGAGTATTTCTAGGGATTTTATAGAGTAAAATCAGTGAATAGCGCCTATATGGGCTATAAATAGAGATGAAGTAGCGATAGGTTACTATAAGAGGATTGCTAGGGATTTTATACGGAAGATCAGGAAATAGGACATATGTAGGCCATAAATATAACTGAACTGATAATAATAATATAACTGAGTAAGATGAGAAAATAGGGCTTAGATAGGTCATAAATAATCCTGAATTTATAGGGATTTTATGAATTAGAATAAGGAAATAGGGCTAGATAGGTCATAAATAATCCTGGATAGGAAGTAGAATATTTATAGGTGGATTTCTAGAGATATTATAGAGTTGCATCATGGAGTAGGGAATATATAGGCCACAGATAGAGCTAAACAGGCGATGGAATACGTAGAAAGGTATTTCTAGGGCTTTCATAAAGTAGGATGAAACA
This sequence comes from Andricus grossulariae, assembly GCA_011634705.1. Classification (NCBI taxonomy): domain Eukaryota; kingdom Metazoa; phylum Arthropoda; class Insecta; order Hymenoptera; family Cynipidae; genus Andricus; species Andricus grossulariae. The sequence continues at coordinate 8,027 of JAABKJ010007697.1, forward strand.
TAGGGCTTACATAGATCATAAATAATCCTGGATGGGGGGGGGGGTAGAATATGTATAGAAGTATTTCTAGGGATTTTATAGAGTAGGCTAGGTCATAAATAATCATGTATAGGGGGTAGAATAATTATAGGAGTATTTCTAGGGATTTTATAGAGCTGCATCAGGGAATAGGGTTTAGATAGGTCATAAATAATCCCGGATAGGGTGTAGAATATTGATAGGGTTATTTCTATGGATTTTATACGGGTAGATATTTCTAGGCAGGTATTTCTAGGGTTATCATAAAGTATAATAAAAAATAGGGCTTAGATAGGTCATAAATAATCCTGGATGTGGGGTAGAATATGTATAGGAGTATTTCTAGGGATTTTATAGAGTAGGGTCAAAAAATAGGGCTTGTATAGGTCATAAATAATCATGGATTGGGAGTAGAATATTGATGGGATTATTTCTAGGAATTTTATAGAGTAGTATCCGAAAATAGGAGTTAGATAGGCCATTAATAGAGCTGGGCAGGCGATAGGATACTTAAAAGGGTATTTTTAGGAAGTTTACATAGTAAAATCAGTAAATAGGACATATATAAGCCATGAATAAACACGGGTAGATAGTAGAATACTGATAGGGGTATTTCTAAGGATTTTCTACAGTTGAGTCAGCAAATAGGGAATCTATAGGTCATAAATAGAGAATAGTAGAATATCTATAGGAGTATTTTAGGGTATTTTTAGGGACTTGATAGAGTTGCGTCAGGATATAGGGCATATGTAAGCTTTAAATGGGATACTTTAGAGGTTTTTCTATGGCTTTTCTAGAGCTGGAGGAGGACATAAGTCATAAGTAAAGCTTGACAGCGGTAGGATACTTACAGGGGTATTTATAGGGATTTTATAGGGTAGAATCAGGAAATAGGACTTAGATAGGCCATAAATAATCCTGGATAGGAGATCGAATATTTATAGGAGTATTTCTAAGGATTTTATAGAGTTGGACCAGGAAATAGGGCATATATAGGTCATAAATAGAGAATAGTAGAATACCCATATATGTATTATTAGGGTATTTCTTGGAATATTATAGAGCTGTGTCAGGATATAGCGTATATATAGGCTATATATAGATCTAGATAGGGGGTAGAATACCCATATGGGTATTTCTAGGGATTTTTTAGAGCCGGATAAGGAAATAGGGCATAGATAAGTTATAAATAATCCTGGATATAGGGTAGAATATTGATATTAGTTTTTTATGGATTTTATAGAGTTTTATCAGGGAATAGGGCATCATATATAGGTGATGAATAGAGCTGGACAAATGGTAGGATATTTATGGGAGAATCCTAAGAATTTTCTTGAGTTGGTGCAATAAATAGGGCATGGATAGGTCATAAATAATCCTGTATACGGGGTAGGACATTTATAGGGATTTAAGTAGAGCTGAAAAGAGGGTAGGATACTCATAGTTGTATTTCTAGGGATTTTATAGAATTTTATAAGGAAATAGGACATAGGTAGACCATCAATAGATTTTTATAGGGTTTAGAATATTTAAATATGTTTTTATATAGATTTTATAGAGTTGGATCCTGAAATAGGGTATGAATAGACTATACATAGAACTGGACGAGATGTATTTCGAGGGTTACAAAATATTTCTAAACATTTTAAATATTTAAAAGGACTTTCAAAATTTCGCAAAGATTTCACGAATTTCAAAGATTTAAAATAGGCGTAAACACCATATTTCAAAGATTTTACAACAATTCCACAAAAATTTTAAAACTTTCAAAAAATGTAATGGATTTGAAAAACTGTGTACCAGATTTAAAAGAATTAAAAGAATTTTGAAGATTTTAAAGATTTCACAAAGATTTCCAAAATTTCACAAGGATTTTAAAACTTTCAAAAGATGTCCAGGATTTAAAGATTTTAAAAAGGGTATATTAAACCAGATTTCTAAGATTTCAAAACATTTCAAAGATTTGAAACGATTTCAAAACTTTTTTGAAGATTTCAAAAGATTTCAAATATATTAATGATTTCAAATGAATACAAAAGATTTCAGAAAGATTTCACAAATATTTCATAGATATTACAAAGATTTCATAAAAATTCCAGAAAAATTTCAAAAGAATACAAGAATTTCAAAGATTTAAATAAGGATAGAGTACACCAGAATTCAAAAATGTCAAAACATTACAAATATTTTAAACGATTTCAAAATTTTATAGAAGATTTCAAAAGACTTCATAAAGATTTCACAAAGATTTTACAAAAAATTGAAAAGATTTAAAAAATAGTTCATAAAAATTTCAAAAGGATACTAGAATTTCAAAAAACACCAGCTTTCAAAGATTTCGAGAATTTCAGATTTTGAACGATTTCAATAAGTTTTAACAAATTTGAGAAGATTTTAAAAGATACCAATGACTTGACACACAAAAATTAAAGAAAGATTTCACAAGTATTTCAAAGATTTCAAAAAATTTTACAAAGATTTCCAAGATTTAAATACTTTAAAGGATTTCAACGAATTCACAAAAATTTCAAAAGATTTCAAATATTTCAAGAATTTCAATGACTTCACAAAGATTTTAAAATATTCACAATGATTTCACGAAGACTACTTTTGTTCACAAAAAATTAAAAATTTGTTTATTTATGGTTCTGCTTTCTTTAGAAATTGTTGTCCAATAAAAAATAAAATGGCTAATTTTTTTACATGTAATTATTTTTCTTTAATTGAAATTTTAACTGTTCCATTTTTAGTTGAAAATTGATCTTTTTTCGTTAAAAATTCAACAATTTGCATGAAAATTTGTCTTTTTAAATTGAAAATTCACGTATTTTGTTAAAAAATCGATTTTTTTTGTTAGAAAATTATTTTTTTTTCTCTGAAAGTTAATCTTTTTGTTTAAAAATTCTTTTTTTTTCGGTTAAAACTTCAAGTATCGCAGTTAAATATTTATCATTTTAGTTGCAAATTCATCTTTTAGGTTGGAAATAAAATTATTTGGTTGAAATTTTAAACTCTTTTTTTGAAAATTAATTTTTGTTGTTGTTGAAGATTCATCGTTTTAATTAAAAATTAATTTCTTTGGTTGAAAAATGAGCTGTTCGATTGAAAACTTGTTTTTTCTCTGGGTGTTTTTTGGTTGGAAATTATTATTTTTTAACTGAAAAAGTAATTATTATTCCAGTTGAATAGTCAATAATTTTATTTAAAATTTTAACTCTGTGATTGAACCTTCATTTTTTGACTAAAAATTGAATTATTCAATCTTTGATTGAAAAATTATCTTTTTTAGTTGAAAATTCGTGTTTTTTGGTAGAAATTAATCTTCTTGGTTGAAAATTAATCCTTTCGGTAAAAAATTCAATTATTCTAGTTAAAGGTTCATCATTTTATTTAAAAATTCATTTTTCTGGTTTAAAATTCAACTATTCCAGTTAAATATTTATAATTTTATTTAAAAATTCATCACTTTATTTGAAAATGTAACTATTTTTTTTTCCAATTGAAAATTTCATAGTTGTAGTTGAAAATGTATCTGTTTGGTTAAACACTAATTTTTTTAACTTGAAATTCAATTATTTAAATTTTGG
>JAABKJ010007698.1:0-11631 GCA_011634705.1 Andricus grossulariae
ATTAAAAAAACTCCTAGAGATATGGACAGGACGCATCCAACGATATCTTTAGATTTTTTCTGCGACTTTTAGTTACTTCCAGCTATATGTCCGAAGATTGAAATCCATATTCAAAGGATTTTTCTAATGAGAGTGGAGGGGGTAAAAATAATGTTTAAATTGGAGTTTTTGGGTTTTGAAAAATTTATTTGTATTCTATTATATTCGAGTAACGACCTCTGGTTTTCGTTTGGCATGAATTGTTGTTCAGTGATTGTTTAAACAAATAATAAATATGATAAGCAATCTAATTGTTTAAACAATAATTTTTTCTTCATGATTAAAAAAACTCCTAGAGATATGGACAGGACGCATCCAACGATATCTTCAGATTTTTTTTTGGGTCTATTAATTTCTTCTAGCTATATGTCCGAATATTGAAATCCATATTTAGAGGATTTTTCTAAGGAGATTGGAGGGGGTAAAAATAATGTTTAAATTTGAGTTTTTGGGTTTTGAAAAATTTATTTGTATTCTATTATATTCGAGTAACGACCTCTGGTTGTCGTTTGCCATTAATTGTTGTTCAGTGATTGTTTAAACAAATAATAAATATTATAAACCATCTAATTGTTTAAATAATAATTTTTTCTTCATGATTAAAAAAATTCCTAGAGATATGGACAGGACGCATCCAACGATATCTTTAGATTTTGTCTGCGACTTTTAGTTACTTCCAGCTATATGTCCGCAGATTGAAATAAATATTTAAAGGATTTTTCTAATGAGAGTGGAGGGGGTAAAAATAATGTGTAAATTGGAGTTTTTGGGTTTTGAAAAATTTATTTGTATTCTATTATATTCGAGTAACGACATCTGGTTGTCGATTGACATGAATTGTTGTTCAGTGATTGTTTAAACAAATAATAAATATTATAAACAATCTAATTGTTTAAATAATAATTTTTTCTTCATGATTAAAAAAACTCCTAGAGATATGGACAGGACGCATCCAACGATATCTTTAGATTTTTTCTGCGACTTTTAGTTACTTCCAGCTATATGTCCGAAGATTGAAATCCATATTTAAAGGATTTTTCTACTGAGAGTGGATGGGATAATAATTAATGTTTAAATTGGAGTTTTTGCGTTTTGAAAAATTTATTTGTATTTTATTATATTCGAGTAACGACCTCTGGTTGTCGTTTGACATGAATTGTTGTTCAGTGATTGTTTAAACAAATAATAAATATTATAAACAATATATAATTGTTTAAATAATCACTTTTTCTCCATGATTAAAAAAATTCCTAGAGATATGGACAAGAAGCATCCAACGATATCTTCAGATTTTTTCTGCGACTTTTAGTTACTTCCAGCTATACGTCCGAAGATTGAAATCCATATGCAAAGGCTTTTTTTTATTTAGTGACAGTGGAGGGGATAAAATCAATGTTTAATTGATAAATTATTCTCTATGAATTGTTTCTTAGAATTGAAAATAGTGTTATCTTTCTTTAGTTTGTGTCTATTTAGTGCTAGTTGAAGTTATTGTACTATAAACAATGAAAAATATGAATATTTTTAATAAACATTGTATTTGTTTGAATAATTATTTTTTTGTGAAGATGGAAAATACTCCTGGGGGTATTCTATTGAAGTATCTATTAACGTGCTTCAAACTATTTTCCGGCTGATACATTTGTTTATATTGAGTTCCGAATTGGTTATAACAATTGAATTGTTTAAAATCATTATTTTTGCTTAATTCAAGAAACTCCTAGAGATATGGCTGAGACGAATCCAGATATGTCTTCAGTTTTTTGATAGGACAAATACTTTTGTTTATATAAATTCCCCAATTTTCAAATCTATGCATAGCTAAATTCAGGGTCGTTATATTTCGCGCCCCTCGAGCCACTAAGAAATCGATGAGTTCAGAACCAAAGGTGGAAATTCCTTAGATTATCAAGTAGACTTTAGAATCTGAAGCATAAAACCTAGGCTTAACTAATGCTTGATTGCTTTCTTGGGGTTGGATTTTAATCACTGTCTGTGAACAAAATCGTTTGTTACGAATATGAAGCTCACTCAATTTCAAAAGAATTGAAATTTCGCGACATACTTACAGTTTCAAGATTTTGATGTGATGCAACATCAGAAAATGCGGTTTGCAATTCATCTCTAGGATAAGCCTTATGATGCAGAGGTAGAGCAGCTCCTGAATTTAAGCCTTCCTTTATCATTGAGAACAAAATCCGTCTGACGACTAAATCAAGAGAGAGAACTTTCCTTGGAATGAAGGCAGAAATAACGATCTCCTTCCAGAAAATACTCATGCCAAAATATTCGTAAACAGCATTTTCTAATTCTCCAACAAAAACCAAATGACCTCCTATCTTGATACAAGATAAATACATCTCTACTAGTTTAAAATTGCAATTGTTACAAAACACAATGTCAACTCCTGCGGATGAATTCTTTTTCTGTTTCCGTAACGCAAGTGGTGAAGATCTTCCATTTGTTGTGCTGAGCTACGTTGATGGCTGCCTGGCCGTAACTGCTGCATCCATTAAGGATTAACACAGCTTTATTATCAATTAAGGAGTACCAATTCATCGTTTCGTATAAGCATAGGGCACCGTAGACCACTGTGTACGATAAAGGAACTGTTGCAGCTTCTTCGAATGTCCAAGACTCGGGAATCGACCAAGTTTATTCAGGATGAATCGAAGCATAGGTTGCAAGTGTGCCACGTTCAGAAATTCCCATGATTCTATTACCTTCTGCACTCATGCCGAAGAATGCGAGACCGAATTTCTCCAACTGAAATTTGCTGTTTGTTACATCTGATGATGAATCTTCTATATCTTGATTTGAATCCTGGCGGTTAATAATTGCACACTCAATCTTAGCAAGTGTTTTGCATACAAGATTGCTAATGGTGGGTCCTTCTGTCCATGCAATCGTTTCTAAATTTCCTGGATTGAGTTGCGTTGCTTCATAGTTTGAAACATTTTGGAGACGCGATATCTCTGGAGCAAATAAGAATCCTTTATCTTCATACGGTTCAGGCATTACGGTTGCAAGAGTAATTCCCATAATCTCTACTTCCTTTGATGAAATAATGTTCAACTCACGACTAATAGATACTGATACATCTGACAACAAATGAAAATGTTTTAAATCTACTCGAAATGCAAGACAACTTGGGGATTATAAAAAATTAAGATAGTTTTGTCTGAACAGATGTGAAAGTTTCTCAAACGGCTTGTGCGACAGAAATTAATTTGACGTAATGCAATGCTCAACATGAATAAGGGAAGCTTCACAAAAATCCGGATTATATGGGCAAGAACGTCTTTTATTTAACCTTTGAGATGACTTTAGATGGTGCGTTGAAATGTGTGAAGGTTTTTATTCTACAGGTAAAACTAACTATGTACCTTGTGAATTCTTAGCTGCTGAATCATGCTTATTGAAATCAAGGAGTATTTTGCGAATTGTAAGAGGAACTTGAATTCTTCTAATATCATTTCCAAGAATGTACAGTTGTATCATTCCATTCAAAAGAATCGTAAGACTTTCTCCCCAAGTGATAACACCCCTATCTCTGTTCATTGATGAATTTCGGATGCTCATGAAAGAACCTGAATATTGAAAACCTCTCATTTTTAATTCGGTATATACATCATCCTTGGAGAGTTCCTCTTGCTGATTATCGGTAACTTCGTGAATAGGTATGCGTTCCTCAAAAGACTCAACAGTTCTCGAGTTTCCTGTGGCCAACAAGCTATTGTCGCAAGTTACTTCAAATTCTCCGCTTCCTAAAAATTATTGTGTGTCATTCTATCTCCTCATTAATTCCAATTGATGGAAACCTCTTTAAAATAAACACCCACCTTTTTGAACCATTACTGTCAAAGTCATGGTTCCCTTTCTAGGAAGAGTCACTTGATTCCTATGAATTTTCACGTTTTCAAATATTATAGCTACGGTTTTCTCGTGCAACGTTTGAATAACTTCCCACACAATACTCAAATAAAGGGATGATGGAAGAACTACTTTTTCATTAATCCGGCTGCCCTCCAAGAATTTCCACTCATCACTGCTGATATCGATTTCAAATTGCTTTTCCCCCAAAGTAACTTTTTCTACGGGATTGTAAAAATCTGTGTACCTGAAAGTACATAAAAAATATAAAATTTAATTATAATTTATAATTTCAAGAAAAGTATTTTTCATAACATTAAACAGATCTTACAAGTCTGATGAATGATCCCATCTTAAAAGAGATGAAATGGAAGGTGTCCCACGTCCTACAGGGTATTCGATTTTAGGATAGAATTTTGTAACATTAGGTTGAAGACCTGCATTATATATCTTTCCAAGAGCTGATAGAAAGAATTGTATGTTGTTTTCGTGACCTCGACTGGTTAGAGGTATGTTAATGCAAGTTTTCGGTAATGACTTTTTAAGAATTGCTTGTAGAAGTCCATGAGGAGCAATTTCAATTGCGATAGCATTCTCGGGAATCTCCTTGGAACTTTCTGCGAAGAGGACTGGATTCAGTAGGTTATTTGTATGATATTCTGCTGATGATAGACGGCATTTTGCGGAACTCCAATCACTTCTTGGTACAGAGGAACACACCCAACGATTTGTTCGTGGTTTTGGAATCGTTATTACTTTTTGTAAGTATGCAAGTAACTTGGGCCCAGCTGGTTCAATGTAACGACTATGGTACGCGATGTTACTACATGCAACTTCACGAGCAAAAATTCCTTTGTTCTGCAAAGAACTAATTAGTTAACTCTTGTAAGGTTCAATTGACCTGTAAAAGGCTTTGATAGATAAAAACTTTCGAGCTTCTGATCAAAATCGTCATAGGTGCTCTTGTGAATAATTTTCAAGTGGTGGAATTTATTTCTACTCATGTTAATTCACACGTTGAGGATACATGCAGAGCATTTTGTGTGCAAAATATTAGGCCTTGCGCATGTGGAGGAGTGGTTTAGCGACATAGTGAAAGGTGGATATCGATTCATGAGGATTACTCTACCGGATCCATGTCAAAAATACCAGATCTGATATATTTGGCCTGAATAAAGGATGTAGTTAATGTGTTGCTGCCAACGAATGTCAATACCGAAGATGGACAGAAGGCGAAGCGATGCGAAGAAGGAAAACTGTAGGGTAGTTGTTTTTACACGTAAACTAATGAAAGTTACTTAACATATATTTGGCCGAGTATTTGTCTAGGAAAGTGGAAGCATTGTTGCAATAATCTGGGTTCGTCTGTTTTGCTCAAGAATAATAAAATTAAACGCAATAAAAGTGCAAAGTTTTTGGATTACCTGTAGTTGTTTGACAAATTTTTTCATTGAATCGGCAGGACCGCTTATGGTAGAACTAGTGGCACTATTGTGACAAGCCACATCTATATCAGGAGGACAGAGATACTTAACCTCCTCATAACCAAGGCATACTGCAGCCATTGAACCTTGAATTAAGGGTGACTCAACAGAAGCAAGTCCTCGGCATAATGCAGAGAGCACCATCTCCTCTGCCGTGAAACAGCCATCTGCATAGGCACAACCGAGTTCTCCAACTGAATGCCCAATCATAAAGTCTGGTTTAATACCAATTGACGTCAGCACATCTACCAGTCCAATCTAAAAAATAAAGTAAAATATTGTAGTCATTAATTTTGGAAAATATACCTTGTGAGGAAAATTTTTTACTTGAACAGTCGCGATGCCCACGAACGAATGAACAATGTTTTCAAACATATTTGGATCCTTGTCTGTTAAGATATTAAATATATCAAATCCTCTAGGTTTCAACACTGCGTCGCACTTCCTTACTGCCTCAGCAAAAACTGGCAGGCGCAAGAGGCTTTCACCTGAACAGGGTTTGAAAAAAAGGAAACAAAAAATAGTTCAATTTATTCTGCAAGATAAAATATACATCATCCGGTTCAAAAAAATAAATTATAGCTTACCCATTCCTACCCATTGAGATCCCATTCCAGAAAATACAAACCATACTTCCATATTCCTTGCTAGACAATGCTGAATTTCTCGTTGTTTTGTTTGTGGCAAACCACGAGGTGGAAGAAGAGTGTACCCTCTGTATAGATGAGAAAGTGTGTCTTTTTCAAATATGTCGTTTAGAAGTTGAATCATTTCCACGTCTACGGGTCTTCTTTCAAGCTGCCACGGAACACAATTATTTGGTTATACCATTATATTGTTGTACAAGTAGATGCTGATATAATCAGGTGTTCAAAGATATTATTTGTTTGAAAATTTACCTTGTCTCTGAACATAACTGTCATAAAATATCGTAGATTAGATATACGATATTCTAGAAACATGCTAAAGTACTCACATCATCTAAAATTACTTCAACTGCTTCTCTTGTGCGACCAGATATTGTCATGATTCTAGGTAGATCACACATCAATTCTCTTTCATTTTTCTTCTCCTTCTTGTAAGCCTTTAATATTACGTGAGCAGCATTCCCAGTAAATGATGTTGAATTAATTGCAGCATAAGTTCCTTGCCAAGTTGTCGGTTCAGTCACAATTTGGAGACGTCCTTCAGAAAGAGCAGGAATAAGTTCGGACGGATTATGGTAGTGCAAATTTCTTGGAATGATGCCACTTTCCATCGCTATCAGTACCTAAAATGAGTCAATAAATTTGAAATTAACTGCAAGAATTATTTGATGACATTCGAGAAATGAAACTGCTTTGTACTTTAGATTACCTTGATAATCGAATTAAATCCATTAGTAGATGATGCGTGCCCAATATTGGATTTGACAGAGCCAATTAAAAGAGGCGAATCACGACCTTCATTATAAACAATGTCTAGGGCTTCAGCTTCTCTAGCATCTGCGTCTTTAATTCCCAAACCATCAGCTTCAACGTAAGATATGTCCTTTCCAGAAAGATTAGATTCCTTCAAAGTTTGCTGCATAACTTGCACTTGAAAATCTCTACTCGGAAACAAAACAGAATTAGTAGGGACGGAAGGCCCATGCAATGATTGAACATTCAACACTTCAGCATAAATACGTTTAGCATCAGAAGATTTTTGCAGAAATAAGACTGAAATTGCTTCACTAAAAGTGTAACCATTTGCATTTGCATCGAACGATTTTGTCTGTCCATCAGGTGCAATAAGGCCTATAAATATGTCGTTTGAATTGAGGGAAATTTGTCATTATTTCATGAATTTCAATTTAAAATTCAGGCTCCTTATTTTTCAATGGCAACTTACCCAAATGAGATAGTTGTATAGCCATGTGGGGGTGCAAAGCTAAGTACGCAGACCCAACAATAGCATTTTCACAGAGTCCTTCTCTGATGGCAGAACATGCTTGCTCAAGTGCTGCGAGACTAGCTGTGCAGCCTGTATCAATGTTATAACTCGGACCTGATAGACCTAAAAAGAAGTTTACCTTATTGGCAAACATCGCTCGGGAGATTCCAGCAATTACCAGTCCATTTCGCTGCAATGAAAAAAATTTCTTGACAAAAAAATTGCTTTATCTATTAGTTTGTTACCGGCAGAAGATTTCTGAATGATTCCAGATCAGAGAAGATTGCAAAGGGCAGCAAAATGACAAAGGTTCTTTTGCCATCAGTTTACTGATATAAAAATTGCCCTACAAAATTACCCTTTCATGATAACATTGCCATCATTGTCCACCCTGACTTGGAGGCGATGATATCAGGTGATGTGGTTGAAATGGCAACACAATCCATTCACTCAGGACCTCGTTTAGGACAACTATCAAAACCTGTTGCAATGTTCTTACGGAACGATGAAAAAAGAAACAGATTATTGTCAATTCTTACGCGTTTGTTTTTCAATTTCTTAAGCCGATGGAATAAAAATAAAAAAGCGATTTAAAAGCAGTTCAATGTGAGCGATGTAGAATATCTATTTGATTTCAAGCTGAAGTGGATTATGAGATTTTTATTGGATGCTGTTGGAGACTCAAAACACCTGCTACTGGAGAAGAATCCAGCCTTTAAGCTGACGCTTATTTCAGGGTAGAATTTCTCTCAATAACAAAAATTACCTGTAGGCTGTTCAAATCTCTCGAGAAAACAGAAGTGATATTGAACCAAGTTTATTGCATCTTCTTGAACTACGATGCGAAAATTGTTTACTTCACTTACTTGAAAACAAATCTTCACCAGCCTGTTTTTTGTGAACCTTTGAAGAAATTCAGATGTTCTTACAAAATTGAATTCGTCGCTTTGGAGTCTTGAAACATAGCCAACCTACCCATACTTAAGCATACATATTTATAAATGCAATTACGAATGATGAAAAATTCGGTTATTGAACGTAACTGTTTAAATTTTATGACGAAAAGTTTGTTTTCAGTGTGTCTCGTATGTATTATGACAGTTGCGTAAATGTGCGTAAATGTTGATAATGTGCGTGGGGTAAGACGCCAATACTAAAATACTCTAAGTACCCTTAATACCATAAATAAATACTCTAAATACCCTAAGTAAAAATTTTACGGCTTATGCTAAAAAGTACTATCTTAGGTATCGTTCGCAGTACCTAAAATCGCACTTATGATGGCGGTGTGATAAAAAAGTATTTATTGTATACTATGCAGAAGCGGGTAATACTGCGCGAAGGACATTTTCATGCTAAAGTATCGAAGTTCTAAAAACTGTATCTTTAGAGCTTTGGTTTGTGATTATACGCGAGACATAACCTCTCCATTTTTGTTAAATAGATACTCCTGGAAATATATACATACCTAGTTTTACTGCAATAATTTATTTTATTATTATAACATTATTTTTAAATTGAAATAATAAAGAAAGCTAAGAGCGTGCCGCATTACCAATAGAGTAGGGTAACTTGACGCATGGACACTTTTTATTAAGAGTCAGAAATTGGGTGTTTTAATTTCCGTAGATTAAATTTTTGCTACAGAAGCAAAGCTGAGGTATTGATCTACGCGTTTGTTTTTCTACCATCCTTATATTGATTATATTTTTCCATTATCGATTGATATATGTTACATACGTCAGCCGAATTACCCGCTGCTCCGCTATTTTAGTATTTCTTTAATACTTATAGCTGTATACGTTAAGGTGGCCTACGGTCAGTAATAGTTTCGTAAGATATAATGAAATAACTAATGAGCATTATTTTTCACAGCACTAGAATAAATCAGGCTTGAAGTTTTGGCATCGTAGTTAAAAACCCCGTTATCGTCGTTTTCCAGAAATTCAGAAATCCAAAAAAAATCTGGTAATGATCTAGTTCGTAAACATTTTCAGGATCGATTGCATTCTTGGCCAATGTTTGCGGAATTGATGAATCGTCTATAGAGACGCGGTTGACCGAAAAATTGATATGGCATCTTTTTTCAAACCTTGCCAAAGAGTTAGCGAACCTAATATTCAACCTGGTACAAATAACATTATTAAGATATTAAGCAATATCATTCATGCCGTATGAAGTTTGGGCTTGATAATTACAGAATCAGAAAAAAATATGTCTTTTTCTGTTTGTACAAGATTGTTTATATTCAGTATAACTCACTTCTTTTCTTAGTCTTCGGTACATAATTATTTTTTCACAATCAGACCAGCTACTGGACATAACAACTGCAGTTTTTTTCCCTCTTAAAGTACTAGGATTTACTCCTGCATCTACAATAGCTTCATAAACACACTCTAGCATCATTCGCATCATTGGTTCCATCTGTTCGGCTGCTTTCGCATGTATGGAGAAAAAGGTACTGTCGCATTTCGTAACACCTTCAATGTTTCCAGTTCTTCGTGGTACACTAGGATGATCTGTGTAAGTAAAATATATATTCAAAACATAATGTAGGTATAATTATTAACTAATAATCTTCAAAAACTCAATTAATGTAGATAAGCAATAAAATAACAAACAAAATCTGCACTCTGTGTGGGCAAATTTTATTGGTTTGCAAGTAAGAGCGCGGCCAGAGCACGCGCTCCGCGCTCGATAAGATGCTTTCCTCGCGCTGCGCGCGCGGTCTTTTTACTTTCCCCACATTCTTTCAGGGACCATTTTAAAGTAAGAGTCATACCATTCACAACTGTATTTATTACTGGTGAAATCCCTTTTGTTAAAGCTCGTTCGGCTTCAACAAAAACATTCTCATCACGTGTCATGCGCTTTGCACTTGATTACAGTATATGTTCAAAATACAAAATTTTGCGTTATTTAGCTATAAATGAATTTTTCATTGTCTTATGGCATTTTCCATGCTTAAAAAAAATATGATTCCTAACAAAAAATAGTTTAAATTAATTTTCTAGACCTTCCTAAAAGTGATAATTTTGTCCCTGGACTACTTATTGTATCTAGCTTTGTTTCATGAAAAAGTTGAATCTTTAGTTTAACCATTTTTGTATATCTAAAACTATAAATATTTGTGGTAGAAGGCTGGCTTGCGAACTTGACCTATCATATTGGATGACAAAAAGGTAAATATACTAAAGGAAATTTTTATTAAAATATTCCTTCAAAAGTTATCCCGCCGTCAGACTACAGACGTACAGAAAGACAGACAGACATGTTCCTAAAAAACAATTTTTCTGGCTCAGGGTGTTTTCAAACGACGAGAATTGACTCATACCTTCCATATAATACCTTCTATCATAAATGATCGGAATGTAAAAATTCAAATTTTAGAATTCAATTCATTGCAGCTAGAGATCCAAGAAATTAATGAGAAGCCTCCGACTGCAGTTATTGAAATCTGAAATTGGGTTTTTCTTATTCTGTATTTTATTCCTTAGAATTTCCTCAGAGGCAGTTTTTTTCAAATTAACTTCTATTTGAAACTTTTCAATAATTTCAGAAATGTTGCAATAAAGTAACAATATGTGATTCTTCATTCTCAGAAAATGTTCAATAGGGTGATAAAGCTGCGAAAAATATTCATTGTAATCCTGATAGAAATATATATTACTCTCATAATATACATTCATTTGGTCAACAAAGTTCACATGCATATCCATCGTTGTAGAGGCCACAGACACCTGTTCGCGAGACCGGTTTCTCCAACGTTTAGGCTCAAAGAGGGCCTAAACTTGGAAGTCAAAGGGACGGAGTGTCTGCAGAGGTCTCGCAGAACGACCGTGCTGATTCCCGGTACCCCCGAGAATCCGGCGGTCGTTCTGGGGCGCCCGAGTTTTCAGAACCCGTCTCTGCGAACTGATTCGTGTAAAGTCTATTCCGACGGGCAGGGCTCCAGGCCTGTCAATGGCTGAGACGGGAATCTTCATGATGCAGATAAATTGGCACTACAGCAAAGGCGCCTCGGTGGTTCTAGTCAGACGCATGTCTGTGGTGCAGACAGGGCTCGCCCCAGTCCACGAACCGTGGTTATGCAGGGAGAGGATTCGTGGCTTGTCAGGGTGTGGCTCCATATATAAGGGGCCGCTCGAAAAAACGCCAAGGGTATGCATAGCCGCTAAGGGTATGGATGCGATCTTGGTGCCCAAATTCTGCTCTAGAGATCTCACCGTTATTAAGGCGAGACTCAGAGAGGTGGAGGCTCTAATTCGGCACTGTCAGGAGAATAAAATCCCTCTGCTGTTGGGCTGTGATGCAAACTCTC
>JAABKJ010007699.1:0-11631 GCA_011634705.1 Andricus grossulariae
CCACCCATCTCACGGTTGTGAGACGTGGCCATGAATGGGATTTACCGCGGTCCTACTGGGAGCCTATGTCATTTTTTAGATGGCAGTTGCTCCCAGTAGGAACCTGCGGTGGTTGTTAACCTTTAGTTTTTATTTATATATGCATTGGTTACGAAGGGCAAGAGACGTTTTTATGCATCGTGTTGTCGCGCTCGTTCTCGTTTGTTACACGCCCTATAGTCCAGGCATTACATGCATAAAAAGTGGGTTTGTCTCGAAAGTTTTGGAAATGTTTTGATATTTGGTATTTTTATAGACTTCGGATCCTCCGTTACAATTCTCTCTTTGCACCTCGTAATCTTCCTGATAAAATCAACCCTTTCCACGTGCGAGAACCGCAAAGATACCATTGCGCCGCCATATTGGAAAAATGGTTTCAAAAATGAATTTTACGAATTTTTGGATCATTATACGGAAAAAATAATTATGTAACAAATTACATTTTTACGTTTGATTCAACTTATTTTTTACGACCGTTTTTTATCATCAGCCACGCACTAAATCAATTGCCTGACGAGATAAAGTTGTTATGAATTTAATACGCTATTTGCAAATCCTATTTGTTATCCTTACACAGTGGCCGAGAGTGTTAAAGTGAAATGAGTTTATTACAATGCGACAGGTGTTCAGTAAGAACGCTTTTTGGGCTGCTTCGCCCTACTCACTCCTAGATGTTTCAGCTGTTCAGTCCATCTAGTGTGCACATTGAGTTTAGCCGAAATCACAATAGGATAAATAGATGTATGTTTCACATTCCTCCATATTGTCTTTACTTCATGCCTTACCTCGTTATTCTTATGGATCTCGGTTTTATTAGTTACGCGTCCGAAACTTTCGTTTCGTTAAATTACGTTGTCCAAAGAGTACCGAATCTTTTGTTTCCTTTTGCGTTACGTTTTGGCAGATTGGAACAAAATTAAAACCAAAATTTTTATAACGTCATCTTTAACTCGTCTGCCTTTTAATATTTACATAATATGCACAAGGATTCGAATAAACTATTTTTTACATTTACGCGTAATAAAAAAATTTCGTTACAATTTCGGTATTTTGAATAACGTAGCCTAAATGGAGTGAGCATGGTTACGGTTTATTCTGTTTCGTTTCGGTCGGGACCCTGCACGGAAATGTATCTATAGAAAGGCATTCATTCTGTTAAGAGTCCTAGGTTTAGGGTAAGTTGTTTATGAACAATGCCTACTACATCATTATGTCCGTGCGTGTACTCTCTGCGCCATTACGCCCTTTTTCATCCAAATATTGGATACTTTACTATCCACTTCATGTTGATCTAAAGTTTTTGGGGTGCTCGATGTGGATACATTTTTATTTCAATTGCGTTACTCATTCCTCTATGGTCTCTGCCCTGATATTCAATGCCTCTGTGGACAAATTCAAGAATTGGAATTCAAGATTCGCTTCACCGATGGTGTTGTAAAGCTCAACATCACGCTTGCTGTTAAAAAGGTCTCGTAATTATATAACTTGTGAATTATACCATTGTTTAATATCTTACAGGCCTCTACCTTCTGTATGCTGTGGCAGAACCACCCTTATAATCGCTAAATTATTGTGGTGCTTTCGATGCCTGGTCATTTCAATGCGAATAGTTCTGTTCATCCTTTCAATATCGGTGTTTGACCATTCGATGAGCCCAAAGGAGTAAGTGAGGACAGGCATGGCATAGGTATTGATGCCCGGATCTTCTTTGCCGAGTTGCAAGGACTCTTCATAACCGATCTGAATCTTGTAGTGAAGGCAGTCATTAGGTTTTTCCTAACTTTCGTATGCGGATTACCCTCAACTTAAGAATACTTAGATATTTATATGACTCACCCTCAGCTATTGCCTTCGTGTGATCCTCGTTCGCATTATCTAGCTCTGCGGTCCCTAATTCCCCTCTGATTGAATGTACTGCTTTGCATTTGTCTAGTAAGAACTCCATATGGATATCATTGAAAAACTGCTTTGTGATATGGATCACTTGCTGCAGCTTCTGATTTGTACTATCGTATAGCTTCAGGTCAGCCATGTACAGAAGGTGGCTTAGTTGATGACCATTTCCGTTAATCGAATTAAACGATTGCTTGTAGTCAATGTATGCCATGTGCAAGTTTCTTTGATGTGTTTTAGCTTGCGCCATAGCTACAGCGTCAATGGTGACTAAATCTTTACTGTCCCGTTAGATTTGTCAACATTCTTTTTGTTCCTCTGTTAGGATGTTATTCTCGCTACAATAAGAGTGAACCTTTTCAGCAGTGACAGCTGTGAGGCACTTTTAAATCATGGGAAGACAGGCTATTGGTCGATATTCAGATGGATTTTGAGCGTCTCATTTTTTAGGCAACATATAGGTGATACCTTTGAACGTAATGCTTGGTATTATATATGGATTTTCAATGATCTTTTGAAAACACCTTGCCAACGTAGGATGCACACAATACTTAAGTACTTGTACCAGAAATTGTACACCATCTTCAGACCTGGGGCTTTCCAGTTACTTACTATTTTCAAGACCGCGCAAACGTCTGAGCTTGTGATGTGAGCAAATGAACATTAAACTGACACTCACTTCATCCAAAATCATTAATTCGGCCTCATTATATTACTGGGGATCAAGGAATTTATATGGTAAGGGTAAGTGAGGACGTGTAGGATAAGGGATAAATTGTAGATGAATCTATAATTCACCTGCTGCTTATTCAAGCATCGCACTCGTTCCACAATACCGATCCGCAACGGGTCGCTGATCAATCTCTCTAGCAATCACCCCAGGTGGAGAGCTTCACAAACCCATGGCACGTCACAGTTCACACAAAAACACACGAACTGACTGATAATCCCAGAGAAAGATCCGCACTCTTTACTGCAATAACCTCCACTAAGCAAAGCTCTCCACGAGGGCACATGAGTATCCAAGATCATTCGTTTCAGGCGTTTATCACTCCGCTGACAATCCGCTGACAATCGATTATAAGAATGCGTGACGCAGATGCATCACGCATTCTTATAACCAATTTTCCTCCACACGTAAATTCAATATTGCGTCATTGCCAGGTCCAGCAGCGGGATAGAATCTGAAAGAATTCTGAAGTATGGGGATGAAAGAAGAGCAAGAACGGACTAATCACTCTCACTGCACTCCAAGCTTTTGCTGTGTCGAACAAGGTCCATTAAGACGATCAAAAAGAATAAAATTGCAAAAAAACACTAAACTCACATATACTCCGTCCAAAATCTTTCATTCAGTAGACTAGGCCTACAGCACACTGAGGCCAAATCCTAAAAAGCTAATCAAAACCTCAAAAATGAAGTTTCACTTTCGAAGATATAAAGTGGTGGGGGTTTAGATTAATATACCGAAGGTTTCAATTTGCAATGAAAATGTTCCGAACCCTGATACCTGCTTTTGTATTGCATGTCAGATGTACACTTCGTGCGAACAAGTTGTTATATATATAAATTTTTAGTTATATTAATTATCCATTACAAAGGAATAAACAAAAGAAATGAATGGGAAATAACGAAAAAGCGCAAGAAAGTCAAAAAATTTGTTATGTGTACTCGCTCACCATACTGGATCCGTCATTTTGAAATTTTATTTTTTCGCTTTAAATTCGTAATCAGCAAACTCGAAAACCATCTTTTAACAAGTTTGCAGAGAATCTTACAATTTTTTACCATACTCGTCGGCCATATTGGGTCGTGCCATTTTAAATTTCGAATTTTAGATTCGTAATCAGAGCCCTCGAAAACCCCCTTATAGCAAGTTTCAAGAGAATCAAACAAAATTTTAGTATACTCGCCCGCCTTATTGGATCCGCCATTTTTTTTCCTAAATTTTTATTACAGCTTCGTAATTAGCGACCCCAATAACCTTCGAGTAGTGAGTTTCAACTCGATTGGAAAACGTTTTATTGTTTTGACCAGCTTTTCGAGATTTGGCCCCATTGTGTACTAGGGATACCAAAAAAGCGCACCACAAAGGGAGGTATATTTATCATCCTCAGAGGTAGATTTGTGGATAAGTTGCGTCCCGTAGTAATTTCAAGCTACCCTACCCTATACCACTCCGTTCTTTTACTAGTTTAGAACTTAGTCCTTTCAAGTCAAAATCCGCGAAAAAAGATAGGTTATGCAGTAATTTCGCTACTACATAAGTTTCGTCTAATAATACATTGATAAGTATCACGCTAAAATAGCTGCCGACAAATAATAAAATAAATAAGCAGGCTATTTCCCAAGATCCACAATAAACAACTTTTAATTCGATCATAAAATATACAAATTATTGTTCATCTTTTTCTCTGAATTTCCCCATGGCGAAATGTATCATATATTTCATTCTTTTGAAACTTCATATATTTCATTTTTCAGAAATTTCAACTATTTCAAATGGCAGGATGATCATGGGATGTTGCGTTTAGTAAACAATCAAGAAACAATGGGTTAACCTATGCGTATTATGCCCCTAACCTTACACTCTTAGATATACTTGTATTTATGACGTTATTTCGAATAAGAGTAATATGGGGCAGATGAAGATTCCGCCCCAGCCACCTGCATACGGTTCCCCCACTACGCAGCTTCCTCTCACTCAGCCGACCTGCTGCCACCGAGCCTGGTCAGCGAGAGTCCTTTGTACCTAATGAGGATTATAATTCGAAATATAACATTTGTTTAATGTAGCACTTGGTAAGTTACAAATACAATATTTGAAATCTGTGAATTATGACGGTTTCAACGATATGTTATTTGACTGGAAAAATGGGAAATTAAAGAATAAATGTTCAAGTTTACGTACAATTTTATGGAAAATATTTCAGTATATTTTGCTCAAAAGAACTGCAGCAGCTTTAATTTATTAGTTCAATATTTTAATTAACTTAGGGAAATTCTGGAAGGTAAAATTTAAGCAGACTTGAAAACTTATTAACTAACATCATAAATTTTGTTTATTTCTCAAACAATCGTATTTCCCAAAATTATCCTTAAATAATTTTACACTTCAAGCGCAAAAGTATGAATTGTATCATTCATAGTCTAATTTGGAAACTCATTAAGAAACATCTTAAATTTTGTTTATTGCTTAATATATTACACGGCTCAAAATTATTTTTTTAATAGTTTGCCTTAACAAGTTTGTTTTTGTGTTATACAAAAAATGGATAAAACAAATTAAAATTATATATAATATTTCTCACTATGTATAACTTTTTCGCCTGAGATACTTTGATAAATATTATACAATTTCTTTATGAAAATTAATTTAAAATACCATTGCAACACATAAAAAGCAGAGTAAAAAGGATTTTCATAAATATATTTTTATTTACAAGTGCAGGAATATCACTCGCAGTTATCAGTACCTGAAATTAAAGTTAAATTTGTAATTTAAAAGTACTTCAGTGTTGAAAATTAAACGAATCCGAACAGAGCGTGACAAAATTATGTGAATATTAGTTAGCACAAGTTCCTATTATACATGTATGTAATTTGGAAATCTAATTTTGTTTTGTGGTTTTTTTATGCAATGTGATCGATTAAACAATAAACAAAATCTATGATGTTTGTTAATGGATTTCTAAATTAGACTAGAAATAAAACTATTCATACTTTTTCACTGGGAGTCTAAAATTGTTTCAGAATAATGTTGCGAAATGCGATCGTTTGAGAAATAAACCAAATTCATGATGTTAGTCAATAAGTTTTAAAACGTCGCAAAAATTTTATCTTCTGGAATTTCTCAAAGTTAAGTAAAATATTACACTCATAAATTGTAGCTACTGTAGTTGATTTGCGTAAAATATACTGAAAAATTTTTCATAAAATTTCACATAAACTTGAACATTCATTCTTTATTTTCAACTTTTCAAGTCAAATAATATATAGTTGAAATCACTATAATTTGCAGATTTCTAATATTATATTTTAGTCATGAGGTACAAAGGACTCGCGTTGACCAGGCTCGCCGGCAGCAGTTTGGCTCAGTGAGGGGAAGCCGCGTAGTGGGGATCCGTACGCATGTGGCTGGGGCGGAATCGACTATCGTCCGTAATATCTTGAGCCATTGCAGTTTCTTTATCACCTTTTTCTAATTATGTACGCAAAAGTATTATGTACGTTAGTGGTGCAGATATGACGGTTATATATTACCTCTTACCCCTTCTTGCTCCTCACGTGAGGCTCAGAAATGTGGAAGCGATGGGACGCATCTATAACCATAGAGCGAAACTCATTAGGGCCACACATATACCACTTGGACAGTTGGTCGTGCGAAGGGGGGGGGGGGGTCTAGCCAAAGTTTATCGTGGACTCGCGTTCTCCTGAATCTGCGGATTTCTTTTCAGAAAAACAGGTGAAACTAAGAAAATGTTCAATACCTTTTGTTTAAACTTCCTGCCTTATATCATGAAGCTAATGTTTTCATGAAAAAACTAACTTTGAGCAAATTCACAGCTCCTTTTGGCTTCGCAGCTGTTGAATACCAAGAATATCCATATTTCATAAAATATGAAATAAGTACACGTGGACAGAAGAGACAGGGGGGGGGGTCTCGTCAAAAGTCCCGTTTGTCCACAAGGAGAGGCGGGGCGAGGTCAAGAAGTGGTCAAAAATTGACACGTGGTACGTGGGCAACTCCTTACGCAATTCAGAGACTCAGGACGGAATTCGAGTGTTTTTCTGACCGCCGGACGGAACTAGGGTACAGCCGCTACATACTCTACCTCGAATCTCGTACGCGGAATGTGTTGAATTTATTTTTAAAACTTCAGTTTGTAAAGTTTAATTTAAAGTAAAATTTTAATTTGTTACACAGGGTAAATAGGGATATTACTGACACCTAGTACGCGAAAAGGGTTGGTTTTGTCAAAAAAATTGTTAGAATCGAAATAAAAGCAAATTTTCTCTAGACTAATTTGCTACATAACTATTTTTGACAAAAAACGAACCGGAAACAAGATATTTAAAAAATAGCTTATTTTCGACGTCATTTTTAAGATGACGGCACCAGCAGGAAAAATACGAGATGGCAAAGTAAAAATTCGAAAAGAGCTCCCAAAAATCTATAAAAATACAAAAATTGAAAACATTTCTAATATTTTCCATGTAAAACCTCTTAATGCCTAGACTACTATGTCTGTGACGAAAACTGTATAATTTGGACGAAATTTCTCTCGAAGTTAAATTTTGTTATTATTTTTATTTTTTACTTTTCAGCGTATTCCCTGTTTGCAAGTTTGGAAAAAATTGCCCTTACCTTCATCCAGCATGTAAGTTTGGACTGTCATGTATAAAAATAGGGTGCATATTATCACATCCTTTTGAGGCTTGTAAATATCATCCGTTTTGTACAAAACCGTCTTGTTCATATTTCCACCCATCGATGAAGATTACTCCTTCAACGTCTGGCTCGAAGGAGAGAGCAAAATTTACATGGAGAAAGGGGAACTGACTAAATAAGTGGGAAAAGCATTGATTACCTCGCTTTACTCTAAGGACCAATAACAAAACTGATTGACTCTGCTTAAGAATTTCATACAATTGAGCCGTATTCAAGTGTATAATTAAATGAAAAATTGGCCAATATTAAACTCACAAATCTTTCATCATAATTGTTTTGTTTTTTTTAACAATAATTCATCATATTTACGTCATAAGACGCAGATAAAGAAGGCGGCATTACAAGTTACCATTAGATTGATATAACCTGTTAACCCCTTCTCCAAACTTCGACTGCACACACCACAGAAAACAAGCACATCTTTTTAATTTTCAGGTTTCAGGTAAAGATTACGCATTAAAATACTTTGTGGAAAGCGTGCATAATTTGATCCGGTGAATTTACTGCTAATCCTATAAGGAACAGATTTTCCGGATTCATCGTAAAAATGTGAAAGGGGTCCTACGTGAGATCTTAATAGTTTTCTACGTCGTAACCGACATAGGAAACGTCGTCGAGTATTAAGATAGTTTTCGACGTTGGAGCCGAAATAGGAAACTATTAGGAGCCTACGAGATTAGATAAAAAAAAAAGAATGTGTATGAACTAATAAATTTATTGCTGGCGTCCAAAACGGGGTAACCCACATGCTTATTTTTAGCCACTCGATACACACTGTCTAGAAATTTCAATTCATTATTTACAAAATTGTGGACTTTATGAGCGCTTCCATAGCAATTACCAAATGTGTTCAAAGTTTTTCGTCATTTTTTTCTAATAATTAAAACAATTTTTATTTTGCAAAAATGTATTTAAAAAAGGTTTTTGCTGATATTTTTGAGCAAAAATGGATACGAAAAATCTTTCCGCGATTTTGGATAATTTGAAAATAAATTTGTCATAACGTATGTTATTGTCTATAAAGTTTTGTTTTAGCCATTTGTATCTGCGATTTACATAAAGAAACAAACAAGTTTTAAATCACCATTATTGAAAAGGTAATTTTGTTTAACGGAAAAATTGTGCGATTTGAAACGAAAAGGAATATAATATTACCATTGAATGTACACGTTCACATACCAATAAGTCACAGTTTAAAACACCAAGATGGCGACCAGATACACTATTCTGTCTCAGAACCTCGGAAGAGGAATACAAAATTCCGAGCTTTCATAAGGCGCAATGAGGGGTTACCCCTCTTTTGGCCGCTAGGTACACCTGGAATTACCACAGTCGCTAATTTTGATGATTTATTATAAAAAAAAACTAAAATGAATTTGGATTTCTTTCAAGGGCTATAGTCGAGGATTTTGTCAGAGAATTAAAAAGAGTGAACAAGTAAATTTCGAAAATTTTGAGGGTTACCCCGTTGTGAAGGCCAGCCATTCAAATGTTACATGCTCAATTTTTAATTTACTTTAAAGTTTTAGCATTAAATTTAATGTAACATTTTTATTCATTACAACCTTTTTCAAACAAGTACTCTACGACATAAAAGTGATACACGATGTAGATACTATATAGTATCTATACCGTAAGGTCGAATTATCACCAGTTATAGAGAATCCAAAAGTTGACGCAGAAGAGCAACTCTCCCGCACTCATGGATATGACTCGTATGAATTTAGTTTAGTTTAGTATTGCATAATTTATCAGGCTATGATGAGCCTTTTTTTATCAAAGATTTAGCCACTAATTTTGAAGATGCAATTAAACTTTTCATTAGCATCTTATTTAGGAAATGATAAAAAACAATCACGAGAAGAAATTGTAAAACTCATGATGAATTCAAACTATTAATTAGAAAGGGAGTATTCCCCTATAATTATATTGATAACTTGGATATATTAGAGGACGGTCAAATATTTGGATTTATATTTAAGAACGGATGTTTTACTTTTAGCCGATATTTTCGAAAATTTTAGAGACACTTTTTTCACCGTATAATTTGGATCCTTTGAATTACTTTACCGTACAAGGTCTAGCCTTTCATACTATGTTGTAATTGACAGGTATTGAACTTAAATTGTTAACTGATATTGAGGTGATACTATTTATTGAACAAGGTATTCGAGGTGGTGTATCGCGCAATGCTCTAATATATATGCGAAAGCAAATAATAGGTTTATGGTGGTGGATTTTGATAAAAAAATTGATGAATCGTATTTGATGTATTTTGATATTAATAATTTATATGGTACTTCAATTAGTGCATTTTTACCATGTTCTCATTTTGAATGGGTAAACTTTGTTAAAAGATTTAATGTATTTGAGATACCTGATGATTCACCAATAGGTTGCATACTTGAGGTCGATTTAGATTACTCAATTGAACTTCATGATCTCATTAAGGACTTACCCATATGCCGAGAGCACTAAGACCTCCTCTTCCAGAATGTAAAATACTGAAATTATCAACTCATTTACTGTGAAGAAAAAAGTAAGTAATTCATTATAAAAATTTGAAACGTTACTTGAAATTAGGAATGAAATGAATTAAAATCCACAGAATATTGATATTCAATCAAGAACCATGGTTAAAAATATAGGTACTTCCATATATTCTTTAGGCATATAATTCTACATATATACAAAAAATCGGTGACTAAGAATTCATTATTTCTTATGTTTTACGCGTAAGTTCCTTTTTTTCCATTTTCAACACGCTTGAGGAGGTAAAAGATATTAATCGATATCCAACAAAAAAATCAGCAGTATATTCAGCTCATCCAGAGCAAACAATTTTTTGCTATTAGAAGTTGATCGCACGAAATTCACTTTTCATTGGCCCATCCTAATGAACAATTCGATTTTCGGTAAAAATATATGGAGAAGGTTTGAAATCATAAAAACTTTAGAATTATAAGAAAGTGGGGAGAGAGATATGGAGCTAAAGCACTAATTGCAAAACCAAATTTTCATAGTTGTAATGTTTTTGATGAAAATTTGGTTATAATAGAACTTGATCGACTTCAAGTTAAATTTAACAAACCTATTTATGTAGGCATTACACTATTGAGTTATGTTGTAAATCAGCTCAGCTGAACCTCGGCCTTTTATGTCCACTCGTCTATCTCTTTCTGTAAGCTAATGTACATATTTCATGGAACAGAATAAAGATCTATTATTATTATTTTTTTTTTCAACTTGTTCTCGGGTTAGGAAGAACCCGGTTTTCCATTATAGCCACGGACTAAGTCAAGTGACTGATTTGATTAGAATATAGATAGTTAAATTAATACGATGTATGAAATCATTTGCGATGATGTTTTGGATACAAAATTAGGAGCATGGTGTAGTTTGCAGGTGGTCTTTTACCGCTGCTATGCTTACACAGCGGCCTTGTGTGTTGCAGATCACAGAAGTCGCCTCTGGATGCTTTCTTAGAGCTACCGTGTATCACTCTATAGGTTGTTAGTCGCTTGCTTCCTGATGGTCCAGAAAGTTTCTTACAATTCAACAGGTGCTTAATAAAAGCGCCTTTTGAGCTGCTGCCAGTACCCTGCTGGCTCCTAAATGTGCAAGATGTTCAGTGCATCTTGCGTGCACATTGCCTGTAGCTGAAATCACAATAGGATGAATAGATGCATGTTTTACATTCATCCATGTTGTCTTTACTTCATGCCTAAGCTCGTTATACTTGTGGATCTTGGTTGTATAGGTTGCCTGCAAATTTAGGTTATGTGGACAAGCAATTTCGATCATGTAGACTCTTTCACTTTTTTTTTCTCGCAATACGATGTCCGGTCGATTGGCTCGGATGTAATGATCCGTCTGGACAGTAACATTCCAATATAAGATATCTTCGTTCTCTATAAAGGACATTCGAATGTATTTGTAGAAAGGCATCCATTCTTTGAAGAGTCCTAGGCTTAGGGCAAGCTGTTGATGTATAATTCCCGTCATATCATTATGCCTGTGCGTATATTCTCTTTGAGACATTACGCGACAACCATCAATAATGTGCTTGATGGATTCGTTGGTATCTCCACATAATCGGCACAGGTCAACCAAGTCTTGATGTAGCACGTGTTTGCGATAATTTCTGATGTTGACAACCCTATCCTGTACCGCAATAACGAATCCTTCCGTTTCTGGATACAGGACGCCCTTTCTCAGCCAAATATTGGATGCCTCACTATCCACTT
>JAABKJ010007700.1:0-11631 GCA_011634705.1 Andricus grossulariae
AGACCGAGCGCGTAGCGCGAGGTAAACACATCATCGAGCGCGAAGCGCGAGATAAATATATTATCGAGCGCGAAGCGTGAGAACCAACACTCGCGCGCGCTAGGCGCGCTCAAACTTGCAATTATTGAAACAATTTTCATTTGTTTAAGCCCTTTTTGTCCTTGTAAATCTCGAAAATTCACTCATTTCTGGAATTAATCACGCAGTTAAGTAATGTTAAGTGTGACATTTTTGGTACAAAATAGTTTTGAATAATTACATATTTAAACAAATAATAATCATTCACTTGCGCTTTTTCATAGGAAAGGTAGACAAAATTCTAGTTTTTTCAAATCTAGTTAACTATATCGCTTATTATTCAGTATTTTCTTATTTCGGGGCCTATACCCTCATTTTCTAACGATAATAATTTTTTGAAATAATTCTTTTCACTAAAGGCCTGGATAGTTATTTTTTCAGATAGATTTCCTTCAGATAAGAAAATACTAACTAATAGCTTTTACGAATCAGTGGAAAAAAATTATATAAATAAAAATTGTTCAAACAATTGCAAAATATGTCGAACAAACCATTTTGTTATTTCATACATTCATCAACTATATTATTTATCTCGAAAAATGGAAACTTTTCACGACTTACTTCAAAAATATTGTTTAAACAAATAATAATTGTTCAAACAATTGTACATTAGTTAAATAATACTCGTAAACTTGTCACTTATCAAATAAAAATTTTAAAAAGAAGTATTTTAGGGGCATTTTTCGGGCACAGTACAAGGGGGTTGTAGGGGTATAATTAAAAAGATATTCGGTGGAAATGATTCCGTGAACATTCCTTAGAAAATTACTAAACTTTAATTTATAAAAAGTAAATAACAAGAACTTCGTTTTTCAATTTTGTCGAAAAACGAGATTTTCTCATTTAAACTCCCATGTTAATTTAAAAATTCAGGGGGCACGGGTTAATTTTGACTAATTTGAAAAAAAATTGGAAATTTACTTTTGCAAAAATGAACGATTGGAGGGGGGATCAATCACCAAAAGTCGATTTTTGATGCACCCAAAGACATATATCCTCCATAAGCCCCCACCCAACTCTAGATGGACCCTCTCCCTGAAAAATATTTTCTGGATTCGCCCCTGGATTTAACTATTATAAATCCCAAGCTTATCTCTCAAATTTATTAATGTGAAATAATTATTAGGCTTGTAATGAAATGTGGGTAAACATAAAAAGGACTGGCAAAATATAAGAAAAATGTAAACAAAACCTATATAAATAAATAATAGTAATAATAATATTATACTTACATATTCAAAAATAGAATTAAAACGACTCTATAGAAATAATAATGGCCAAACAAAGTATAATCTCTCAGTAAATTTTATTTTTAATGAAAAGAATTTGCCATAATAATTGCTGATAGAGAAGAAATACGTGAATTCCAGAAGTTTATAACTAATAATTTGTAAAAACAATTAATGTTTCATGCCCATTTTCTGAGCAGTTCTTCTATTCTTGTTGACGTAGGAAAAAGTGAGGTTAGAAATATTTCTTTAAATCTCATGCAATAACTACATTTCTAAAAATACAAGGAACATGACAGAAGTATAGCTTGAAACTTTGAATTATACCTGTACTTGTTTTATGCTAGAGTTATTACGAAACATTCATAAAATTTACAAACGATAACAGATCATAACCTTACAAATGAATTTGAAAAAAAATGTTTGAGGAGTACGAATATAATAATTCACTACTTACTTTCTTTTGTAGAATCCATCGTAGTTTTTTTAAAAGCACAAATAACTTGAATACCAAGTTTTATCGATATAAATACGTATTTATGTTAAACATCAATCCGAATATCGAAAGGAGCTAAGGATGCGCCGGTTTGATATATGCGAATGAAAAGGAAATAGAATATAGCATCAGCTGGATCAGCTGTGCCTGTTAAACCTTGAAAAGTGAAACAACAGGACTTTTGAAACATGAAAAACAAATATTATTGATTGCGACACTCGGAAGTCTCTGAACGCAGTTGCATATTATAGATAAAAGCGAATATATATTTTGAATGTAAGAAATATAAAATTTGTAAAACATCTTTGAGTTTTCAGAAATTTCTGATAATAGAACATTGTTTCTGAAGCTATCCAATCGTTTCCAATTCTTTCCGAATCCTGCAGAGATTTGCATCTGATCTAACGGAAACCTGTTGTTAATTAATTTATAATTGACTTACTAGCTATTTCCACAAACCTGAATTTTGCGTTTGAAATTTCGAATAAAAAAGAAAGATGGCGACCTCGTAAAGATACCTCGGTGAGTTGATAACTCTTGATGGGGTTCTTATCAAGACATTATGAACTGTAAAAGAAAAATTACAGGTTCCATCTCGAAGAAACCAAATAAAAAGGTGCTAACTCGCGTGGCGAACTCTCGAAGCTTCAAAAGTCCAGCGACTTGAAAGATTTATATCCTGAATCGGAATGAAAGTTTTTGAATCGGTCTCGCATAATTTCAAGCATTGAATCAAAAACTTCCGATTAAATCACAATTTGTTAAATTGATTACGACATTTTTTAATCAAACCGATATTATTTAGGACATTTTGTCTTATTTCACACGAAAATGTTGAATTTTTAAACGAATAAAACAAGTACGTACCAGAGTATCAAATTCAATTTCAATTCTGATTTTAAGAATGCACAGGGCATATCCGTAATATATTATCGATATGAATCTTGAATGGAAAATTATCTTCTCATAAGAAAGCGGATTTAACAATTTCAAAATTTAACAAGTTCCTGGGCACATACCAATAAATTTAACAACACTTAATAAATTTTTTTCAATTCTCATGCAAATTATTTTTATTTAATCGTTTACATTCAAATGAATACAAATATATTTAAGTAATTTAATTTCACTAAATGGCGGAAATAAAAAATGATTTGATAGGTAACTCATTTTAATACTTTTTGTTCGATGTTTTCCACGACTATAGTGAGTTGACCAAAAATTTTCTGGGAGAAATTACAATTGAATTGGTTTGAAATTAACCTTTTTGTTGGAAATGCACATTTTCTGATTGCAAGTTCAACTGTTTTGTAGTTCATTCGTATTTTGAGTTTTTAGTTGCAGATTCCTCGTTTTCTTTCTTTTTTTGCCTTTGTTGAAAATTTAGCTATTCCATCTCTGGTTGAAAATTTATACTTTTTGGTGGAAAAATTATACTTTTTATTTAAAAATTTAACTACTTTGTTGAAAATGCATGTATTTTATTTAAAATTCTTCTATTTTGGGTAGAAATCAATTTTTATGGTTAAAAATGTAACTGCTTGATTGAAATTTGAACTACTAATTATTTAGTTAAAGATTCATAATTTTAGTTGAAAATTCATCTCTTTTGATAAATATTTAATTTCTTTGTTGAAAATTAATTTTTTTAACTGAAAATAAAAACGTTTAATTAAAAATTCAACAATTTGGTAAAAAATGGAACGGTTTTGCAGAAATTTTTTTTTTTTATATTAAATAATAATCAGTGGCGGATCTACCGAGGAGGCAACGTAGGCAGCTCTCTACGGTTGCAACTTTTTAGGGGTGGGATAATTGAAATTGCTTATGGAAATGTTAAATTAAAATTTGTTATCAATAATATTATTTGATAACAAAGAAACAGCATCTTAATCCTATCCTCTTGTCACTATTGTCCGCTATTGATGAACACTTATTTAATCTTTCGCAAAAACTATGGAGGATAGGGGGGCGGAAATTTCGCAACTGCCTAGGACGGAAAATTTTCTTAATCCGACACTGATAATCATTTTTTTAATGTAAATTTAAATATTACATTTCTGCTTAAAAATTGACATTTTTAGTTTTAATAATAATCTATTTGGTTGAAATTGATGTATGTACCCCTAAGTACTTTCACGAAAAAAATGTAGACGGAAAAAATTTCGTTAGATGAGGTGGGGGTCAAAACTTACGGACAAAAAATTTTATGAACAAAATTTTTTTTCTCGAAAAAACAAAATTGATATGAAAAAAACATAAAAGAAAAGATTAGTGAACAAAAATTTCGAACAATAATTTGAAAAAAATGTTTTAAAATTATTTGTTTAAATTATTTTCCTTGAAAAAAAAACTTAGTTAAGTCGTTGAAACCTCCTCATAGCAATTACCCCCCCCCCCTACTCCATCTAAATTCCTCTCCCCTCATTTCCCCTCCCTAGAAAATAGTAAGACGGACGGACACCCAACCGAAACTATAAGGGTTTCAGCCCGGGGCTGCGAAACCCTAAAATCTACGTAATTCATGCATGGCTCCATAAATGGAACTTAATTCTTCGCGACTGAAATTTAAATTCTTAGGAAACTAATTTCACGAAATTAAATTGAATTATAATAAATCGAAGCTTATTTTCCATAATATAGCTTAAAAATGTAGATGCCCTGAAATTCTGAAAATAAAAATCGATCAGGAAAATTCTTGAGAATATTCTGTTCCATGAAAGTATATTTTTTCTTCAGAACTCTAAGAATGGAATGGAAATATATAAAGAGAAAGATAGCAAAAAGAAGAAAATTGGGGAAAAAGGGAGTTGCGGAGAAAGAGAGCTTGTAAAAGAGAATACGAGAGAAAGAGAAAATTCAGGCTAGAAAAGAGAGATAGAGAGAAAAAGAGAAAAGAGTTCGGGAGCAGACCAGATAAAAGTAGCGAAGCGAGGAACTCCCAAGGGATGATGGGGTTGGGGCAGCTTTGGAGTGGGAGTGGTCGCAAGGCTGGGTGAAGCGAAGGGTGCGGAAGAATTGTGGAAGACTGGGTTGTTTCTGATTTGTAATTAGAGATGAGTGAGGGCAGGAAGAACGCGGAGAATACATTTCTCTCGAAGCGAGTAATAGCTGAAGGAAGAAGAGGCCAACCGGAAGAATAACTGACTTCCCCTTGGACTCCTGAATGAGGATTCCAAGTTACAAGATAGCCTATTCGCGAAGCTCTCGGCGCGGCGCGACTTAAGCCCGTTTTACGTCGGCATTTCTATTGGTAGATTCGAACCTGCTCATTGGATTCATGTCGAAGCAAACTTTAAGAGTGCTCTCTATTTTTTTTACTTTTGTATTTTTACATTCTCATCATAATGAGAAGGTATTGATTTTATGTGAAAAATGACTTTAGTGGATTCCATAATATGTCGACGTTTTGAGGCACCCTGAGTCAGAAAAAATTGTTTTTACCTTGGTGTCACTCTGTCAGTCGTCGTTGTCGTTGTCGTCGTTTGTATACCAGATAACTTTTGGAAGACTATCAGAACAACCTTGTGAATTTTTTTGAAAAATCGAAAATTCAAATTTTAATCGCACAAAAAATAAGAAGCAATCGAAAATTCCATTTTGCGGTTAAACTATGCGAGGTAGAGAAAAAAAATGAATCAAGAAAAATTGTTACCCCAAAAAGGAGGTACAGATTTTGTATGAATCATTTTTTGATAAGATGCGTAGTTTCTGTTTTATTGGTAAAAACCCACATTAAAAATTAAAAAATTAAATTTTTGGACACACGACGCATGCTATGAAAAATATGAATGGACAAAAGTTGCTCTTCCGAAAAAGATTGAAAACTCACACAAATTTCTCATTAATAATATTTTGATATGACGCATAGTATTAGTTTTAATCGTAAAAGATAACATTTAAAGTAAGAAAATAAATTTTTTTGAAAAGCGCCACAAGGTACGAAAGAAAAATTAATCGACAAAAGTTGTTCACCCAAAAAGGATCTACAAATTTGTTATTAGTATTTTCTAGGTAGGACGTGTAGACTTTCTTTTAGTCGCAAAAAATAAGATTAAAAATAAGACAATTACATTTTTGGAAAAACGACCAAGAGACGAAAAAAATGGCAAAAAAAGTTGTTCTACCAAAAAATATCTTCAAATATGTTATAAACTCTTGTTATAAAAATATATTAAAAATGAAAAAATTAAATTTTCGGAAAAAAGTACACAAGCTACAATAACATTTTATTTAACAAAATTTTTCGCCTCAATTATATCTAGCAATTTGTTCAGAACCGCCTTACGCTATGATGCGTATTTTTAGTTTAAATCGTGCAAAATAACATTAAAAATAAATTAAAATTATGGAAAAGACGACACAAGTTGCAATAAAATGTTTAGTAACATTTTTTTAAAATAGGATACGCTTTTTTCAAATTATAAGAACAAGCCAATAAAAATACGTATGTAAATAAATTTAATGCAAAATAAAAAATAAATATTAAAGTAATCATGAAAAATAGAATGTGTACATTATTTTGCAATATCTGATTAAGCAGCCCCAGACCGAGGTACAAAAATAAATATAATATACATTTGATATAATAAAGTTGAAAATAATGTAGAAAAGTTCGCATTTTCGATAAAATCGAGTGCGGAACATCAGATACGTGATGATAATGTGTTCGTTAAAGCCGACTGAGCTTTAACAAAAGAATTCACAATCACCAAATTACAGTTGTTGATGCTTTGACCTTTAATTTTAAAAGGCCTGCGCACAAATGTTGGGGAAATACAAGGACTGGGCGCGTAGCGCGAGGTATATACGTTATCGAGCGCGAAGCGCGAGAACCAACAGTCGCTCGCCCTAGGCGCGCTCAAACT
Source organism: Andricus grossulariae (assembly GCA_011634705.1). Taxonomy (NCBI): domain Eukaryota; kingdom Metazoa; phylum Arthropoda; class Insecta; order Hymenoptera; family Cynipidae; genus Andricus; species Andricus grossulariae. The sequence goes on from JAABKJ010007700.1 coordinate 6,672, forward strand.
TGGGAGGGAATGGAGGCGCGCGCGTAGCGCGCGATGAGACTGTGTCCGCCCAGTGGGCAGATTTTTTTTAACTTTTTCAATTTAAAATTCATTAACCTTTATGATTTTGAATTTAAGAATATTGTACAATTAGGCTGATTTAATGTACATATTAATGTAAGAATTAATCGCAAAAATAATTCAAAAGTTAAGAATAACCGTTGTTGTAAATAGTTTTTGTAGCAAAACATTTTCATTGGACGTATTTTCAAAGTTTGACTTCCCTTAATTTTGCGAATTGCGGAGAATCTTATTGAAAATAATATATTTTTTATGATATTTGGTCAAATATAACAATTTAAATGTTTATAAACAGTTTATATAAACAAATTAAAATTTTGGGGCAGTTACACGTAGAAAAAACTCGGTTTCTAAATCAAAATAGCTTGTGAATGAACAATAATACTGCATGCTAAGATTCACTGAGTGAAAATTCCTGGAATATTTTATAATTAATACTTAACTATGACAAGTTGTTTCAAAAAATATTTATTAATACATTTTTATTGATATTTGTGACTAACTTAGACTTTCAACTTAATCTCAAGCTATTTAAATGGAAGGAACAAATTCGTTGTACTTGAACTTCCAAAATTGGAAATTGTGCATCTAATTTGTTTATGAAAATATAAGTTGTTATATTTTACCAAATATTATCAAACATATATTATTTATAGAAATATTTGCAGCAATTACTTTTCTTGATTTTTTTTTTAATTGAAAATTAAATACTGTTTTTTTATTATTCAACAAAGCAGTTCAACTTTCAAACAAGTAGTTGAATTTTCAACGAAAACAGATGAGTTCTCAACGAAAAATGTAAAAGTTGTTATTTTAAGCAAGAAAAGATTTTTAGTTTAAATCAAAAACAGGTGAATCGAATAAAAAAGGACTAATTTTTTTAATAAAGCAGTAAAATCTTCAATCAAAGCAGATGAATTTTCAACCAAAATAGATCAATTTTCAACCAGTTATTTATGGAGAAATGACTTGTGTCATTTCTCCATAAATTTAATTTGTTTATTTTCAACGCTATTTTCTATGATTTCAACTGAAAATATGCATACTAGTGTAAAGTGGTTCTAGGCAAATTTGTAGATATAATTTAGACAAAAAATTTTGTTAGATAGAAAGTTATTGTAGCTTGTGTCGTTTTTCCAAAAAGTGAATATTTTATTTTTGATGTATTATTATAACAAGAGTTTATAAAAAAATTTGTAGATATTTTTTGGTTGAATAACTTTTGCCTTATTTTTCTTCATCTCTTGTGTTGCTTATCTAAAAATTTAATTTTTTAATTTTAATTCTTTTTTTTTTACGATTGAAAAAACGTCTACTCGCCTTTTCTGAAAATTATAAAAACGAATTTGTAGATACTCTTTGAGTGAACAACTTTTGTCTATGAATTTTTTTTCTTTCCTTGTTTCGTTTTCCAAAAAATTTAATTTATTTATTTTTAATGTTATTTTTTACCATTAAAACAAAAACTATGCGTCCTATCGAAAAATTGTTAACGAAAAATTTGTGGCTGTTTTTTGGATGAGCAACTTCTATCTATTCATTTTTTTCATAGCTTGTGTCGTTTGTTCAAAAATTAAATTTTCTTATTATTAATGTTGTTTTTAAAGAATAAAACAAAAACTTCGCATCCTATCAAAAAGTGATTAATAACAAAATTTGTAGATCTTTTTTGGGTGCACGATTTTTGTCTGTTTATCTTCTTTCGTATCTTGCATAGTTTGACCGCAAAATGAAATTTTTCATTCCATTCTTTTTTGTGGGATCAAAATTTGAATTTTCGATTTTTCGAATAAATTCAAAAAGTTGTTGTGATAATCTTGTAGGGCTCTAAAAAATATACGTTTTTTTCCTCTTGACTTATTTCCATATCATGCGTTTTTCGGCCTAAAATGTTAATTTTGCTTTGTTTTTTTTGGATTTTGAAAATGCTATAACTCTGATAATTTTCTTTTTATCGGAAAATATAATAAGGATAAATTGTTAATCTTTTTGAATACTACTAATAACCGTACATAGAATGTTCAAATCTTGAAAAAAATTGGTCCTAAAAATTTTCAAAATTTGCTTACTTTTCGAATTTTTATCCAAAGTAGCTGGTTAACGAACTCGTTCTTTTTAGGCCTTCAAAAAGTGTGCCAAAGCACAATCCAATCTGATCGATCTTTCGAAAGGTATCGTGCCTACACGATACTACAGACTACAGACTACAGAACGACAGACGGACAGAAAGATAGACAGACACCTTCGTAAAAATTGTTTTTTCTGACTCAGGGGACCTCAAAACGTCGACATTTGATCGAATCCACGAAAGTCATTTTTCACATAAAACCAATACCTATTAGGATGAGAATGTAAAAAAGATATTTTTGTAAATTGTATTCAGAATTGTCAATATTATGTGTATCGAGTTTATCCTGCAAACTTCTCTTGAAAATCAGTCATGGAATACGAATGAGAAATTTTTTTTGAATTCCACCTCTATAAGTCTATTGTATAGGGTTTTAAACAAACCCCATAAGTTAAAAATTGGGTATTGCAAGTTTCTGGCGTTAACTATTAGTTTTTTGAGATTTCTTTTAGTAAACATTGTTTCTAGTACATAAAATATGACTTTATAGTGATAATATATTATAATATAATATAATGTAATATAATATAATATAATATATATAATATAGTGATATTCTCTTAGAATAGTGATAGAAAGTTGCAGTTTTTTTCTAATATTTACCACTTTTGGTCAGATTTCCAATTCCAGTGAGGTAATAATTAATTCAATTTAACGAACATAATCGTTTAAAGAATTCATTATTTTTACTAATATTACCTTTGAATAATGTTTAAAAGTTACGTTTTTTTTTTTTAACTTTTTGTCCACTTTTTACTTAGTGAGATAATTATTAATGCAAGTTGCAAAAATAATTGTTCAATAATTACTTCTGGTATATGACGTTCTTCTCTTAAATTATTGCCAGAAAATTGCTGGTTTTTATGGAATTTTCAGCTTTTCTTTTACTTTTTAGTTTTCAGTAACTACTTCAAGAAAAAAATTCACATTCATATATTTTATTCCATTTAGAAAATTTGAGGAATATTTTAAGTACTTGTTTTTTTCAGAAATGCATATTCACAAAAAGAAAGATTTTCTGAAAAATTATTTTCCCTATTGTTTATTTATTATTTATTCGTAACTAAAAAGCCAGATCAGAGTTATAATTTTTTAGAAAAAAACGCTGCTTTCTAGAAATTATCTGAGAGAAGATATGTTTTTAAACATTTTTCAAACAATCATGTCAACTGGTCTTTAGTTCGTTAAAACACATACTATTTTAGTCCATTCGTAACGAATTCTTCCATTTTTTGGAAAAATTGGTTAAAATATGATTTTATAGATTTTCGGAAAGGGAACACTTTGGAACCATGAACTGCTGTTTATATTTTGCGTCGTTACTCGTTTTGAAAAAAATAAGATTTCAAATCGTTAAAAATAAAAAGTTTTTTTTCTCAAAAATGCGTGGTACTATTTTTTTCTTTATCAGCTTTCATTAGATTAAATAATATCACACGTTTAACAACAATTTTGACAGCTTTTTGATAATGAACACTCTCAAATTTTAAAATTCAGATACTCATAACTTTTTACTAACAATACATCATTTTTAGAAGAAAATAATTCATTATTCGAAATTTATGATCCATGAAGTAAATTCATAAGTAAAATAAATAAGTAAATTCATGAATAAATATAAGTTAATTAATTAAGTAATTCAAATTAAATAAATAATTAAAAATTAAATTATCTTAAGACTATAAACTATAAATTGAATTCTCAATCCGAAAATGTGATTTTTCAACAAAAATATTTATTCTTCATCAAATAGTTGAATTTTTAACCAAATAGTTAAATTTTGGACAAAAAATTAGGAATTTTTAGCAAAAAAAAATTAATTTTCAACTAAATAGTTACATTTTTAACCAAACAGTAAACCTTCATTCAAAAAACAAATTTTCAACAAAGTCAATCAAGTTTTACCCGCGCAGATGAATTTTAAATTCATAGGAAAATTTTAAACAATATAGTTGAACTTCGAACCAAAGAGATGAATTTTCAAATACAAATTTAAATCTCCAACAAAAAATCGTTTCTTAACAAAATGGTTATACCAAAATTTTCAAACAAAATAGTCGAATCCTCAAAGAAAAAAAGATTCATTTTCAACCACATAGTTGCACTTTTATCAAAGAAAGATTCAATTCCTATTAAAATAGATGAATTTTTAAATTAAATAAATTTTCAATAAAATAGTTGAATATCTATCAAATAAAATTTCAGTTTGACTTTTTAACAACTAAATATGAGTTTTAAATAAGAATTACATTGCACATTTTCTATCAAGAAACTTGAATTTTCAACCTAAACAAAATTTTCAATCAAACAGTTGCCATTTTATCCAGGAATGATGCAATTTCTATTAAAATAGATGAATTTTTAATTTCAACAAATTTTCAAATTTCTCTCGTGCTCGATTATATATTTACCTCGCGCTTCTAGCTCGATAATGCATTTATCTCGCTCTACGCGCTCGGTTTTTTTATTTTCCCCACTTTGTGCACAGACCTTTTAAAATTAAAGGCCAAAGCATCGACAACTATAATTTGGTTAATTAAAGGGTCGTGTGAATACAGAACTGGAACCGAGAGAGTCACAGTTGTTCGGTTTTTTATACTGAGGTCACGAGCCTTCAGCAGTGTAGTATTAGATGGGAGTTCATATGCTCCCATCTGCCCATTCCCGGCCTTCCTCTAGGTACGAAACCAAAAACTTATATATATAGTTAAAAGTTTGTCATAAGGACAACCGCAGGATTTCGCCGGGAGCAGGTGCTAATCTTAAAAATTG
>JAABKJ010007701.1:0-11631 GCA_011634705.1 Andricus grossulariae
CCAATTTTCACTATCATATTCGTAATCAGCGCGTCAAAATACATAAGTACACGGAGCCCAAAGAAAATCGGACATATCTCCTTTTCGGAAGTACACCCAAAAAAATTAATTTTCAACCAAATAGGTACATTTTCAACCAAATAGATACATTTTCAACCAAGAAGGTTTAATTTCTATCAATTTTCGACAAGAAATAGAACCGTTACATTTTCAGTTAAAGAATTTAATTTGCAATTAAAAAAAATTAATTTTCAGTCAAAGAAATGCATTTTTATCCAAAAAGAAGAAAAAATAGTTGTATTTTCACCTGAAACACATAAATTTTCAATCTAGAAGGTTGAATTTCTATCAAAAAGGATACATATTTGACAAAAAATAGAGCAGTTACATTTTCAGTAAAAAAAAAATCATTTTCCAATTAAAAAAAAACTAATTTTCAATCAAAGAAATGAATTTTTAACAGAAAAGATGAAGTTTTAACTAATGGGATTACTTTAGAACCAAAAAAGCCGAATTTTCAAAAAAATAGTTGAATTTCCTGGCATACTTCCGAAAAGGTCACCCGAGAATATTGACTTGATACTTGGCCTAGGGGTTCCTTTTAGACCCTACTTGAACGCACAAAAGGGATTTTTGGCGCAAATTAATATAAACTAATTTATTAGTAATTTTGACTTTTTTTAAATTATTTTTCTTTCAAAATCTCCAACAATATTGATTAGATTGAAAAATTTTGTCCACAAAAGTTGTAGATCTCGTTGAAACACATTTTTTATATTTATACTTTTTTTATAAAATAAATATTTTTCGAGAAAAATGACAAAAATGAATGTTCAGACTTTTTGTTGGAAAAGGGGGATATTTCAGCTAGAAAAGATTTTAAGTTAAAAAAAATCAATTGAATTCAGCCAAAAAAGTCGATTTTTCAACAAATTAGTTGAATGCTCAACCAAAGCAGATAATTTTCAACTAGATAGTTGTGATTTTTAACCAAAACAGATGCAATTTCTACCAAAATACATGAACTTTCAACCCAAAAAGGCGGATTTTCAACCAAAAAGAATGACCTTTTAACTAAATTGTTGCATTTTCAACAAAATAATGAAATTAAATTCAAATTCCGTTAGTCGAGAATTCCCTGATCCGTTTTCAATTCCCTGACTTTCTGGAATTCCTTGACTTGTAGCAACTCTGATAATTTGCGCCTTTTAGCTTAACAATAATTTATCTCTTTTTAAATTTTCGCTTTAAAGATTCAAAGATCTATTTTCTTGTTTTCATTTACAGATTCTACAGCAATAATTGGAGAATACTTCTACGGCATGTCTTCTTCTGTACCCCTCAGGATGTCTCACAGCGATCAAAGCCTGGAGGAGCTTGATTATAACCACTTCGTCACTGATTACTATACAGACAAAATTCTAGAAGCAATGCACAATCTAGAGGATTTGAAAAATGACCAAGTGGAAGACCTGACTTCTACTTTCACGTCTCAAGAAATTAATAAAACTTCTGAAGTGTTCAATCCTTTTGAAAATGTTAAATTTTCCGGACACAACGATACCCAACATCCAAAAGGTTTCATAGAAACTATTGAAAAAATAGCAATTGAGGATAATTTAAATGAAAGCGAAAAGCAATATTATTTCATCGAATCACTTGTTGATGATGCTGAAATGTGGTTAAAGAATTATTGTCGATTCGGGAATTACGAGGAGATGAAAAATGATTTTTTAAACTTCTACTGGAGTCCAAATAAAGAACAATCTTTTCTAGATCATCTGGATGTAGGAAAATACGACAAAAACTGCGGGTTGTCGATGACAGATTATTTTTTAAAGTACTTCAATGGGGCACAATTCTTGGAGAAAACTTTCTCCAATGAAGAACTAATTTCAGATCTTCTCCAACACTTTGATTTTAACGAGGAAGTAAAAAATGCATTTGATCTTCAATCAGTGAAAACCCTCGAAGAAGCTTTGGATGTTTTAAAGAAGATTGAAGCTTTGAAAATGTCTGATCCTAAAGAAATTAAATCTACTCCTGTCCCGAAAAAGTCAAGAAAATCCTCTCGCAAAAGTAAAAATGACGTTTCTATCGCCACACTCGATGAGTTTGTTGTCATATTTATGATAGGTGTTAGCCTCGGTTTATTTTTGTCGTTCATTCCTTCACTTTTTGTTGGTAATTCTAAATCTTCAGAACTTATCAACATTCAAAACAATCATACACTCCAAAAAATTCCACACTTCCAAAAGTTCAATCCTTTCGAAACTTTGAAATTCAACGGAAGATTAAATTCAACCCATCCAAAAAGTTTCATTAAAAATTTCGAGCACATTGCAGCTGAAGAAAATTTGGATGCATACGCCAAAAAATATTATTTCATTCAATCACTCGTCGAGGATGCTCAGAATTGGTTGAATATTCGTGGCTATGGAACCTATGAGGAAATGAAAGAAGCCTTGCTTGATTTTTATTGGAGTTCAGAGATTCAGAAATCGTTTCTGAATTATTTGAGGGATGGGAAGTACGAGGAAAAATCTGGGTTATCGCTGAGTGGGTATTTTTACAAGTATGTCAATGAAGCGAAATTTCTAGATGATGCTCCCAGCGAAGAAAACGTAATTTCTCATCTTCTGAAGCACTTTGATTTAAAGAGAACAATACGGCTATTACTTGAAGTTCGACCACCACAGACTATTAACGAAGCTTTGGATTTTTTAGCTTCGGATATTTCTCTTTTCGATCAAGGATATTTAAATCTAGAGATTGGGGTCATCTGTTCACGTCTCTTATTTTTTATTCTTACGATTGTGTTATTTTTATTCTTGTTTCAGTTTCTGAACATTTTGATTTTGATGCATTCACTTCTTCGAACGACGATTCAGTTTTTTAAATACCTTAATAGCCAAGGTCAATCTGGGAGCTTCTGAGAAATAATGTGTGGAATTGTATGTTGTCTGTAATATTAATTATTATATGTACGATTTATATTCGACAGTTTGAACCTTCGAAATTTCGCAAATACCAAGAAAGTAATTTCGGAATTTTTTGTAAATAATATACATACTATATATTTATGTACGCTTTGGGTGATGAATATTATAAGATAAGAAATAAATAAATTTTTTACTTTTATGAAAGAATGTTGTAGTGACGGTATAATTATATAATAAACAAAACTTAAAACAAAATTTTCATTTTCCCCCTAAATTTGAGTACCAACCTGAAATATAAATACACAGAATACATAATCGTTTCTCTCATTTACTTACAAACACAATGCAAAATTTAAATATAATGTTCAAATTAGGATGGTTTGATCTCCAAAAATTAAGTTTCTTAGAATGTTATCAATTAGATATATAAAAGACTTGATTACGTCAACTGACATTTTTATATCATGAAATTTCTTCAACTAGAATAAAAGAGATTCCAACATTTTTATATTCTGAAAAAAATTGTTCATAATTTACACTATTCTTTTTGTACCATTAATCTAAAATGGTTCATTGCAGTTTATTTCACCAATTTCCATTGTGGAATAATTTTAAAAAATGTGGATACTTGACTATAATAATTATTGTCAATGTTTTCGGAACTTATGTGTCATAAATTTATAAAATTACTTTTATTTCGAAATTTCACTTTTAAAGTGAAAGTCTGAAAAGTGTCACATTTATGCGTATTATATAATTGAAAAACTCAAATTATTATCATTATTATTTAATATATTTTTATTTTGAGGTTTGGTTAAATGTTGTACCGACCAAGTTGAAAAAACTGTCTCGAAGTCGAAACAAAAAACAATTTCAACTAAGTCGATACCTTGTTTAATCAAACCAGAAAATATAAATATTTTAAGCTATTTAGAAACTTACTAGATATATCAATTGAAAAAGGCTCAGGACCAATGCGAAATTTTCAACTGATTTACATATACTGTAAATCCTATATTTTTTTCTTTTTCTCCCTAAAATGTATTCCTCTCCGTAAGTGAACTAAACCTCCAAAGTGAGGAATTTCAATCAACAAAAGATTGCGTTTTCACTAAAAAAATTAATTTGATTAGAAGACAGTAAAATTTTGAACAAAAAAAAGATGAATTTTCCATTCAAACGGATGAATGTTCTGTTCAAATAGACGAATGTTCAACAAAAAATTGGAAGCTTCAACCAAATAGATGACTTTTTAACAAAAAACTCAAATTTTCAAAAAATTATTTTAATTTTCAACAAAATAGTTGAACTTTTAACCAAATAGTTGAATTTTCAACCTACTGCGATGTGTTTTCAACCAAATAATCACATTTTTAATAGAAAAAGATTCAACTTCAACAAAAAAAGTTGAATTTTTAACACAGAATTTTAATTTCCAAGCCGAAATGATCAATTTTTTAGAAGACATAGTTGAATCTGCAACGTACAATGATAAATTCTCCACAAGAAATCTAATATAGTTGATATTACAAAAGAAAAAGATGAAATTTCTACTAAAAGATACATTTTAAAACCAAAAAGACGAATTTTTAACCAAGAAGATTAATTTTCTAAACAAAAAAAACAAAAATTTCAAAGAAATAGTTGAATTTAAAAAAAAAATAGATCAATTTTCAACCAAAAATGGAAAAGTTAAATTTTCAGTAAAGAAACAAAACAATTTTCAACAAAATAGTAGAATTTGCAACGTACAATGATGAATTCTCAACAACAAATCTAATAGTTGATATTAAAAAAAAAGATGAAATTTCTACCAAAAGAGATACATTTTAAAAGCAAAAAGACGAATTTTTAACCAAGAATATTAATTTTCTAAACAAAAAAAAAAGAATTTTGAAAGAAATAGTTGAATTTTCAAATAAAATAGATCAATTTTCAACCAAAAATGGACAAGTTAAATTTTCAGTAAAAAAAAAAAAAAATTTCAACAAAATAGTTTAATTTGTAACGTACAATGATGAATTCTCAACAACAAATCTAATAGTTGATATTTGAGGAAAAAAAATGAAATTGCTACCAAAAGAGATACATTTTAAAACCAAAAAGACGAATTTTTAACCAAGAAGATTAATTTTCTAAAAAAAAAAAGAATTTTCAAACAAATAGTTGAATTTTTAACTAAAATAGATCAATTTTCAACCAAAAATAAAAAAGTTAAATTTTCAGTAAAAGAAAAAAACAATTTTCAACAAAATAGTTGAATATGCAGCGTACAATGATGAATTCTCAACAACAAATCTAATAGTTGATATTTAGAAAGAAAAATAAATTTTCTACTAAAAGAGATAAATTTTAAAACCAAAACCAAAAATGGAAAAGTTAAATTTTCAGTAAAAAAAAAAAGAAAAACAATTTTTAACAAAATAGTTTAATTTGCAACGTACAATGATGAATTCTCAACAGCTAATCTAATAGTTGATATTTTAAAAAAATATATGAAATTTCTACCTAAAGAGATACATTTTAAAACCAAAAAGACGAATTTTTAATCAAGAAGATTAATTTTCTAAACAAAAAAAAAGAATTTTCAAACAAATGGTAGAATTTTCAACTAAAATAGATCAATTTTCAACCAAAAATGGAAAAGTTAAATTTTCAGTAAAAAAACAAAACAATTTTCAACAAAATAGTTTAATTTGCAACGTACGATGATGAATTCTCAAAAACTAATCTAATAGTTGATATTTAAAAAAAAAAATATGAAATTTCTACCAAAAGAGATACATTTTAAAACCAAAAAGACGAATTTTTAACCAAGAAGATTAATTTTCTAAACAATAAAAAAAAATAATTTTCAAACAAATAGTTGAATTTTCAACTAAAAATGATCAAATTTCAAGCAAAAGTGAAAAGGTTAAATTTTCAGTAAAAATTATTTTTCAACCAATTTTCAATCGAAGAGATGAATTTTTCAACCACCAAGACTAATTTTCAACAAATAAAAAATTGTCAGTCGAGAATGAAAAAACAAGTTAATAAAGTTCCCGGTCAAGTCGCCACCCTGTTTTAATTAAGCCGCATCCGACATTAATACTGTATAATAAAAAAAAGAAAAATAAGATTGGAGAAAAGGTTTATTTTGATTGTTGATTCAAATTCAAATAATAATTAAAATAATTCTTTACTGAAGCGAATATTATTAAATTAATTACAGCTTATGAGTAATATTGATAGTAGCAATTAAACTTAATTGTAATAATTTTAGATATTATTTAAAAATGTAATTTCTAAAGACCAAAATGAAGAATTCTAAAGCCTTGTGCTCATTTGAAGTGAAATTTGAATCCTCCCACATTAAGCTTCCCTCTCGTTTCCCCTGGTGGGCCTTAGGGCCTTAGGCCCTTAGGATCCCAAATGAAACCAAGTTTCCGAGCAAACAACGCCGAACACTCATGGTGGTATGTTGAGATGCGACGCGACAAGCTGCAGGAAGCTTTCTTTGTGTTCAGTTTTTATTTTCACCAAAAGTTGCTCCATTTCTCAAGTTATTAGAAGGAAAAAGTTAGTTTTTGAAAAATAATGCACCTGCTCTGAAAATAAGTGACAGAATTGGACGCAAGGTAAGTAGAAACTTAATTAAAAATTATTATAATATTAAAAACCCTATAGAGGTCATAGTCCGGAAAATTCTAAAACTATGTAAGAGCTGTCACGTACCCTCCAGAAAGGAGGGCTTTTAATTTTAAACAAACATTTACAAAAACTGTATCTGGAAATATACTATAATATTGGTTTAAAAATAGATTATTATTTTCCTATTTTTAAACTAATAAAAATGCTAAAATATATTTTATCTAAAAAAGGAATAAAGATTTATTATCAATAGAATCAATAATAAGACAATCCATTCAGAGTACCCGGGAAGCTAGAATCGATTGAATAGAAATTGTTTGAATCGGAGAATTTAAGAATGCCGATTCACGCGAATTTTAATCATTTCAACCGGCCACCACCAATTCAGGTAAATCTCGTTCAATTATTTGTCAATTTTTTTAATCGGAACATTTACTGGCTGAGTTGTCTGAAATATAAGCAACTCAGTCGGTAAATGTTATTCCGATAGATCCAATGAAAAAATAAGAAAAATATTAAATAATTCAGGGAAATTTGCCGGAATCGCTAGTGGCTTTATGGTGACTAAATGGAATGATAAATTGTAAGTTGATGAGATCGATTAAAAAATTCACAAACCGTATATCGCGTGAATCAGCATTATTAAATTCTCCGATTGAAATATTTTCCATTTAATCGATCCTTTTTTCCTAGGTATTAATAATTAAAATTTTATTTATGTTTAATTTACGTATATTTCAGTCGTGCAAAGTCGTAAAAAAAAAATAATTTTTTTCTCACTGACCAAATTTTATTCAGAAAAAAAACTAAAGATCCGATGAAACCACAACTCTAAGATTTGATAAAACAATTGTTTTAATCATTTCTGTTTCGTCCAATAAGCAACTTTAATTTTACTGTCATTTTGGGGGAAATGAAGAATTTTGGACTATTTGATTAAATTAAAGCTTGTTTTCTTTTTTAAATTAGGAAACTTTTTTTAAAATTCTTATATCGAAAAAGTGCTATTCTAAAATTAAAGTTATATAATACGTATTCATACGTTCACAATACGTATATCGCGGAATTCTGAGATATACGTATTATTAACGTAAGATTTGCATCCTCTTCCTCTTGATTGGATCATTTTATATTCAAATGATACCGTTCTAGAGTAAGAAAAATGTAACATTTACGTGCATGATGAAACTGAGACAAATTCAAGTTTTATAATGTAACATTTTATTGAACCACGTAACTTTATTGTTAAATAACAGTCAAAATGGTATTTTTACAATGAATGAAAAATAATCATTTTTCTCTATTTCCATTGTATTATTTACATTTAAATAATAATTTTATAAACCAAAACTTACCACAGTTGTTAGTTTTTGGTAGTTCTATTATAAATTATTATTTTTCAAGATGAATCCATCTTAGAAAGAAAAACGGAAACATCTGGAATGTACAGGGTATTTATATCAGTTCTTGCCCGAACCATCCTGTTTGGTTAAACATTTATCATCTTTAGTTAAAAATTCAACTATTTGTTTGAAAATCTTTGTATTTTGTTGAAACTTTGTCTTTTCTGGTAGAATATTAATATTCTTGGTGACTAATTCAGCTTTTTGGTAGAAAATTAGTCTTTATGGTTGGAAATTCATTTCTTAAGTTGAAAATTAGTTTTTTTATTATTAAATATTAATTTGTCATTGCAGGTTGAAAATTAATCTTTTGGATTGAAAATTCAACTGTTTGGTTAAAAGTTTATTTATTTGGTTGAAGATTTATCCTTTTAGTTAAAAATGCATTTCTTTGGATAAAAATATAAACATTGGTTGAAAATTCGTTTTTGTTTAATTAAAAAAATATTTTTTTTTGCTGAAAGTGTAGTTATTCCATTTTTGCTAGAAAATTTATCTTTTTTAGTTGAAAATTCATCTATTTTGTTGGAAACTCGTCTTTTTGGGGTTGAAAATTAAATTACTTTGGTAGGAAATTCATTTTTTGAAGTTGTAAATTCAACTTTTTTGCCAAAAATTCGTCTTCTGAGTTGAAAATTCAACATTTTGGATATGTTTTTAATTATTGACTGAAAAATCGTTCTGGGTTGAAAATTTCTGTATTTTTTTCAATCATTAATTTTTTCTGCTAGAATTATGGTCATCTTGGTGACTAATTCACCTTTTTGGTTGAATATTTAAATATTAAGTAGGAAATTCCTTTTAAAATTTGGTTGAAGATTGATTTGTTTTGGTATAAATTAATCTTTTGCTGTAGAAAATTAATCTTTTTAGTTGAAAATTCATTTCTTTCGTTGAAAATATATTTTTTTTTAAATTGAAAATTAACTTAATGACTGAAAATTTCTGTATTCCATTATGTGTCGAAAGTTTATCTATTTTTGATAGAGATTTAATTTTCCTGGTTGAAAGTTAAAAACTAATTTCTTATTTTAAAAATTTAAATATTTTGTTGAAAATTAATTCTTTTTTTAATGAATTTTTTGACTGAAAATGTAAGTATTCCATTTTTCGTATTTATTTTATTTATTTCAACTGGTTTTTATTAAAAATTAAAATATTTTGTGATGGAAATATCAATTATTACAATTTTGTTTGAGGATTTTTTTTTTATCCAAGATTCATTACTTTGGTTGCAAATTTAACTATTTTGTTGAAAATTCTTTCTTTCTTGGTTGAAAATTAATTATTTTAACTGTGAATGTAATTCTCCCATTTTTTGTTCCAAATTCATCTTTTTGAGTATGTTTTGGTTTTCAAAAATAATTATTTCAATTTAAATAATGCAATGAAAATATTGAAAAATGGTAATTTTTCACTTGTAAAAATACAACTTTTGATTGATATTTGACATAATAAAGTTACTCTTGCTCATGTCAAATACAAATTTTAATTCTGCTGAACATGTCTGGCTTTGGTTAAATAATAAACTTTTACATTAATAAATCTTACATTTTTGTCAGTTTTACTATGCACACAAATATGACATTCTTTGTCAGTGCCCTTTAACTGAGACTCAATTTTTAATTATGTGTTTGAATTTGGCAACAATCTTTCCTTCGAGTCTTGCAAATTGCCAAATCGGCTTTAAGGAAAAGCCAAAACAATGCTTTCGAGATTTTCGTGACACACATATTTTTTAGAGAAGGATTTTTTGATATGAAACAATTTATTGATTGAAAAATATATTAATTTTAATGGCGGTTGTCAAAAAGTTCACCGATTTAAGTTCCAGTAATTTTCCAATTTTTCTCTGAATAATAAATTTTACCTAAAAGTTTTTCTAAATTTATTTTAAACACGTTTGCTAACAACAGTCATACATAATTTTATAAGGGGTCATCTATAAATAACGTAAGATATAAATAAAATTAGTCGATTTTCAATCAAATAGTTGAATTTTCAACACAAAAAGATAAATGTTGAAGCAAAACTGGAAGAATTGAATATTAAGTAAAAACAATTAAGTTTCAGCTGAGAAAAAAGGATTTTTCAACAAAATTGTTCAATTTTCAATCAAAGTGATGAATCTTCGGTAATGAAAAGGAATTCTCTGCGAAAAGTGTAATAATTGATATTTCCACTAAAAAATATTTTAATTTTCAATACAAAACAGTTGAATTAAACCAGAAAATACAAATTTTCAACAAAAGATTTGAATTTTCAATCAAGAAAGAATTTTCGGTCAGTAAAGAACAAACATCTTATCCAAAATGTTGAATTTTCAAGCAAGAAAGACCAATTTCCAAGCAGAAATGGAATAGCAAGATCTTCAGTTAAAAAAATTAATGTTCAACTACAAAAACGAATTTTCAACAAAACAGTTGAATTTTGAACCAAAGATATGAATTTTTAACTACGATGATATATATTGAAGCAAAGAAATTAATTTTGAATCAAGTAGTTGAATTTTTAACGAAAATGATGAATTTTCTACCAAAAAACACAAATTTTCAACAAAATACGTGAATTTTGAACTCTAAAAGATAAATTTTCAAGAAAAAATGAAATAGTAAAATTTGCAACAACAAAAAAGCGAATATTCAACCAAAGAAATCAATTTGACCTGAAAATATAGAACAGTTATGTACATTTTCAGTAAACAATGAATTTGTTACCAAATAAAATGTTTTCAACGAAATAGTTAAATTTTCAATCAATCAGATGCATTTTCAACCGAGAAGATTAGATGTATATCAGAAAATATAAATATTTCACAAAAAATGGAATAATTAAATTATCAGTGAAGAAATGAATCTTTAGCTAAAATGATAAACCTTCCCTCAGGTCTCACGCTTCACACAAAAACATCTATTTTAGATCCCAGTTTTTCTATCCATCTTCTTTTACTGAATTTTTTACCTAATTAAGTATAAGTTAAAAATGAAATTGTTGAAAGCTCTGTAGGCTTTGAGGTGCAAATTCTCATCGCGATCCTCGAGCTTTGCGTCCGATTTTCTAATGCTTTCTCAATCAAAAATCATAAGAATGTAAAAAATGATTTTTTATGCAAAAAGTTGAATTTTAAACCCAAAAGATTATTTTTCTACCAAAAAAGACACATTTTCAACAAAATACCTGAATTTTCAACTAAAAAAGTTAAATTTTCAACAACAAAAAACAACTCCTGGCAGATATTTGGGTGGTAAGTTTCTACTATTATAAGACTAATTTACCCCAAGTGCCAACATAAAAAAAAATGTTTACAAAAGTTATAAACAAAATTTGAAAAATCCTAAAATTAAATTTTCTCGAAAATGGCTGCATCGATTTCGATGGTTCAAATATATATTGTACAGTATATCACAGCGGTTCTAACAAAATGGAGTCAATTATTGCAATATTTGAAAAATCAAATAATTAAATTTTCTCGAAAATGGCTGCATCGATTTCGATGGTTCAAATATATATTGTACAGTATATCACAGCGGTTCTAACAAAATGGAGTCAATTATTGCAATATTTGAAAAATCAAATAATTAAATTTTCTCGAAAATGGCTGCATCGATTTCGATGGTTCAAATATATATTGTACAGTATATCACAGCGGTTCT
>JAABKJ010007702.1:0-11630 GCA_011634705.1 Andricus grossulariae
GTAGAGCCCCGCGTGCAAGGATAAGGCTGCATACTCTGAGAGGTCGCCCGGTATCCCAGAGTCACCGTTTAAGACACGTCACCCAGGTGCCATTCAGCTTTCGGCACGGTTGCTACGCCTCCGCTTAGGGGTTATTCCTTCGGGACCATTCTTGGACAATTGTCCGCGACTACTTATTAATTATTGCAACCATATTCAACAGAAACCCTTGGTACAGAGACCCTCTATTCGCAACCCGAGGACGCGTTCGGTGCCTTTGTCATAGGCCCTTCAGTTCTATTTCAAAGGAATCGAAATATATATATATATATATAATTGAAAAAACAGGTTGAAAGACCACAGTACAGTCCCGACGGGACCCTACTGTGACTTCGAAATATTTCACGGGATATTATACAAATCTTTTAAATGTTTCAAGTGGTATGAAAAGATTTCAAGGGATTTCAAGAGATTTCTTGAGACCGCAGATTATTTTTAAAAAGTTTAAGGATTGTCGAAGTGTTTTAAAATCTTCTCAAGGGGATTTACCAAAAAGGATGGAATTTCAAGGGTTTCCAAATTTTGAAACTGATTATGACGGAATTTAAAAGATTTTAAAGTTCTTCATGGTATTTAAAATTATTTGAAGAGTTTTCATGGGGGTTCAGAAAAATTTACAGGATTTCATGAACTTTCAGAAGATTCCAAGGAATTTTACATAATTTTAAAAGGTTTAAAAATATTTAAAGAGTGTTGAAACTTTCATTTAATACTTAGTCATAAGGAGTTTAAAATAAAAAAATATTCATTTGTATTGTTTTTATAGGATTTGTGGTCATCGGATCGTTAGTAGCCACTTTCTGATGTATTGTCATATTTGAAATATTATAATTTATCAGTATTATTTAAAAATATGTATGTTTGACTAATTCAGTCTTTAGTCAAAATTTAGTCATGTAGTCGTTAGGACTCAAGAAATATGATAGTGATCCTTGGTTCGCAAAAAAATGCTATCCCATCAAAATATTTCTATAAAAATGTTGTATTCTTTAAAATATTGACATCCAAATTAGTTTATTTCTATAAGCTTATAGGTTCAATAATTCAATAATATTAGATAACCAGTCAGATGGCTTCCCTTATATGACACTATTAGAATTTTTCTTCTATCTCTGGTGTCATTGAGATACAGCATTTGTCTAATTATTAAGGAATCATCTCGAATAGATTCATCATGTTTTGTTCGGTTACTCCTCATTATAAAGTAATACATAACTCGATAAATAAAATAAAAAAAATTACTGGATGCAAGGAAGTGCGCTTCTTTGTTTTTTTTTTCTCCTTTGGACCAAGGATTTGTTTACTTGAGTTGATAGATATTGTTTAGAGGCAAAAAAGTTATTCCTCGTGTCAAAGAATTGAATTCTTTTGTGCTTTTCTTCAATATTAAAAAAAAAATCGTTTGCAAAAAATGTGAACATTATTGAGTCCAAGAAACACTAGTTTGCAGTCATTTTGTACATTTAGTTCCGCTATATTTTTCTAATGTATTTTGCACGGCTAAACTTGAAAATCGCATTGAAAATTTTTTTTATGGATTGGTTTTCGAAACATGAATTTTGAAAAGAATAATTTTTTTCCGATGATAGCTTTACTCCGTGAACCATATCTCAAGTTAGAAACAACCAATCTAGTTGCAAAAGCTATCAAGGTGAAGATAATCGAATCTGAAACGAATATTAGTGCCAATTTCACCTCGATTTTCCCTGATCAATTTGTTACTTGAGGTGCAATGGTCCGAGCTATTAATAAAAGTCATTGTGTCGGGCGAAAATAAATATAGCGTCATCAAATGTACAAATTTTTTTTTAATTTGTAGACTAATGAAATAATTTCTTCAGGATTAAGAACCTAGTTTCTTTGAATCTGTTTTTCTCGCCCTTAGAAATATTTTCTCATTGAAATTGAATCTATTATTTGAAGTGATAAATACGTATTTAAATTAGGTAATACATCCATGTATGGATCAAGTAATTTACGTTTCTTTGAATGAAAGAAATATTTTTTCTAGATAAATAATTATTTAACGAATTGAGCATAATATTTATCCGATGCTAAGAGTTGACACTGATATTGCAAGTAAATAATTATATAGATTTAAAAAATAAATATTGATCTATTTTATTGAAATAAATCGTCCTTTGAATAAACAATCTGCAATTTTATTAATTAACTCGAACAAATATTTGAACGAACAAAGAAAATAATTATTAAAAATAAATTCATTTGCATTTCGTTGCAAAAAATAACACTTGTTTGAATGTAATTTTCATAATATATCCGTTGAAAAAAAGTTTATTCAATTCATGAATATCAAATGGATCATTCTAAATATACATTTCTTTCTATGGTACATTTCTGGTTTGCTTCTTTCAGTAGTTAAGGAAAAATGCCGCTAGATGGCGCAGAGCGCATTATCTCACAACAGATATTAGTTCTCTAGGTTATAAGTTAGCCAAAAACTCACTGGCTGACTTCCAGGTACCGTTGGATATTTCTACTCGATACTATGTAGTAGAAGCAAAATGAACATGTATAATAAGTTAATTGTATACAAAATGATTGTCAGACCAACCATGTTATATACAGCTCCTATTTGGGGAAACAAATGCAACACTAACATAGAAAACTTGAAAAAAATACAAAATAAGTGCCTTAGAATCGCTATCTCCGCCAAGAAAGATACTAAAATTGTAGAACTGCACTCAAAGCTTAGAATTCCCACAATAACTCAGGAAATATGTCAGTTATCGAATGAATTGTATGAAAATCACCTTTCTACTCTACCAATCCTAAAGGATACATCCAAGCTACGTTATGAGCATGCTCCCTTCACGCTGTTAGAAATTTTCTGAAAATTCCGACATATTTAAGATACTAAAGTAACTGGAATTGACGAAATTAGGTTGCTGAAAACGAAATTCAGTACTTTTATAGTAAATTTACTAAATTTTTATTAAACTTCAGAAACGGTATCTGAAAATTACAAATAGTTTCCTAAAATTCCTAAATGGTAACAGAAATATAAGTCACCGTGACCATAAGAGAACTGCTCACTCCTCGCTTCTCAATCGCTCTCGTAGCAGACAAAGCATGGTGGTTCAGTGATAATCGGCGGCAATAAAGTGCAAAAGGTTCTGTTACAGTACATAAAGATTAGGTAAACCTTTCTTTCTTATATGGAATCATCTAAATATTGAAAAGGATTTGATACAGGTTTCAATTGGATGGTGAGACGGCTATTTACGTTAAATGCTAACATTTTTCGAGTTTTTTTCATTTTCGGATTCTTTCTTGCATTTTATGGTTATATCAATAACCATAAAATGTATCTTAAAATGATCTCAACATTTTTGAGATAGATATATTATGTATAAAAAATAACATTTTCTATCAATTTTGTGCGTAAATTCCTCCAAACATGCAATACATACATAGACAACATTGTTTGGTTCATTAATTTTAATATAAATTTGCAGTACATATTTGTCTTAAAAATATAAATTATAGTAAGACTATAAATAAGCGAAGTTTATATGTAAATAACTACGCTTTGATCATATATTTTATGCAATGAGTGTACGTCCTAGTATAACATAGATAAGTAAGAAGTCGTTTGTATTAACTTCACTTATATTTTCTTACTATTTATATTCTCAGGACAAATATAGACTACATATTTTATATTAAAATTAATGAACTGAAAAAATTATTAAGCCCCTTGAAATTTTCAGTTAAAGTAACTGAAATTTCCTAAACTGTAACAGAATTTTCTGATAGATGTGATTGAAGCTTCGTGCAGTTACCGTTGCTAAAATTTCTTTAGAGTTTAGGCAAATTTACAAACGGTTTCTGCATATAAAGCTTTAGTGACGCGTCTCTGAGAATTCCTACAGAAATTTCTAACAGCGTAGGATCAAATACAAATTACCGCAACATTTGGGACAAAAATAAACATAGACCTAATTAAGACTACATATGTCTAGCAGCAATACTAGCTAAAGTAGAAAATGTAAATAGTTTAGGTTGAGTTAGGTTGAGGAGTAATATAATTTAAGTTAATACGTTTAAATAGGTTTTTTTTTATTTACATATTTTCCTACTACATTAAAACTAGTAATTGTCAAACCCAACGCTACCACAAGCACAGCACGAGCTCACCAATTAATTTAGGGTGACGTCGCGTCAGATAGGAACCAAAATATTACAATGTAACTGACAAATGCACAATCAAATTTGTTCAAGTAAGTAAAAGTGGCGGACTTCCCATACAGGCTACTTAGGCTGCAGCCGAGGGCTGAAATTTTTTATAACAATATGTCTTACTGTGAATTTAAAATGAATTAATTGTTTCTGTTAATCCAAGCGCTGTGATTTCTGTTAGCCTAGGGGCGGCAAATACCTGAATCCGCCACTACTCAAACTACCACCATAGTTACAATAAAAACATGTCATGATCTAGATATGTCACCTGATACTCCTATACTCTCACTGTTCTAAGCATCAGCACTGACTGTGCTTAAAATATTTTGAGAATGTTTGTTTCTCCGTGAAAATAAAAATAAAATTTAGTATTCAAATACTATTACCTTGTAATTATTATTACATTAAGCTTCTCAAGAAATGCTAGATTAAAAATGTTGTATTTCAACTATTCAATTTTTTTGAACAATGGTGGTATTTTTTTTAGGTCAACGGCGAAAATGTAAACTCGCGAAATCAGGTGGAATTTTTAAGATGCATTTTGAATTGTACTTAAAAACAACTTTGTTATTGTTTTGCATAGTTTAAAATGACTAGTGAATGAAAACAATTAGGATTTATCGAAAAATAAGTGTTACATGCGATATTTTCATCGTATACAGGTTATTATAAAACATTATTATAGAATATTGTATAAGTTTCAAAACATTATAAGCTTCAATTAACTTATTTTAACATAAAAATTATCTAAAAATAAATTTTATGAATCTACACATGAAATATTCGCTGTCTGACAAGTTATAAACTAAAAGTTAGGTTAGAATTCATATTTAATTTCTGATCGCCTATACACTGGAACCTGGACTTCCGTAAACTCAATTTGCGCGTTTTGAGAATCGATGCCGCTTGGCAGTTTCGTGATGAGAGGAGCCGCGGGGCCAAAAAGAGAGGAAGTGTTCAGTCAATCGTGACAAACAGCGTCATCGTCCAAATCCAACAGAAATCGTTCCTGCGACCCTGCCTGTTTACGGTCGGAGTCCCTGGATTTGCGTCGAAGGCCATCACCGAAACCATGCACAAATCCAGTTTCCAGCGCAATTCGTATATTTTGCATATTTTGAATCAAATCTTTAGCTGTATGTGTCAATTAAAGTTCATTCAAGCTTATAATGTGTTGAAACTTGATGACATAGCAAAATAATTTTTTTTTGTTGACAAAAATATTTTAAACAGGAAATGTGTTTTTTCACTCTATGCGATGAAAATTTCACATGTAACACCTAGTTCCCGATTAATCTTTATTTTTTTTTATTCACTAATTGTTTTAAACTACCAAAAAACAATAATAAAATTAGTTTAAAGCACAAATTAAATGTATCTTAAAAATTCCATCTGGAATCGCGAGTTCGCGACATTAGCGCACCCAAGATTTTAGATCCCAATATTGCATCTTAGGATCACAGAAATATTTACTCATATCAAAAATCCTATTCCTTCTTTCCAAGAAATATGTGGTAAAACTTAGAATACGCTTGATTGAACCAAGGAATCACATCTTCCAATAAAGAAAAACTTTTACTTCAGCCGATGGGCCTTAATTAGTTTGAATGAAATATTTTCTTGATTTAAAATCACATTTGACTATATTAAATACATAATTTTCGAAAACAAATCTCTTATTTATTTCAACCAATAAATAGAGTGTTTTCGCTTAGCTAAGATTTCAGTTGAGATAAAACCATTTCTTTGCATGAAATAAATGTTTTATGGGACGTATTCAGTACTGTTATCGTTTGTGAGAAAGGCGATGTCAAAGTTTGAAGTTGTTTTGATTCCTCGACAATTGGCACCTTTGCTCTATCAATGTCATATACTACACTTACATTTTAAAGTAAAGAAAGCCGAGAACGCAAGCATTAGAATATGGACGCACTTGACTTTTTTTTATAGATGGAGACAATAATAGATGACTAAACACTGATTTTCGAAGAATGTCGTGAACAGGGACTGATGTGTTGTTGCAATATCTTAACTAATTTATACACTAACCATATTTCGATCATTTCACTTTATTGATTCTTCAAAATAGCGTAGAAGGAGGAAAATTATGTTTATTTACCACAGATCTCAGAAATTAGTATACAGGAAGGCAAGGCCAAGTTTATTACAGTCAAATCCATAAGCGCGAAAGAGACTCTCTTATGTGCCATTTATTATTATCTATTACTATTTCATCTATCTATACATTGGTTGTGCACTCACACTTACGCTTTGCTATAACTTGCATGAATTTGACCTTATCATAGAAAATTGAGTTATGAAAATTGATAATATTTGTTATTGGCTACAGACATTGGCGCTAATTTCCATTTAATTATTTAAACCAAGAATTATGCATTATTTCGTATATGTACATATATGTAGCGAAGAAGGCGGTATATTAGACTTTTTTTTTTGAAAATAGATAAGAAACTGAAAAAAGAAAAAAATTGTAACCAAAAAAATGTATATTATCATGATAATGTTTGTGGGAAATAAATTGTTTCTGAAACTTCTGACAGGCACTCGCGCAAGCGGCGCCGCAAAGCATGTAAGTATGGAAACTATGAATTCTTTTTAAAAAGTTTGAAAGTTTTTGAGTATGTAGGTGCCACTGTAAAAGCAAAGTATTCATTTGTTTCACATTGAAAGTAACAGCATGAAGTTATTATATTAAAAAACAGGACACGAAAAAAAGATACTAAAAATATATATATCTCTACACAGAAGAAACTGAGGGTTTAGTAAAGTTGCGGCTCCAGTAAAAATTGGTATCATTTAGAACTGAGACTCCAATAGAACTCTTTTTGATAGTTTCTTTTTATTTCGTTGATATCCGAGTAGATGGCTATTCATATTTTCAACTGCGCATGTGCCGAAAAGCGCGGGCCTATTCGAAATCAATAAAGACTATGAATAATTATACAGATAAATATTAACGAACATTTTTTATTCTTTTTGAAAACAAATTAAATTGAATGATAGAAGTACGTAACTTTTTGAGAAAATGTAATATTAACGTAATATTTCAAGCGTATATTATATAATTTTAAATAGTACCGCGCTTTTTTGGTACATGCGCAGTTGAAAACGTCGGATTTTTAAGATAACCTTAAAAACTGTCATATTTCATGTGCAGTATATTCCTTTCAAGAATTACAAATATCTGTAATTTTAGTTTCATCATTAAGTTTTTCGCAGTGCAATATTATTTAATTCAATTTACAAAGTAAAGTGTACACCATAAACTTGTAAAATCTTCGTAATGAGTCAAGGCTGAAGTGAAAAACGGCTCCATTGGAACCGTTTCAATCCATAGTTTGGGTTTATTTAGAAGCCATTCATCATTTTGGGTTCCTTTTCAGCAAGAGAGGTTCCTTTTTTTTGCAGCTCCTTTGGAACTAAAAATTGGTTCTAATAGAAATCCTAGTTTTTTCTGTGTAGTTCTTACAGTGTGGATGACCAAGGGGCACAGATGGGAAGGAATGAAAGGAAGCAGGTGTTCGGTGCTAAAATAGTGTTAAAGGTATATGAGTTTAGTGTTTTTTAATGGTTAATTTTTGTATAATTATTAATTTTTTATCACTAACTACGAAATGATAACAATTCTAACCAATTATTAAATTTGCATGGGTTGTCTTGCATAAAATGTACATCAAGAATGATTGTATTCATTCTTCTTTCGTCGGCCATATTTTTCGAGAAATCTGCTCTGGGAGTAAAGGGTGAGATTTACAGCGCGTCGCAACGCTCCTTTCGTAGCTCATATCTCGAAATGAGATGTTTTTTCGATGAAAATGTGTAAAACTTAAATTTTCGAATGGAAATTTCTGTACTGTTTCATTCAGAAACGACCCCATTTAGAGATATGAGCTACGAAAGGTTGATTACACAGAAAGTATGGCCCGCACACGAAAAATTCATACAATCATTCTTGTTGTAAATTGTAATAACTATTTGTCTAAGATAATGCATTTTTTCCAATGCACCGATGTTAGAGGAAAAGAGCGCATCCTTCAAGGTTGAAGGATGCATGAATAGGTCTTGATTTTATGTGAGACTAAGAAGGGGAACCTACAACCTTCGGGATTTTAATTTAATTCATACCCGGAGAGACTTTTGATATCAATATTTGGTTCATTCTATATCTATAATTGAAATGAAATGTAAGAATTTAGGGTTAATCAGGGAACTGGTATAGAGATTCCTACAATAATAAGACATGATAGTATTTCTGTATATATTATTGTAAACTTGAGCGAGCAAAAATTAGTATTCACATTTAGAAAAAGTCTTATTTACTGTTTGAAAATTGTGAATGCGAAAAAGTGATAATGGCCAATGAAAAATTGTGTAAAAGATATCGTCAATAGTAAATATTTTAAGTAACATAAGTTATAAGACATGTACGAAATTCTAATATTCCTAAATAAGAATGTGTATTGAAATGAGAGCCGCTAGTAATAGCTGCAACCGGGATTTGCGAGAATTCTAAAAGACTATACTAAAAACTGGTGACCTGCGATTTCCCGCCAAAAGTTTCAATCATATGTGTTTTCAGTACAAAAATGTTTGTAACTAGTGCAGTCTGAATTGAAGCTTTAACAAATTTTGATTAGGAAATTATTAATTTACACTCTCAATAATTTACACATATAAAATAGAAGCTTTTAACACTCAATAAGTGAAATTAAACTGCAAAACCTAAACTTTTACACTTTTATAAATTAAACAGTTCAAATATTTCTGGTTAAAAAATATAAATCGACATTATTGTTTTAAATTCTCTAAATTAAAACTAATCCTACATTTCAACTCGCATAAATGAAAATGTTTAAAAATGACACATGACCTCTTCCAACTCAATAAAAACATTAAAAACAAAATAAATGCCTCTTCCTAGTAGAAAAACTTGAAAACACAAATTTCCTCCCTTCAAGTTCTATAAAAATCATAAAAATAAAAAAATGTCCCTCTTCCAATTCAGAAAAAATTGAAAATCAAAATATTCCTCCCCTCCTGCTCAAAGCTTCTAGGAAAATTATAATTACTACTAAGAAAAATTAAATTCTTAACGAAAAATGCCTTTGACATATTAGACTGTAACTCTCTTAAGCCATAGAGAAGAATCAGCTCCTCATTTATTTTTATTTTTTTTTATTATTTTCATAGTTACCTAAAATTCAGTGAATGTTTAACATATTATTATTTTCAATCAAAATATATTCAGAAATTCCGGTATTCAGGGGACATTTTGACACCAAAAGGAACAATTTCTAGGGCAGCTATTTTGGGGGAAAATAAAGCCTTTTTGGACCACGCTTTATTTATTCCTTTTTTTTACCATTTTTAATAAACTCAGTTAATTAAAATTTAACCATTCACAGATGGATAACGAAATTTTTTTTTTAATATTATGTAATACTTTCAAGAGATGTAGAATCAGAATTGCTCTAAAAAACACTATGCTTAATACTTGAGTGGTTCCTTATTTAGGAAAATTATACATTGGAAAAATCTATACATATACAATTTCCACAAAATATATTGATTAATAGTATAAATTTCCGTGCTACTTTCTTAAATGCGCTGATAATTACTTTTACATTTTCCAAAATACAAAAAAACTAGAACTCCAAAACTGTCGCTTCATTAAAAAAAATATATGCAAAATTGATAACTCACTGCATAAATTTACTTCCTTATTATTCTGCTTTTAATTTTGTGTTTCAAATTGTGAAATAATTCCGAAGCAATTTTTCAATTCAGTTCTTAAGTTTCTGAAACCAAATTTTTCATGCAAGTGTTCGTCGCATTAATAGTTTATTTTCCCTTTGATGATGATCTTTCCGATTAAATAATATAAATATTTAGTAAAGTCCGGGGCACCTGAAATTTTTGGCCCAGCACTATTAGTTTCACACAAGTAGTGATACGTTTCACTAGTTACTATATAAGGGCAGAAAGAATCGTAAGTCTCATCGTAATGCGTGCGATTTATAGATATAAGATAGGTTTATAAAAATACAATCAACTTCTCAAAAAAACAACAATTTTTTTTAAAAGTGAAAAAACCTTTCTTCGATCGATTTCAATTTTGATTTAATAGGAACATGAGTTCTATTCTTTCGGTCTTACTATCAATTGAAAATAAAAAACGACTAGGATTTTCCCATGTCAAACAATTATAATCATAACTATAATTACGACGTTTCGACCTATACTGTCGGTCATCTTCAGGTAAATAAACCCTATGAAAAGTTATAAAAATTCTTTTAACTACAATTCAAAGAAATTCAGAACGTCAAATCAATGAATTCAATGAAAAAAAAATCAATGAATTGTAGTTAAAAGAATTTTTATAACTTTTTTATAGGCTTAATGTGCCTGACGATGACCGACAGTATAGGTCGAAACGTTGTAGTTATAATTGATTAAAATTGTTTGACATGGAAAAATCCTAATCGCTTTTTATTTTCAATTGATCGTAAGGGAGCTTCCATAAAGGATGTCACAGTTTTTTGGCGAATTTTCGATCCCCCCCCCCCATTGTCACATTTTATCAATGGGGTTCAAAGTCCTCTGTCATATATTGCCACAATTCAGTCACCCCCCCCCCCCTAAAACTGCGACATCCTTTATGGAAGCTCCCTAAGACCAAAAGAATAGAACTTATGTTCCTATTAGATAGGTTTATGTATGCCTATAGGCATTAGTATAGGATTCGTAAACAAACCACTATAGCCAGTGAGCGTCGACCAAGCATACACAAATATATACATTAAGAAGTGTTTGTAAGCCATGTAATAGCGTACGTTCGTACACTTCCACCCGCCTTTCTTTTTTCCATGCGCCAGCGTGAAACACAACATCACGTGACCCCCATTTTTCGTATAGGGACCTAATCTACCCTTCCGATACTGCTGCCGCCACCGAAAGTTGCGGCGGCCCTGGCAAAAGTAAGGGGAGCCAAGCTCGATATCCATTGGAAACAATACAAAAAAAAATTAAAACTATATAAGCTGTCATAAGTCATACGCATTTTGAAAAAATTGTATGCGATTTGGAACAAATTTCTGTATGGTAAAGAAATTGTTCAAAATGTGTACGACTTATGGAAGCATTTTATAATTTTACTTTACTTTGCATTGTTTCCAATTGATTTTGAGTTTTCCTCACCTCACTTTTGCCCCGGTCGCCGCAATTTTTCTGTGAATCAGCGCCATCGAATGATAGATTAGGTCCCTATAGTGGTTTAGAAAGATTGCAAAGCGTTTGTTTCGCTTCTTTCAAAGCACTATACGAATTTTCGTTATTCGAATCCATTACAAAATTTAATACAGCGACTT
>JAABKJ010007703.1:0-11630 GCA_011634705.1 Andricus grossulariae
TCTCTACAAACGGTGTATTTACCTCACCATCCCATTATTCGAGCGACCAGCATTACAACTCGTTTGCGTATTGTTTTTAACGCTTCTAGCCCTACTTCTAACAACACATCGTTAAATTCACATCTACATATTGGCCCAAAAATCTCAACAGATCTAATTTATATTATCATGCGGTGTCAAAAGCATCGCTACGTATATCTAGCGTATTTGGAGAAGATTTTCCGACAAATTCTTGTTGACGTCAAAGATCGAAACTATCAATGAATCTTATGGCAGTCTTCTGATAAGCAAATTGTAGCTTATCAATTGGCCACGGTCACCTACGGTACAGCATGTGCTCCTTATCTTGCTAACAGGGTAACTAAACAATTAGCGCAAGAAGAAGGTTCAAACTGTCCACTTGCCCAGGATGTTCTTGAGAATAATGTTTACGTTGACGTTTTATTTGGCGCTGATACCATCGCGGAAGCTGAACAAATTCGATCACAAGTTGTTCAGATGATGCAAAGAAACTGAAATGAAAAATTTATCAAACCAAAGAACATGTGTATCATTTTTCACGTGTCATTTTTTCGAATATCTCTTTTCTTGTATTTTTTTTTCTCAGTTTCCCTGCCGTTTTCTGTACGTTCCTGGAAAAAATGATAAGAAAACCACAACAGAATGAAAATTATTAGGTCTAAGAATTAATTCTCGGCCCCCAACTTCTAGTGATCATAATTGCAATTTAAATTTTAATAACTTTCCCGCGACACATGCATTCTTTAGCGCCATCTTCCAGCTTGAAATCAATCTATCAAACTGCATCCTACTACGCACACAACTTAAAATTTTTCTCGTTTGTGGTGAAAACGCCGTATTGTACAGCACGTGCAAAATGTGTTTAACAGCAGTTTCGAGAAGGAAATTTCAACCTTGTCGGTGATGAGCGCCCTGGGCAATCAAAAAAAAAATTTTCAATCTGCAGTTCGACAATTGCCAGAAAAATGGCAAAAATGTGTCGAAAGTGAAAGAGATTACTTTGTTGTTTGAGTTTTTATTCAATTGCTTGTGCATTATATACCAATCGATACAAGAAAGGCCAATAATTAATTTTTAGACATACTACACGCCGCTTATTATTTACTATTACTGATTTAAAAAATCTAAAAGCTTCAACACATGAATATATCGTAAAAATCTTAGAAGAGATAACGTTGGACCAACAAAGATCTTTTTTTCTGGAAGCTTTGTTTGAACTATGAGCGCATGTTGATATAATTTTTCACATGCCGTTATTTGCTTTATAACGTGGACACTTTTTCTTGTGAAGTACCAGGAGGTGAGAATGTGGGTGTCAGCAAATACCAATTAACCACTTGAAATATGCGAAGCTCCCTATTATATATATATGGAGATATTTTTTAAAAAAATTCCCTTTCTCGCTAAATCGGTAGTGTATACTGTCATCCATTCTGATAAAAATGAGGTTCACCGCCGGTAACCTATTCCTCGCTTTTGCCGTTATCCTCAAATATACTGGTAAATATATAATAATAAATCCCAATATCACATTTACTTTTCAAGTACACTAGAAAACAAAACCGAAACATTTTGAGATATCGCAAACATTTTTCAAACAAGAAATATTAATTGTAAAGAAAAAAGGTAAATTTAAATTAATTAATTGAATTCTTCAACCCCCTACACTACACGGTCAAAAGCTGAACTGAATTATTAAAATTAATTTTGTTACTTGTAGATTCATAGCTGAAGTTACAAATTCACCTTTTTGGTTCAATATTTATATATTCTGTAGAAAATTCATTTTTTGGCTCAAAATAATTTTCCTGATGAAAATTTGAGTAATTCTTTTTTGGTTGATAATTTGTTTCCAATTCAACGAGTTGCTGAAAAATGCATATATTTTGTTAAAGATTTGTCTTTTGGTTGAGAAATACATCTCTTTCGGCACAGATGGAATTCTTTTGTTTAAAATTGTCCAATATTTCATTTGATAATCACAATTGACGTGATGTCGGATAATACAAGTGAAAAATTGATTTCTTTCATTGAGAGATACATATAGATTACTTTTCATCATTTGATGAAGTATTTTGTAGCAAAAATGCTGTCAAAAAGGATCTGAAAAAATATTAATTTGCTTCTTGAAGTCTACGTGCCACATCATCAACTTTTTGAAGAAAAAGGCCTTATATAATTTGAACCTTGGACGAATTCCATCTGCGCAAAAGTAGTGCCTGAAAGATATTTGGCAAAGAGATATTTCAGTTGATTTACTCTTTATAAATTATTGTATACTCTTAGTTTCTTAATTCAAAATAATATAACTACATAAATTTACTGTCTACTATATTAAACTTGAATGGTACTCATTAAAATTTCTGACCACACCAAGCCCCAGAATTATACATTTACGCACATTAAAAAAAAGAGGATTCTTCATACTCTGGTCTTGATCTTGAACATTAATCTTAATTCTATTAATATGTAAAGAATAAAAAAATATCAGTCTTTTACAATAATTATGGAGATAACCTATTATAGAAGTATTAATGTAAAATAAATTGTAAATCCTTTAAGAATAAACAGTTATTAATACTGATATAATTTCTTAGCCACTTTAGGACTTTCTTACCTTAATCAGAATTTCGTAGTTTTTTTTTCAATGAAAACTTTATACCTTACAAAAATCAATTTTGATCGATCTTTGGCGAAAAGAAAAAATATCTCTTAGAGAGAAAAACTAAAGAATGCGTGATTTGCTGGGTATTTAAATCAGTATTTAAAATAATCTTCTTTTAAAATTCAGTAATTTTTTTATTTCTAAACTACAATTTCAAATTATTGTCATTTTGAAGTAAGTTAACATAGCTTAATTGTGTAGATAATTTGTATTCAGATTAAATTGATCACTTGTAAATACATTATATTGGTAGAAGTCACGTAACCGATTCACAAGTTTCACAATAAAAATGTTCATCACTTTTAGAATTACTTGCCAAACTTTAATTTAACAATTTATGTGGAAATTCATAACCGACTCACAGGAAATGGAATGGTTTAATCGAATTACGCTTTCACTATTTGTAATACATCTTTAACATCACATATTCACGAATCATTTTTGCCCTTTTACAGATATATCATCAGGTATGCCGCCCAAAACAAAGGACCTTCTGGCAAATTTTGGGATGAGTAACGAAGATGCGAATGATCAAGGTATATATTTCTAGTAAAAATAAAATTTTTCAATAGAAGCATTAATGAATCAATAATTTTTATAATCACATCTTCAACATTGTTCTCTTAAACTAGAAAATATTCCACATACATGGATTTTTATTTCCCATGTTCCAGATACAAATTTTTGAAAAGGTATACAATAACGAGATTTCATTTTTTCACTGAGAAACACTTGGTTGGGTTATTTATCTTTTGAATCACGTTGTTAAATAATCCAAATTGAACAGGTATGATGTGCTTCTGATTTTATGAATAAAAAATAATTTAAAAACAATTTACTAGATTTGACGATGTGTTGAGCACCAAATTTCGAAACGATGAATTTGCTGGAAAACCCTTGAACTTTGAAGCTCCAAATTTCTCCAAGCCTCTAGCAGAAAAATAAGTTTTAAATGCATAGCCATAGTTCTGCACAGATAGAAAATAATGTAGTTACAGCGCCATCAATTATTTCCTTCTAAAAAATAATATCTTGGAACAACATATTCCCTGTCAAAAACAATTGTTATGATCAAATATACTTATATAGAAGTTTTGAGCACAGACAATTTTTTTCTCCTGCAGAACCATTACTTATTATCAGAATAGTAATGTCCTAACATGACCGATTGCCATTCAACACCTTACTTGTAATGGCTTGTCAAAATTCTTATGAAAAATCGACCGTTTTAAATTCCTTCACTTATAAGTTTCTTATTTTCTGCAAAATCTCTCACTCTTATCTTACGAATTATATTTCGAGGAGAAAATGAACCTTGAAGGTTAAAAAAGGACATAAACGAAATTAGTGAATTAGTTTGTGAACATTTTTAATAACAATTGTTTTCGTTAAATTGTTCTGCCCGTCAAAATTTAGAGGTACACATATGGTACCCTTATAATTGCGCACGTCATACGTAAATACAAGATATAGTTCGGCATCTACATACATTGATAGTTACAAGCACATTTACAACGAATGATATGCCAACATGTCGTTACCTAATTAGAAAAAAAATTAATCCTCTGGTTCTTCTTGCAGAAATAAGTTCACAATTTGACTGTTCGTCCCATGGTGACCCTGTTCCTGGTGTTCATCGTTGCGAAACTTCAGCTTCTTCTCCAAACAGATATTTTCCTGAAACGGCTCTTTCTCTAGCCAGTCCTCATTTTTCTGTCCGGTCTCCTCCACGTGTCCAGTCACCTGTTCGTGAAAGGTCCAGGTCTCCTTCTGCCAGGGATCCTTCTTCGCTCATACTTGGATACCTACCTGAAAAACTTAGATTCATTCGACTTATTCCCCACAAAAATCCCAACCGAATATTCGAACTTCGAAAATACACTTTTCCTCTCGATACACCGATTCGATTAAAATTCCACAACAATCACCTTGTCGCCATGCCAGCCGAAGAACAAATTGTATTATCAGCACCCAATGGTGACGTCTGGGCAATATTGCAAAAATTATCAAACAAACACACGATTTTTCGTGGAATATTTTTACATATTGTTCCAGCGGGAATACGGGCAAAATTTAACATGAACAGTGGTGCTTCTAAGGAACTGACACCAGACGAAGTAACAGAATGTCCAGTAGGTGCCACACACTCAATCACAAACAATTTTAGTGTATTTCTTGTGTAAACTACAAATCTTTCCACCGTAAATTTTATTCAAAACTTTTTTACGGTAACCAATGGACCGGGAAATGACAGTGCATTTTTTTTATTTACTGGAAATTTCACAAATTTGTGACAGAGAAATGTATCCAATCCCACGAAATATCATAAATTTCATACATATTATGTGATACAATTCGATTCAAAAAAAGTTCGATCTGAACATTTTTCTCGATGTTCAGTTCACTTCTTAATTTCTTCAATCATGAAATCATTAATGTTACACTGCTAAATTTTAAAATCTTTTACTTTCAAAATTTTGAATTTAAATTACCATTTTTCAGCACACATTTTCTATCTAGTTAATTTCAAAACTCATTTTGGTATACATTAATAATGAAAAGCTAGAAGCAATTAAAATTCTAAATTTTTCATCAATAACCTTCGTCGTTAAGCAAATTTAAATATAAATCGATTAATGATTTTGTATATTAAGCCATAGTTCTTGTATTGAAAATTAAACAATATTTGATTGTACAATACGACTGTTCAATAATAAAACGTTTTTATTCAATTTAAAATACTATTGAAATATTATTTGCGTCTTATATATTCTTTTCTTAACCCATTTAATTTCAAATATTTTAACTATGATAACAAACAACTTTCTAATATTTGGTAATATTAGAGCTTTCGTTGAACGCTTATGAGCCAAACTCCGCCTTCAAGTCCACAAACACAGCTACTATTTCCCTTTCTGCCCTTTTAACCCACTTATTCACCAGATAGTTCAGAAGATATGCAATATTCATCACCCCCATCCCTTTTTTGTACCCTTTCTGTTTTGGTGGCTCTATGTTTTTTCCTCAACATCAATTAGTGTCACTCCTCTTTGATCTACAATCTCCTCCCCTTTGCCTTTTTTCACAATGAGTACCGCTCCTCCTTTCTTCCATAACTCTGGCCACCCCTCCCCTCTCCATACTCTATAACACTTTATCCATACCAATTACATTAATTCTGCCCTTCTTTCCTAACTTCTCCCTCTGCCCTCCTAGTAATTCCATAAAATAAATTTTCCTCTCTATCATCTCATCATCCTGGTTTCCTCTTGCCATTCTTCTTTTCTCTCTATTTTCCTCCTTCCAAACCTCTTTTTCATTCCTAGCCTTCACCACCTCTTCTTCAAACATTTTACTTTCCTTCTATTTTTTTATCGCATAACTCAGTATACTTTTTTCATTTTTTTCATTTTTCTCCGCTACTTGTCCCTTTTCTTCATTTTATCAATTCCCTTCTCACTTGCTTCTTCTGTTCACATTCCTCATCCCATCTACTTATATCCCCTGCTTCATTCCTGCGTGGGCACTCAAATGCTCCTTTTATTTCTCCTATCATTATTTTTATCTCCTAGTTTACACTTCCTTCCCCCATGTTAATATTCCTGAACTTTTCATTAAACTGTTCTTTACCGCCCATTGGCCAATGTCATCTTCCTGCTTTTTTTTTCTTTGGCTCTCCTTTAGGCTCTCTAACAATTTCCTTTCCTCCTCATTCAGTATCTTGTTTTTGTATTTTCTTTCTTGTTCCTCACCCCATTCCTTTCTCACTCTATCACTTGTTTTCGCATTAAAATCTCCTCCAATTATAAGCCCAATGTCTTGTAAATGTTCTTCCCTGTTCATTTAAGCTAAGCAATTTTGAAGCAAGTACTGAAAACTAGACAGTTTTAAAACTAAATTGTGTGAAATAGAAAGTTTTAAATTGCTCAAATTTTAGAGTACTAAATTCAAATTTTATATGTTACGATTTTAATTGTTCGTTATTGCGTTATTATTTTCTTATATCGGTAGGAGACTGCTTATGCATGTCTTGCGTTATGTATCTCTTTCTATAAAGTTGCCAGTTGGAAGGCTTACATGTAGTCGAGGTTCTTGTAACACCCATGCAATAATCCTCTGCGCAGTCGAAACATATGCTACCTACTGCAGAACTTAAATTTATTGCTATTAAACGTCATCAGGACTCCCCACCCGCTCATTAACAACAAACAATAACTACTACTATAGGTTGAAAATTTGTCTTTTTGAATTGAAAATTCAACTATTTGGTTAAAAATTCAGTTATTTTGATGGAAATGCAGTTACTTTACTTGAATAGATTGAATTTTTCCTGGACTTTTCTTTAAGTTTTAAAACTTTGTTTTTATTATTATAACTTTGATTCATTTTTTTTTTTCCACATAAGATCTTTTCATGTCCCACCTCTAATGACAAAGAGCAAGTATTTACCGACCTCTTCAATCATAAGTAATTTCTGAATGACCTTCGTTAGCAAAAAAGCCACTCGTTTAATATTCAATTGCCGATAGGCATAAAAAACTGACATAACATTTTTTTAACTAAATGACATGTATATCATTTTTTCGAATGTCGCTTTTCCTGTTGTTTTTCTTTGTTTTCCCTGCCTTTCTTTCGGTGTTCCTGGATAAATGCTTTAAAAAATCCCCACAGGATGAAAATTACATGCCTACTATTATTTACTATTACTGACTAAAAGAATCGAAAAGCTTTATCACATGAATCCATCATAGGAATCTTGAAAGAGATAATGTTGGACCAACGAAAATTTTTTTTGTGGAACTTTGTTTAATCTTTGAGCACATGTTGATATAATATTTCACATGCCGCTATTTTTTCTCTGACGTGGACACTTTTTCGAGTAAAGGGGCAGAAGGTGAGTCAGTACGTGTGAACAAACAAAAATTGGCTACGTGGAATATGGAGAGAGGAATATGTATATATACACGAAGTATCTTATATTTGACTATTCACGCTGTTCTCAAAATCCTACGTTAATCAGTTTTTCCTACATTTTGAAAAAATGGAGATTCTTTATACTCTTATCTTAACCTTAGCCGTTATTCTCAATTATATGGGTAAGTGAAGAATAAAATAATATTAGGATTTTATAGAAAGTAGTTTGGACAATCTGTTATACAATCATGAATTGGAAGTACTCAGTAAGCCCTTTGAAAATTAGCAAGTATTATTATTGATATCGATTTTTTGAAAAATCCCCATTTATGGAACTTTTCGTTTATTTCCATATACCCATTATCGTTAGAACTAAACTATAATTAGTTTTCTTTATAGTAATTCTCATGTTTTCTGGTGTTTGGATCTCAATTTAACACGATCCTACTTTCTTTGTTTAGTTTGAATAACCTAATAAGGTCACAGGCTAGATTATATTATTCAATTTAAGCTTTTTTTTTTTGATTTTTCAGAAAAAATTTTATGTCATTGAAATAATAAATAAATTGTACATTTTGTGTGTTGATTAAAAGCAGTATTTTTTCTATAATAAAAATAAATTAAATTACATAGTACGTAAATGTCATTAATTGTACTTATTCCTTGTGTACATTGGAAATTGAAAAACTTTTTCTAGTTACCTTTCTCTTAAGACTTGTACAGCTTACAGATAGAACATACCAACAATAATCTGCTAACATATTTTCACCTTTTTTATAATTATACCGTTTTTTAACTCAGCTATATCATGGTGGAATCTTTCTTCTTGTTCGTCGCTTACTGCTCCAGGAGTTTCAGGAAAAAATTCGAAATGAAAATCCAACATATGAATCTTCAAAGACTTATTAATCTTTATTTCCTTGACGTTTTTTAACATTTCATTCACCAATACTGGATAATTTTCTGCTTTTTGATTTCCCAAGAAGTTATTGATAAAGTTTTTTACTGATTTCAAAGAATTTAAGTGTATGTCTGAAAGCTTTTCTTCAATATTCGCATCAAGCATAAGCTTTCCAATGTCAGGTCCAACAAATACGCCCTCTTTCAATTTTGCATCAATAATATGTGAAATTTTTTCTTTCAAAACTGACTATGCCTCAGAAGATTGCTTGATCAGTTCCCTAAAAACATTTTCAGCCAAACCTAATTTGATGTGCAATGGCGGTGACAAAACATTTTGAGAATCAACAAGAGGTTGTGCAATAGCATTTTTTCGTTTGGGTATCATTTCTATTCGCGGTCGCCATATTTTTTTGTGTATAGTGTGCTGCTTTATTTCGGCTATCCCATTGTCATAGAAAGCACATATACTTAGTGTAGCCTAAATGTAGGCACAGAATAATACTTATTATTTTGAAGTCCCCACATATATTCATTTTATGTTTATCATACTCAATTTTTTCTAATAAAATTTTCACATTGTCATAGCATTATTTATTTTTCGTACCATAAAAGACTGGTATGAATGGCTTTTCGTTACCATTATTTAAAACTACAGCTTTCAAGCTCGTTTTATTAGAGTCAATAAAAAGACGCCATTTATCAACCACAAATTCAAGCTGAGGCTCGAAAAATAGCTCTTCGATTTCGTTTAAAACAAAAAGCTATTTTCTTCGGAGAAATAATCTCTGAATTTTTTTTCTCGACTAGGAAAAGTGATTTTAACGTTCGTTTCAAGTAGATTTTTTTCTTTCAGGTGAATAGCTAATATTTCTTCTTTAGATTAGGAAGAATTAATTCACGAATAAGATCATTTAGTTCTTTTTCATTAAAAAGGATCGGCTCAGTTTGCTCTTTTTTCATTTGTGATTTTGATTTGAAGTCAGAAGATGAGTGCTCTAAACTGAGCGGTTTACTTTAAAAAAACTCTAGTGAATCTGCCTCTATTACTTGCATTCCTGAAGGAGTCATTGTATGTCATGGCACTCCAAGTACAGGCCCTGTAAATGATGCCACTTGTGGACAGTTTAGTCGACCTTTTGTTTTTGTTGAAAATCCTTTTAATTTAGTTAGACAAAAGTAACAGTCACTCACATGATATTGTAGGCATAGAATGAGGAAGATTTCGAGAGTCTTGGCTTGATAGCCTTATCAGACAAGTCAAATATATTACATCAGGACTCCAAGGCTTACTCCAATTACTTATTTTGAAACCAAAATAGTTTTCGCATCCACTTTGCAATGAGAAAGTAAATTTCCGTCTGTTTTCCTTGTAATGCAAACTGTGTATCGTGAAAATTATGTTGGAATCACGTGCAGCTTGTATAACAATAGAGAAAAGTTAGTCTTAGTAGGCAAACAATTAATTTAAATTTAAATTTTACGTTAATCGCGGTATGCAAATAATCCCAAAAATGCGCTAAATAGGGATTTTTCGAAAAATCGATATTTTTTTATCTGAAAAAAATCCTGATGTTAAGGGCAAAAACTGAGGCCATTTTCGTATTCTACTGCTCAAAATAAATATGAGAATCATTTTCACTTCAGTGAGACATCTCGGGCCCAAAATTTTGTTGTTTAGTGTTATTAGAAGGTAAAGTTTTTATGAGAAAACTGACTATCGCATATTTCTTTAAATCTACACGATTCTAGACCCCCTGAATTCGAAAAAAAGGTTTTACGATAGTGTGTGTCTGTCGTCGTCGTCGCTGTCGTTTTTGTCTTCTGTATACCGAATAACTATTATTGAAAGACTAATCGGATTCAACTGAAATTTCGAAAACAGTTATAAGAACCGATTGAAAAGATCGAGTTCATTCAAAAGCCTTTTTGGACACAAATTGAAAAAGTCGTAATTCGTAAAGAACATCATTAAAAATGGCAAAACTCAATTTCTGTACAAACGACACAAACTACAAAAAAATAAATAGAAACAAGTTGCTCATATAAAAAAGAACTACAAATTTTTCAGGAATAATTTTTTATAGGATGCGTAGGTTTTGCTTTAATTGTCAAAAATAACTTTAAAAATTAAAAAATTAAATTTTTTGAAAACAGAACAAGGTGCGAAAAAAATTAATATTGTTCACCCAAAAACGATCTACAAATTTGTTATTAATGACTTTTAGATAGAATATGAAAACACAAAAGCTGTCCTACAGACAAGCTACAATATCGTTTATTTAACTAAAATTGTCAACTAAGTTATATCTACAAATTTGTTGCACGAAAAAGTTTATTAACAAAATTGTTCATAGATGATAAGAATAAAATGGAATGCAAAATAAGAAACAAATATTAAAGTAATCATGATAAGTAAAATTTGTACTTTATTTTGCAATTTCCGAATAAGCAATTCCACGCCGAGGTAGATAGGTAAATGTAATATACATTCAATACAATGGTGTTAAAGATAATGTAGAAAAGTTAGAACTTGAAACAAAATAGAGTGCAAAACAAGAGATACGCGACGAGAATGTGTTCGTTAAAGCCGAAAGAGATTTAACGAATGTATATTAATTAGAAGGACTTTAGAACACACTTATCCTAATCAGTTTTTTTTATGGAATACAATTTTTATCGAACGGCATGATTCAAAGGAGGAAGAGCCTACAAAAATGTTGCTCATTAAAAAAAGTGAAATTCCGTCATGGTATACTTTTTCGAAAATCTCTCTTTAAAGCATTGGAAACAAGGTTCCACGCAGATAATATATGAAGAATTGGGTGAAAAAACAACCTAACTCGAAAAATCGTGTTTTGAGATAAATCGATTCAAAGATTTCAACCTGTTATTGAACTAAGAAAATATTAATTTAAAAATAAATCCTTTCATACACATAAAGTATTACAATATAAAAGTGAAATCTTCATCTGACATAACACCATTGGATTGTAAATTTTTTTCTCCCATTATTGTGACAGCTAATAACCAGTCCTGATATTCTTGTTGTGAAAATTTAGATTCAATGAATTATTGAGCAGTAACAATAAAAATAATAGCGCACTGATTCGCCGGCTGGTCCACTACA
>JAABKJ010007704.1:0-11630 GCA_011634705.1 Andricus grossulariae
AATAGTTTCAAAACTACTCTTCTTTTGTTTACATATTGCACACTAATTATAAAAAATCCTATTTATTCATCACAGGCTTTACAGTTTTTTCCTTATAGCCTGCTTTTGACTTTTTCCACGTTTTTCATCTTAAATGCGAAATAGATTATTAGAAAAATATAAAAATGTAATAAGAAATAAATAATGAGAATTTAATAATAACAAATAAAAAGTTAGAATTAAAATGTGAGAAGTGAGAAGTCAGAAGTGAGAAGTGAGAAGTGAGGAATGAGAAATGAGGAATAAGAAAATAAGAAAATTTAAAAATAAATAATAAGAAATAAATAATAAAGAGTATATAATACGAAATAAAGAGTCAAAAGTGAGAAGTGAGAAATAAGAAGTGAGAAGTAAAAAGTGAGAAGTGAGAAGTGAAAAATGTGAAGTGAGAAGTGAGAAGTGAGAAGTGAGAAGTGAGAAGTGAGAAGTGAGAAGTAAGAAGTGAGAAGTGAGATGTGAGAAGTGTGAAGTGAGAAGTGAGAAGTGAGAAGCGAGAAGTGAGGAATGAGAAATGAGGAATAATGTATGAGGAATAAGAAAATAAGAAAATTTAATAATAAATAATAAAAAGTGAATAATAAGAAACAAGAAGTTAAAAGTGAGAAGTTAGATATGAGAAGTGAGAAATAAGAAGTGAAAAGTAAGAAGTGAGAAGTTAGAAGTGAGAAGTGAGAAGTGAAAAGTAAGAATGAGAAGTGAGAAGTGAAAAGTGTGAAGTGAAGAATGAGAAATAAGGAATGAGGAATAATAAATTAACAGAATCAGTGATAAAATAATAACAATAATAGGAAAATCCAACTAATTTTCATTGAAAATTAATTATTTCAGATTGAAAAGTGTACCACTATATTTTTGGATAAAAATTCATCCTATTTGTTAAACATTTTTATTACTTGGCTGAAAATTTAATGACTTTCTGAAAATTTCAACGATTTTCTTGTCGTCAACCTTTTCAGTGAAAATGTGTCTTTCCTGAGTTCAAAATTCCACTATTTTGTTATAAAATTTAACTATTTGGTAGAAAATAAACTTTTTTTATTAAAAATTGATATTTTTTGGCTGAAAAATCTTCTTTTTGACTTGAAAATTCAACAATTTGGTTGAAATTTTGTTTCTGTCTTGACCGAGAAATCTTTTCTGGTTGAAAATTCACATTATTTGTTGAAAATTTGCTTTTTCTGGCATGACAATCTATCTCGATCGGTAGGACAATCATCTTTTTTGTTAAAAAATGCAATTGTTAGGTTAAAACTTAAGCTGTTTTGGTTGAAGATTCAGCTACTTTGTTAAAATTTCATCACTTTAGTTGAAATTTCATTACGTTCGAAAATTTAACTAATTTGTCGAAAATTCATTTTTCATCATGAAAATTCTTTTTTCTTTACTGAAAATTTCACTTTTGAACTTGTTGTTGATAATTTAGCATTTTTAGTTGAAAATTCAACAATTTGGTGGAAAATCTAACTGTTATGCTAAATATTTTTTTTTTTCAAATCGAAAAATTATCCATTTTAACTGAAAATGTAACTATATTCCATTTCGGTTTGAATATTGAGATTTTTTAGTTGATAATTCATGTATTCTGTAAAAAAACTCGTCATTCGGCCTGATTAAACAATTTCGAAAAAACGTCATCCTTTTTTATTTTAAATTCACCTATTTGGTTAAAAATTAACTTTTTTGGTCGAAAATATAGCTTTTGTTGAAAATTCATATTTTAGGGTTAAAAATTTGTAATTTTCATTTACAAAATTAACAAAATTTAGTTGCCGCGTTTTTCTTACTGGACTGAAAAATCTTTTTTGTTTAAAATTTCTTAATTTTGTTTCTTTTTCCAAAATTGATTTTTTTTTATAAATCATCTCGTTGGTTGAAAATTCAACTATTTCGTTAAAAATTTCACGTTTTCATTTTTGGTTGTAAATTTATATTCTGTTGAATCTAATTATGTCGTTGGAAAATCGTTTTTTTCTTCATTTTGGTTTAAAAGTTTACCTCTTAATTTTGGTAGAATAATGCAACCATTTTGTTGAAAATGAGTTATTTTTTTGTTATAAATGAAATTTTTCAAGTGAAAATTTTACTATGCCATTTTTGGTTGGAAATTTATCTTTTTTAGTTGAAAATTCCACTACTCGATTTAAAATGTATCCTTTTTTGTTGAAAATTGAGCTTTCTAGTTGAAAATACATGTTTTATATTGAAAAATCGTACTTTCAGTAGAAAATTAATTCTTTCCGTTAATAATTTAACTATTTTGTTGAAAATTGAACTACTTTCTTAAAAATTAATTTTTCTGTTGAAGATTCACGATAGTGGCTAAAAATGTGAAGCTTTTCGAATTGAATTTTTAATAGTAACCACACTCATTTTGCCTAATACAATTTATTTCACTATTTAAGTGAAAAATCACACTATTAATCTTGTTTCTACCGAATTTTTTTTAGATTAAGTAAGACTTCATCATGTATTTTACTATTTCAGTCAATGGAAATGAAGAAATAACTGATTTAACAGTTAAACTTCTCAGAACTGATTAACTTAGTCAGGGCCGTCTAAACCGCTTCCAATTGAAGTACATAATATTGCGCAATATACTCGACTGAGTTCTTGCGCACTGCAGCCCTTCCTAAGTGAAAGGTAATCTTCTGAAATCTAATATTAGCAATCCTATAAACTTATAATTTCAACTTTCTTCCTCATTTCAATAATCCCTGCATCATTCATTCGTCGTTAAGAATTGTATAAAATTTTTTGAGTTATTTTCCTCGCAAAGAGAGTTCTCTGGAATATTGATATAATCCTTCAGAAGAGTCTCATTTTCTTTTCATAAAATAAATCCGTAGTGGCATTCAGCGACATTTATTTGACAAATGGACAAGCCCGACTTGGAGTGGTCTGCACCGCACAGTATTTCAAGGTAGACATCCTTCAGCGGGTCAAATCCTTTCGTATATTTTTCCACTCAGCTTGGTCTCATCCTTCGGTCGTCAAATGGAAATCCCCATGTGGATGCGATAAAACTCGCTGGATTCTCGAAAGAAAAACATCCTATAAAGAATTCTCGGTGGGCGGAAGACTCGAGACTCTTACGAGAGGATGATCCTGCTTATGTTTAACTTTGACCTTTGCAGGGGAT
Source organism: Andricus grossulariae (assembly GCA_011634705.1). NCBI lineage: Eukaryota > Metazoa > Arthropoda > Insecta > Hymenoptera > Cynipidae > Andricus > Andricus grossulariae. Next base: position 3,179 of record JAABKJ010007704.1, read on the forward strand.
GCATCAGCTCTCAATTTCACACACTTGTAAACAAAAATGTGGACTTTCGGGTCACTCGAATTCATCATCGATCATCTTATTGGCTTTGGCTCGAGTACATTATTTCACGGTTAGATAAGCGAAAGATTCTTTGATATTATATCCCTTCCAGTTTGCATCCATCAACTTCAGCCTTAGCTTTCCAATATGGAAAGTTGAGATTTTTTTTCTTTTCAGTCAGGAGATAAAAGGTTATACATCATAGTAAACTCAGGGATATAGAAAAGTTTCGTAACATTTTCATTATCGACTTTAAACCAAAGTGATCCACTTTTTTCTACCACTTTTTTTAACAAAAAAATATGAATTCTCATTCAAAAATATAATAGTACACTTTGAAATCAGAGTTGATTCTCAACCCAAAATAAATAAATTTTGAATCAAAGTGATAAAACGTCAACTGAAGTGATGAGTCATCATTTGGAATAGTTAAATTTTCTGTCTAAAAAAATTTTTTGATCAAAAAAGCGAATTTTTAACAAAATGGTTCAATTTTCAACCAAAGATATAAATTTTTAACTAAAACGATCAATAGGGTGGTCCAAAAGATTTTTGTTTCTGATTTGCTGAAATCTCACACTCTAATTTTGTGTTTTTGGTGAAAACAAATTTTCGTAATTTTTTGAGATTTTTAAAAGAATGTTTAAAGTACAACAAAGTGTTAAAAATTGAGTAAGTCCTTGAAATTTAGAAATAATCTCAAAAACTTTATAACGATAATGTAAAACTACCATGTGAGTAGTAACAAAGCCTGACAACATTTTTTAAAAATTCGATTCACCCTCAAATTTGCCCAAACTCACCCTTAAGACACTAAAAAATAATTTTCAAGTGCCTCTTCTAAATTTTATGAAAGTGAAATAAAAATTTAGGTGGAAAATTATATAAAAAATTTTAATATGAAAGTATGAAAAATAGTGTTCATAAAATAAACATTTTTCTCCATTTTATCCTTAATAATCCATTAAGAATTACATTTTCTTTCTTTAAAACTTCTTCTTTCAATATATATAATATATGTATATTGAATGGAAAAGTTTTAAAGAAAGAAAATGTAATTTTTTATGGATTATTGGGGGTGAAAAGGGGAAAAATGTTTATTTTAGGGGAACTATTTTTTATATTTGTGTAATAATTTTTTTATATAATCTGCCACTTAAATTTTCATTTTACTTCTATAAAATTCAGAAAAGACAATTAAAAATTACGTTTTAGTGTCTTAAGGGGTGAGTTTTGGCAAAGTTGGGGTAAATTAATTTTTGTAAATTTTTTTCAGTGGAATTGAGCTTTTTATTTCATTTTAATAGACTTTAATACTTGTTATACACATATGCATTCATGTATTTATACATACATTAATTGCATGGGAACCTAATAGTAAAATAAGGGAGTTTCTTATGAAACACTACCTGGACGAAAATTCTTCACGCCAAGATGCGTCAGTTATGGCAATTACTCATGAAATAACAGGTTACTTAAGTAAGAAAAAATATGTTTCGGATACCAATCATTTGGAATGGTGGTCAAAAAATTTTCATCGATTCCCAAGGTTGAAGAACGCTGCTAAAGAATTCTTAGCTATTCCAGTGCTTATGGAGTCAGTCAACTATACACCATTGTAGTTACCAAATTACGTTCCGCTATACCATTCCGGAATTTTTATAATTTTGAAGTAATAAGTGTTATTGTAAACAATAAATTTATTGAGACTTGCTTTTTTATTGCGAATCACGAAAGCCACATTGGTATACATAAATTATCTTCCATAATTTCAGCAACTTTTTTACTATCTCATACAAGAAAAACCCTAGGACTGTACCACGAGGTAACTGGTTTATATTTTGAACTTTTCCAAAATTTGGTTGCCATTTAGGATAAAAAATTTTGAAATTTAAATATTGATCCTAAATTTGTGATCAGAAACCCCAAAAGACATCTAGTATACTGAGTCTCATTGAAGTCCGTCAGTTTATAAAATTTCTCAAAAATTTGATTACTATTTTGGATCAAACTATTTAAATTTTTATTCCAAAATTGTGACCAGAAATCCAAAATATCCCCTAGTATTGAGCTTCATATACATCCGTCAGTTTATTGAATTTTTACATAATTTGATCATAGTTTGGATAAAAAATCTTTAATTTTTAATTTTTTTTTCAAAATCGCTGTTAGCAATCGGAAAAACCTCCTAGTGTCGAGTATGAAAAAATTCTTGCTAATTTCAAAAGTTTCGAGAACCTGAAACTTTCGAGCAGCTCGAAAGTATTCGAGATCTCGAAGACATTCAAGTGCTCGAAAAGTTTCGAGCTTTCTGGAAGTCTCGATCTCGACTGGACTCGAACTGGATCGAGCTCAGCTCGACTCGACTCGAAAGCTAACAAGCTCAACTCGACTCGTTCGAACTTCGAGTTTCGAGTTTTTTGCACACCTCTATCTGTCAGCAGCTGAAACTGTTCGGGAAAGCGCTATCTAACGCTCACTTTTCAGGGGGCGTAATAGGCTCATAAGATGGTCGTTTCGAATGAACAGTTTTAAATTGTAACATAAATTAATGATCTTCGTAATAGTGTCGAGTGAATCCCTAATTTTGTACAGAAAAAAAGGTAAGGAACCTTTTAGATCCGCTAAATATTTAAAATACGTTTGCAATATCAATTTCGAAAAGTAATCAAAACATTGAAATCTTAAAAGTTAAAGAGACTGTCATGTTTTTCTTATATTCTTTATTTAGAAAGCCACTTATTAGAAAATAAAAAGTAGGTTCTCAGCTGTCTGTAAACACTTGTTACTTTCAAGTTATTTCAATGTTAATTTTTATATAATTAACCTCGATTTGTCAAATTTAGTTGATTGAAAGAGATTCCGGATTACTTGAGTAAAGAAAAATACTGGAAACCTTGGAAAAAATCTTCTTCCTACTTAAATTCCAAATTTGAAGTAAACAATCATTTGGGGAAAAGGGAAAGGGATAGGGAAATTGAGATATAAGAAGCCCCTATGCTGATAGCTTTTGTTTTAGTTAAGATATTTAAAAAATGATCAAAATTTGTTTGTTTTTTTACCCCTATACTGGTAGCTTTTCTTTTAGATATTTTTGTATTTAATTGCTTTGTTGAAATCTAAATTTGTTAATTTTTATGAAGAAATAAGCAAATAAAAAATTGCAACTTTTAAAAAAAATTGAAACCTACAAAACCTTTACTTGAGGTCGCTTGCCGACCTCTTCTGGGACTAATTTTGAAAATTTGATATTGTAAACGTACTGTAAACAATTTTTTCAATATTTCAATGAATATCAAAATTTTTTGTCAATTAAGCGAAAAGTATTTCTTCAAAATTTTATATTTAAAAAATAATACGAAAAATTATCAGTACCAGTTACAAGACAAAATTTTTAACCGTAGAAATTATTCGAACTATTCCGAACTATAGTTAGATGACATCTTTGCTGTTTTTTTCGAAAGATATCGTTCTTAATTGACCCAAGTATCATGACTGTAAAGAAGTTTTTTATTTGGCATTAGGGTCGATAATATTTTTTTTTTTTCTGCAATTCATTTTTAAGAGATATATATGTTTGTAATTGGAATAAACATTAGATTTTTCATGTTTCGTCCTGGACTGACTCACCGGACTCGTCAGTAAGGCTATGTGAATCAGTCCTGCCTTAGACAATACTTTTCATAATTTATACATTTAACTGAGTTTAAATGACATAAATTAATTAAAATGTATATATTTGTCTAAATGCTATGTTTGTTTGTGAGTGTTGTAAATTTTGCAATTAATAATATAATGCATTTCAACCACGGATAGGGGTTGTAAATTAATTTTATTTTTGAAAACACACAAATTTCTTTTATTAACGCTGTTCCGGCCACGGATAGGGGCAAAAACTTGAGTGTAAAAAATCAAAAATTATTCAGTTTATAACAAATTTGAATAAATATTTATGTCCGAACCATCAGGCCTCGATTTACGCAGTTGTATCCAGAATAATATATAGGAATAGAAATATTGAAAGAAATGGAGATGGAATGAAAATTACTGAGGATAAGTTTAAAAAAAATTCATTTTTCGGTTTGTAATTATTGATACAAATTTGTTATCAACTTAATAATTTTTTATTTTTTACTTAACTTTTTGCCCCTATCTGTGGCCGGAATAGCATTATTAACAGAAATTGTATGTGTTTTTAAAAATAAAATTAATTAAGTTTCAACCTCTATTCGTGGTTGAAATGCATTATATTATTAACTGCAAAATTGATCAAATTCACACACAAACATAGCATTTAGAAAAATATATACATTATAATTAATTTATGTCATTTAAACTGTTGAATGTATAAATTATGAAAAGTATTGTCTAAGGCAGGACTGATTCACATAGCTTTACTGACGAGTCCGGTGAGTCAGTCCAGGACGAAACATAAAAAATCTCATTTTTATTTTTATTAAAAAAATATATATTTCTTAGAAAAAAATTGCAGTATACAAATAAATATTATCGATACTAATGCCAATTAAAAAATATTCTCTACAGTAATTCCGAACTATTTTCACCAACTCTTTAAAATTTTACTTTAATTACTTGATAGAAAGTGTACTTCAGTGATGTTGATTTAAAAAATTGTGATTTCTTATAAAAATTTAATTTCCTAAATAAAGTCACTGTAGTCACTTTTTTAAATAAAAATATCAGTTTAGTACCTTTTCCTTCAATAAGCCATGATTTAACGACTATTGAATTTAGGTCTACACCTATTTCTGAATTTTCTGGAATTATTTTAAAATATCTTAGGGTATTTCTCAAAATTTCCAAACATTTTATTAGCTTTGAACAATTTAAAGGGATTTCAAACGATTAAAAAGATTTGTTTGATATTTTACAAAATTCCAATAATTTTTCTAGAGCTTTGAAAAGTTTTAAGGTATTGAAAAAAATGTTGAAGTACTTGAAATATTTTCGGGTATTTCAAATGATTCCAAGACATTTTCAAGAGATTTGCAAATTTCCAAGGACTTTCCAATGATTTGAATAATTTCTAAGGGATTCAATGAAAATTTTCATGGGGTTTTAAAGAATGTACTGGAATTTCAGAAGATATTAAACGATTTTCTAGGATCTAAAAGGTTTTAGGAAATTTTTAAAGATTCATGGGATTTTATAAGATTTCCGAGGATTTCAAATAATTCACTCATAAGAATTTATGGGCATTTAAAGGCATTTCCAAAGATATTGATGAATTTTGAAGTGTTTAGGATATGTTAAAAGATTCCAAGGAATCTTCAATTGATTTCAATAATTTTAAGGGATTTTAACAGATTTTGCAAGATTCAGAATATATCTTAGGGTATTTTTAATAGATTTCACTAATTTGAAGTGATTCGAAACGATATTAAAGATTTGAGGGTATTTTAAAAAATTTCAAGTAATTATAAAAGCTTTACAAAATTTCAAGAGATTTAAAAAGATTTGAAAGGATTTGATATATTTTAGGATACGACTTCAGGTTCGGTGTGAGACTGAGGTAGACGTGTTTGAGGTGCCGGAGTAAAAGTGGAGGTTTTTAGAGGAGAAAAGTTGGAGTGAAGTGATGAAAAGTTGATAGAAGGGTGAGAAAAAAGGTTGCTGTGCTGTGGAAGTGAAGGCAAGAAAAAGGAAAAGTAAAGTAAGGAGTATTTGGAAAGAGAAAAGTGCCACGTGTTGGGAACTAGGTTGGGAAACCGAACCGGAAAGTCGAGAAGGCAGCGACGCATGGAGGAAGAAGTAGAAAGTTGCAAGCGGATACTGAGACTTGACTCGAGTGGTGAGAAGGGAGAAGCTGGTGGGAGAAGCAGCTAGGACCAGTCGAAGAAGAGCGGTTGTTCTGAGTCAGTGAAAGTGACAGGTTAGTAAAAGAAAGCGAGGATGAGCAACATAGTGAGCAACGAAGGGAAAGAAGGCGTCGGAGAGAGCTGGAAGGAGGAGATGCGGAAAGAATTAAGAGAATTCAGGCAGGAGATGAGAGAAGAGTGGGAATAGGAAAGTGCGCAGGCGATGCAAGAAAGAGGACGGGACAAGGCATATATGGAAAGGATTTTGGAGAAGATGAGAGAGGAGATACTAAAGCTGAGCTTGTGTCGTAGTACGGAGATGGAAGCAAAAAATTACTGTGAGGTGGGGAAACGGGCGAGGAACAGGGGACTGGGAGAAACCAGCCAAGAAAATTGAACGAAGCGTAACTGAAGATAGAGAGAGAAGAGAGAATGTGGAGAGGGAGGAATCTTAGAGTGCTGGGAGTAAAGGCGGATGAATATGATTAAACAAATGTGGCGGGAACAATAGCAGCCTGGATCAGAGGATCCCGAGAGTGGAGAGGACATGGAGTATAGACGGAGGAAGAGTCCTAAGGCTGAAGACAGCGGAAAATAAATTAGAGATTCTAATAAGCAGCAGTAAACTGAAGGGATCAGGTCTGTGGCTAGAGAAGGGCGCTACAGAGAGAGGGGAGGAGATTCAATCATGGATGGGGAAGGAGAATCAGAGGCTAGAAGCAACAGGCTTGAAGGTGTCATCAAGGAAGCTAGATGCGACGGTGGGAGAAACATACTGGCGTTGGAGTGAGGACATGGGAGACATGGTGGTGACAGGAATAGAGGGGAGAGACGGAGAAGAAGAGACTGGAGATAGAAAACCGAGAAGAATAATGTGTGTGACGGGGAGTAGAGTGAGGGTGTGAAACGGGATGTAAGAGAGAGATCGGTTTGAGAAGTGTGGAATCAGTGGGGAATTAGAAAGAGAAACAGAAGTTAGAGACGGTGAGAAAAGAACAAAAATGAGATGGATGGAGTGTAAAGAAGCAAGATAGGAAATGAGTATGGAAAGGATGCACAATATTGTTATTGTTATTGGGTTCTCAACTGAAATTATAGATGATCAGAGGAGGGAAGAGGGTAGTGAGGAGAAGAGGATAATTTTGTAACTTTGTATGTGAAGAGTAATGTGAGGGATGAAGAGGGCTTCCGTTTCCGTTTGTATGTGAATAGTACAAGGTAATATATATGTATTGGATTATGAAGACTCCAAAACCCGTGAAAGGGAGGAGTATAATAAAGTACAACAATATATTTTAGGATACTTTCAAAAATTTGAAGGACTTTTCAATTGATTTCAGTAATTTAATAAGATTTCAAAGTAATTAAAATATGTCAGGGTAATATAAGAAAGATTCCAAAGGTATTTTCGAGAGCTTTGAAAGTTTAAGGAAATTTCAAAAGACTTCAAAGGATTTGAAAAATTTTACGGAATTTTAAAAGATTCCAACGAATTTTTAATTAATTTCAATAATTTAATGCGATTTCAAAAGTGATGCGGAATAAGCATTTATAAATGCTTTTGTATTATGTTTTGATAATAATAAAAAAAAGACGAAAGAAATAGAAAAGAGAAGGAAGGGGATTTGGTTGGTTGCCTTCTCATTTTTCTTTTCTCTTTTCTATTTTTGTCCAAAGAAACAAATTTTTATTTTTTTCTGCATGAATTGCAATAGGAGCATTTTGTTGTGTTTTTCCAAATTTGATCGTTGGATTCTTATTTTATTTTCAGGAATTCGATACATTCATTTTTTATTTTCTATCATTTTTCACCGTGATTTATTAAAATAATTTATAAGACTCTTTTTCGGGATTCTTCAGTTGTATCATTAATTGAAATATTTGAAGATGTTTAAATATATATTTCAATTATCTTTAAAAATTATTTCTTCAAAAGAAAAAAACATTAAATACTTTCCCCGGAATCTAAAGAGAAATATGTTATTTTCTTGAAATCTTTCAAAATTCTTTAAAAAAATCCAAAATTTTATTTCAAAATCTTCAAAAATGTACATTTTCTTTTAATTTTTTAATAATCTGCTCAATATTAAATTTATTTTGTAAAGTTTCAAAACTATGTTTTAAATGGATTCGAATTTTTCCTGATTTTTTTCTTAATTGTTAAAAAATTTACAAATTGCCTTCAAATCTTCCAGAATCTTTTTGACAATTTTTTTTCAAGCTTTTGAAATGTTTTGAAATGGTTTTGAATATTTTCCAGGAACTTTAAGAAAATGTATTATCTTGAAATCTTTTAAAATATTTTCTTCTAATTGATATTTTTAAAAAACCTGCCCGCTGCGCTCGATTTTGTTAAAAATGCGAACTTTCTACATTACCTATGTTCAGCTCTATTATATGAAATGTATATTATATTTATTTCTGTACCTCAGTCTAGTACTGCTTATTCAGATATTGCAAAATAATGTACAAATTTTATTTTTAGTGATTACTTTAATAGTTTCTCTTTATGTTGCTCTAATTTTTATCCTCAGCTACCCTGAAAAATCTATCATTTCAATAATTTTATATTATCACAATTCATAATATGCATT
>JAABKJ010007705.1:0-11122 GCA_011634705.1 Andricus grossulariae
ACCCAGATGTGCTGGGGTCAAACGGACCACGGATTCATGCTCAGCGGGTCAAAATACATGGAAATATATGTGTCGCACCTGTAGAACAGAAAAGTGTTTTTTTTTGTGCCGGTGTTATCAAACCACGAAACTGAATTCTTTAGAAAACACTTGAATTTTCAACTCGAAAAGGCGAATTTTCAACAAAACCGTATGCCTTTTGAAGCCCAACAGTTAAATTTTAATTTAAAAACGATAAATTTTACATCAAAAATGGAATAGTTGAATTTGCAGTTGAAAAAATTAATTTTCCACCAAAGAAGAACTACTATGAAATAGTAGAAATTGAAAATTAAATGAATCCGAATTTCATTTAAAACTGAAAAAATTGTAAGTGAACGAGAATTGTGATATTAGAACTTTTTTATATTCTTAATTATACTTTTGAAAATTCAACCATTTCAATTTTAATTACAAAATTAAAACTTATGAAAGGGAAAAACTAAAGACTTAGTGTTCAACATGAACATTCAGAACTCTAAAATTGTAATAATTAAAATTAAATAAATTATTCAATTGCTGAGATATAAATTTCAGATAGTTTGATTTTTATCTATTTTGATTTTAAACAACACAATTTTGACATTTTAAATTTTAAATCGTTTACTTTTTAACACTTAATTTAGAATTATGATTCATTCTTGAAATCTTCGAATCAAATATGTTTCAATTTTGAATAATTCACTTTTTTAAATCTTCAACTAAAAATCAGACCATTTTAAGATATTACATTGAAAATTAAAAAAAAATAACAATAAAAACATATATTTTTATTCTAATGTTTTAAATTGCACAATTTCAACGTTCAATGTTCAATATTTTGGAACATTTTCAAATAATAAATTATTCAATTTTCAATGTCTAGTTCTAAAATCTTCTCATTTTTAAAGCTTGAATTTGAGGAATTGTCTTCATTTTTAATTGGTTTGAATGTATTCTGGAGGCACTTGATTCAAAATTGTTTAATTACAAATCCTTTAAACTGAAAATTGTGCAACTATCGAATCTTTCAATTTGATATTCTACGATTTTGAAGAATTTAAAAAAACAGGCAATTTTCAATGTTTAAATTTGTAAGAAAAAAATTTAGAATATTTAAATCTAAAATTATTGAATTGAAAATTGACTATCTAGGGTTTCCAGATAAAATTTTGCAATTTTGAAAGATTTTATAATGAAATTATTCTGATCTTTTTCATATTTGAATTTGAAACTACAACATTGCAAAATTTTTAATTGGAAACCTCCAAAAATTAAGAAATTTCAAACCAAATATATTTGAATTTAAGCTTTTGAAGTAAAAAAGCTTCAGTTTCAGGGCCTCAAAAATTAAACTGTTTTACAATGGATGGGTGGCAGTACAGAACTAGATAATCAACAAAATCGGAATTGTTTAGAAAAACGAAAAAACATTTTGTAAACTGGAAATCACCATTTAAAGATACGATAAAAAATTTAACCTTCAGTTTAAATAAAAAATAAAAACTTACTCCCAAGATATTTAGTTTCTGAATAAACAATTTTACAGGTTTTGAAAATCGATTTTCGGTAGCGATTGAAAATCGAATTTTGAATTTTTCAAAAAAAAAGAAACTTGCTTCCGGGATATGGGAAAGATAAATAAGAATATCAAATGTTTGATACAAACAAATTATTTTGTTCGAAGAAACTCAAAATTTGGTGTAACGGTATCGCACTGAGGTAGACGATTATTCGGCGAAAGGACTAATCAAAAAATTTCAATAAATAATAATAATTTCAAGAAATATCGTGAAAGGAAGAAAAAAATTACGACTGAGTTAAAATTGTAAATGAAATTTAAATTAACTTTCTTTATTACTATAAAATGAGAATTCGAACAAATCTTTTTATCGCAACGTATATTTAATTTTTAAAGAATGTTTCTTTGCAATAAACCCATTGTCGGAAAATCTTGGTTATCTATTTCTATATTGTCAACCTTAAATTATGTATTCAAAAATATAACTTCAAACTGAAATTGCAGAAATGTTGAGGATGATAAATATATTATTAATAATTAATGTAGTATCAAGTGACATTCGAAGTGATTGGCTGTAAAAAAATTCATCGTCATTTACACCATTCAAAATTGAAGAATTTTAAATATTGTGAAACATTAAAGTTTAATTATTCTAAACACTTTTCTCTCTAATTGGAAAATCTTGAAACGTTAAAAATTAAACAATTCCAAACTTCGTTTAAAAATAGCAGCCTTCCTAAATTAGGATCTTGAAACTAAATCGTTAAAAATAATTAATTTTCAAATGGTGCCTCATGATTTTTAAAATCCAATCATTTTAATCTAAAGTGCAAATTAATGATTCGAAGCTCAGCGATAAAGCATTTACATGCAAGCGGAAAACTTCGTGTTGCTTCAAGTGGGAAGACAACTTTATGTAAGATTTCAAACTGACGTATACATAAAAAGTCTTCTTCACACTAACTAACTGTCTGTTGACATGACAGATAAAGTGGCGAGACAAAAAACGAGGGGCAACATAGAAGCTTCAATCTGCTTCAATGTCGACAAACTGAATGAATTCGATGATTATATTTATTAATTAATTAGCAAATTATATTTTCGTTCTCATAGAGGAAGCATTAATGATTTTTTAAGTCTCGAATCAAAGACTCTTTTCTATTTTCTTATTTTTCAATTATTATGAATGGCCATACGTTCCTTACTGTTCAATAAAAGTTAATAATATTCGAGGTCACTCGGTTCCTTTCCAATTAATGAGAATCTACTTCGAATGATGTTGATGTAAAAAGTTTTACTATAAAAACGCATTTTTTAAATATTATAAAAGTGTTAACAAAATCTAATGAATATTTTTAGATATCCTAGTGTCAGTTTTGGGATATTAGTGGTAAGAATAAGCTCTCTAAATTTCATCAATTTATCTGCAACCGTCTTCAAGTTGTAATAACGAAAAAGGGTGACACACATACATCCGTAAAATTGCTTAGAACTTTGTATTAGACCTTTGGCAACTGAGAAAGGCTTATTAAATCATTTTAAAATTTTTTTAAATTGTTGCCACTACAAAGCTTCCTATATGAGGAACCAACAATCGATAATTTGCAATAAACTTCGAAAGCGTGAGCGAAGAAATGTTTAAAAACCTTTAGACTCGGGAAATGACTGGAACAATATTTAGTTCCAATGTTATAACGATGGTTACAAATAAGACTATTCCATGACAATATAAAAAATAAACGTCTAGGTTTTTTAAATGTCAGAAGCAAATTATGGGATAGTCTTATTTGAACCCGTCGATAAGTACAAAAAGTTGTTCACGTCATGTTTTGAATTTTTTATTCTGTTTCTGACAGGTATTTGAATTTTAAATTTCGATACTTGCGAAGTATGCAAATATGAATTTTTTTAAATAATATTTCTTGTAACAAAGTATCGTCAAACAATTAAGAGAGTATAACGAAGATTATAAAATATTGATCATCATTCAGATATATGACGTTGATAGTCAATAGATTTTTTATTTTTTAAATTTGCTTCAGGAAATTTTCTTATAAATTTTACGTATAGAGGGGCCATTTCAAGTCGAAATATATTGCATTTTATACAAAAACCGTTTAATTTTCTAACAAAAGAGATGAATTTTCAAAGAAAAAGTAGAGTTTTCAAGCTAAAAAGTCGAATGATTTAGAAAACAGGTGACTTTTAAACCCGAAAAAATGAATTTTAAACCAAGAAAGATCATTTTTTAACCAAATAGTTAAATTTTCAACAAATTAATTAATTTTAGAACAAACAGTTACATTTACAATAGAATGGTTGAATTTTCAACCTACAAGGATGAATTTTTTAGAATACCGTGGAATTTTCAACCAAGAACTTTTCTATCAAAAAAAATGAATTTTCAATTCAAAAAGAAGAGTCTTCAGCCAACGAGTTAAATTTTCGAAGAAAAAAGATTACTTTATAGCAAATCAAATTCAGTCGAATTCAACCAAGAAAGACCAATTTTCAACAAAATAGTTGATTCCTCAACCAAGATAGATTAATTTTTCTAGCAGTTGCATTTTTCACCAAAAAGGAAAACATTTCTACCAAAAGAGAAATTTTCAATCCAAAAAGGCGAATTATCTAGAAAACAGTTGAATTTTCCACCCGAAAATGTTTAACCAAATAGTTGATTATTTACGAAAATAATAGAATTTGAAACGCAAAAATACGAATTTTCAACAAAACAGTAAAATTTTTAGGCCGAAAATGAATTTTCCACACAACAGTTGAATTTTCAACCCACAAATATGAATTTTCAACAAAAAAGTTAATTTTCAACCTAATAGTTGAATTTTAAACTAAAAACGATCGATTTTCAAACAAAAGTGTAATAGTTAAATTTTCAGCTACAAAAATTAATTATCAACCTGTATCTGTTTGTATGTCTATGTCTATATTAAAAAAAAAGAAATTTCAACAAAATAGTTGAATTTTCAACCAAAAATGGAATAGTTAAATTTTCAATTGGGAAAAAATTGATTTTCAAACAAAAATAAAACGAATTTTCAAAAAAGTAGTTACATTTTTAACAAAAAAATCTATCAAGAAGATTAATTTTTTACCAAAAAGGCGAATTTATAACGAAATAAATAAATTTTCAATTATATTGTTGAATTATCAACAACCAATAAAACGAATTTTCAACAAAATTGTTAAATCTTCAAGCATAGAGATGGGTTTTCAATAAAAAAATTAATGTTCAACAGGGTAGTTCAACTTTCAACTTAAATTTCTTATACTTAAATATATATAATAATAATAAAAAACTTAAATATATATAATAATATATATAATACTTAAATTTCCAGTCAAGAAAATTAATTTTCAACCAAATTGTTGAATTTTCAACTAAAAATTATTATCAATTTTCAACCAATAATGGAATAGTTACATTTTCAGTTGTAAAAAATTAATTTTTAATAAAATAATTAAATCCTCAACCAGAAAAATAATCGAGATCAAGTTTCAACAAAATAGTTGAATTTTCAATCAAAGGAATTCTGTAAAAAAAAGTCTGAAGAGGGAAATAGAGAAAAGAGTGTGAAGTCTGTATTTAGATACTTTATTTGTCAAAGAAAATCACTGATTTTCATTTTTTCAAGCATTTCCAAAGATTGTTATTGGCCGTGTTTACGAATGGCCCCAGGCGTGAAAATACTACTTTTTGTAATTTAAAAGTTATATCCTTATGATCTGAGAAGCAACATTTATTCATTCCAAAAAAATTATTACCGTGCAAGGTAAAATCTCACACAAGGTCTTTCAAGTCCCCACGCAACATTCGCGATCTTAAAAAAAGGAAAAAGAAACACTATTTGCATCAGATGAAACTTGTTTTATTATTTTTGCATAAGATTTACTCATGTTCTTCAACTTCTATCTATTTTTTTTGCATCTGACTTCAAATCTGTATTGGTAAACGAATTATATTACAAATTAATTCCTCGATACAATGGTTTACATTATAGGCAGATACTATTTCAGATAAATGATGATGCAAGTAGCGTTCTTTATCTCCTGAAGTTCAATAAACAGCCTTCATTGATATTATGAAATACATGCGGTACATTGAGAAATTTTTTTTTATATTAAAAGATAATATTTGATCGAAGTTTCCCTCAAAGTTTATCATAATCTTTCCTTTTTTAATATGATGTTTGTTCCTTATCCGGTGGCGTCCATTTGTCAGTTTATTGTGCTTTTCCATTAGAATTTATTTTTAATTAACATTATTTTATCATTTTCAGATCTGTATCAAATCACAATGGCATACGCTTACTGGAAGAGCGGAAAGATGCTGGACCATGCAATCTTCGATTTATTTTTCCGAAAGAATCCTTTCCAAGGAGAATTCACAATTTTCGCTGGCCTGGATGAATGCCTTAAATTTCTAGGCAGGTTTCATTATTCCGACAGCGGTATGTTCCAATCAAACTAGTACCCTATTTTAACCATTTTTAAACTTTGCGTAACATAAAAACTAATTTTTTTTATCGAACAGATATTGAGTATTTGAAATCGACAATGCCAAATTCTGTCGAGCCAAGTTTCTATGAGTTCCTGAGAAATCTCACCACGGATGATGTCACCGTCTATGCAATTGAAGAAGGCTCTGTCGTTTTCCCCAGGTGTGATACAATTTTGTATCGCCCTAAAATCGATTTTTTTCAGTTTTTAAGTTATTTAATATCTCACCAGAAACATCTACGGTGCAAAACATTTGGCCAAGTAAAAAGTTATCAGTACAAACAACATTGTTTGTGAATTAAAGCTTAAAGAAATTTTAAGAATGTTTCGAAAGAGGAAAATATTGAAATTTTGGCAGATTATTAATATTTAAAAAAATTACTCTGGCAAACATTGATATTTCACAAACAAAGATGATTGTACTCGTTTCAAAGTAATACAATTATTTAATACTCAACACAATATAATGCATATAATTAGTATTGATATTACAATTGAAAATATAATTATAAATAGTTTTTGCATCTTACATTTTCCTAGATATTCAACTAACAGAGTTATGTTGAAAATGTTGTGCAAATCGATTTAATAGAATAAGCTCATGCTGGTATGAATAACTGAAAAATTGAACTCTTGAAAAATAATTAATTATTCAAAATTTCACAATATGTGGCCCTAGATATTCATTTAACAGAAATATGTTAAATATTTTGTATAAATGAGTTCAATACTGTGAGCTCTAGGTCAACCGAATTATTGAAAAATCTAATTTAAAAAAAATAAATAAAAGGTGGAAAATCTTAAGTGAAACTTTGAGTATAAAAAGTGAGATAGTCTAAAAATACTTTTTGTATTCAAATTTCTTGAAAAATAGCACTGGAGCTTTATCTGGTCAATTTATTCTGAAATTTTTAGATGTGTCTATTGAATATTCTAGGATACAGATCGACTGATCTGCTAAAAAATAGAATTATGGCATAAAAAGTGAAATAAGTGTAGAAATAATTAATGATTAAAAATTTCCTGAAAAATAGTACTGGAAGTTAATCTTGTCAATTTCTCATAAAATGTTAAGATGATTCAGTTGAATATTACAGGCTAAATGTCGACTGATCTGCTAAAAAATAACATTTTGGACATAAAAAGTGAAATAGCACTAAAAATAAGTAATGAATAAACATTTCCCGCCAAATGGCACTGGAACATCATCTAGTCGATGCATCCTAAATTTTTTAGATAAATCGATTGAATATTCTAGACTACAGATCGACTGAACTGCTACGTAATCGAATTTTGGGTATAAAAAGTGAAATAACTCTAGAAATAATAAATGGATACAATTTTCCTGAAAAACGGCACTGGATCTTCATCTAATAAATTTATCCTGACATTTTTAAACAAATCGGTTGAATATTGTAGGCTACATGTCGACTAAAATGCTAAAAAATTGAACTTTGGGCATAAAAAGTGAAAGAACACTAGAAATAAATAAAGAATACAAATTTTCAGCAAAAGGGCACTGGAACTTCATCTAGTTGATTTAACCTAAACTTTGTAGACAAATCGATTGAATATTCTAGGGTACAGATCGACTGAACTACTGAAAAATCTAATTTTTTATATAAAAATTGAATTATTCCACAAATATTTATTGTATAAAAATGTCCTGAAAAATGACACTGAAGCTTCATCTTGTCAATTTATCATAAAATTTTTAGAAGAGTCGATTGAATATTTTAGGCCAAGTATATTAGGTCATCTGATCTGCTAAAAAATCGAATTTTTGGCATAAAAATTGAAATAACTGTAGAAACAATTATTGAATCAAAAATTCCTGAAAAATGGCACTAGAGCTTTTTCTAGGCATATTTGCTAAAATTTTAAGATGAATCGATTGAATGTTCTAGGCTAAAGGTCGACTGATCTGTTAAAAAATCGAATTTTGGGCATAAAAGGTGAAATAAAACTATAAATAAATAATGAATAAACATTTCATGCATATTGGCACTGGAACTTCATCTAGTCAATTTATGATAAAATTTCTAGATTATTCGGTTATATATTGTAGGCTACATGTCCACTGAACTGCTAAAAGATCGAATTTTGGGTATACAAAGTGAAATAACTCTAGAAATAATTAATAAGTAAACATTTCCTGAAAAATGGCACTAGAGCTTCATATAGTAAATTTATTCTAAATTTTTCAGATGAATCGATTCAATATTCTAGTGCCTCGGCTAAAGATTGGCTGAACTGCTAAACAATCGAATTTTGGATATAAAAAGTTAAATAACTCTAGAAATACTTATCGAATCCAAATTTCCTGAAACAAAAACACTGGAGCTTCATATAGCCAATTTATCCTAAAATTTTCAGACAAATCGATTGAATATTGTAGGTTACATGTCGACTGAACTACTAAAAAATGGCATTTTGGATATAAAAAGTGAAATAACTATGGTAATAATACATCAATCCAAATTTCCTGAAAATGGCACAGGAGCATCATCTAGTCGATTCATCTTACAAATTTTAAGACGAATCGACTGAATATTCTAGGCTACAGGTCGACTGAACTGCTAAAAACATCGAATTTTGGATATAAAAAGTCAAATAACTCTAGAAATAATCATTGAATCCAAATTTCCTTAAAAATGGGACTGGAGCTTCATCTAGGCAATTTATCCTAAATTTTTCAGATAAATCGATTGAATATTGTAGGCTACAGGTCCACTGAACTGCTAAAAATGATACATTCTTCATGTTTTCTAAATTTGCTGTGTTCAGTTTCTAAAAAATAGATGATGTGTATGCACATAAGTTATTTTTTAGCTTTTTTTATTAATTCCAAAAGGTTTGATGAAAATCAAAGAGGAATTTTTTTATATATTCACTAAAGGTGTGAAAATGAAATAAAATATGTTCGCGGTTCTTTGTTTTACTTGGCGGCGATTCACTACCGCGAATCTTGATAAATGGGTTTATTACAAACATATTATGTTTATTATTTTAGCTAGTTTTGGATTTCTTATTTGAGTAAAAAGCTATTTTCTCTTAAAGAAGATGTATATATATTTGTAATTATATCTGTAAACATTGTTCAAGACTACAACTTGATTATTGATTTTTTTATTTTCCCAACTAACGCAGGGTGCCACTCCTGAGGATAGAAGGTCCACTGATCATTGTCCAGCTCTTGGAAACAACGTTATTAACTCTCGTTAATTATGCGAGTTTAATGGCAACGAATGCAGCCAGATATAGAATGGTGGCTGGAAAAAACGTTTCTTTATTAGAATTTGGTCTCAGAAGGGCGCAAGGACCAGACGGAGGGCTCAGCGCTTCTAAATACAGTTACATTGGTATGAAAAATTGATTCTGGAAATATTTCTATATTAAAACTTCCTTTGCTTTCTGAAATTTCATCAGAAAAGTGAGTGAAATCATTTTCCTGAATAAATGAATAATCACCTGCACATCAATCAGACTCCAAACCTTGTTATTATAATCTAATTTCAAGTCGATCAAAGTCATATCTTACGATAAAATTTAAAAAAAATGTTGATTCTGCTTCTGAATTCCAATTTTGGGAAAAATTCACACTATGAGTAAGAGACTCAGTGTTAAAGAAAGTAAAATCAATATACCGTACTACTCGGTACCGAAAGGTATCATCTACTCGTATGTGATGTGAAAGAACTTTCAGGGTTAAGTGAAATATACGAATTTCTCTCGTATATCTTGTTTGTACATATATGTTGTTTGAAACAAGTTACACCATATTAACAGCACAATTTGTCTGGCGAAATTATCTTAAAGTGGAGACTAAATTTTCTTGCAAAACAAGTTCTTAATCTTTTCTGTTATCTCGAATTGAATGTTATGTTTTCAAATCTTCTTCTATAACGTAACTGACTGATAAGCCAGGATACTAATGCAATCCGAATTGATGTGTTCGTCTCGATTTTGGTCACTATAGTCTAATTTTTGCCCTATTCTGTTTAAATTATTAGCACGATTGTTATAAAAAAGTAAAGAATCTGATTTAAAGAATCATCTTATTTCGTCAAGACTTATTTCATCAATTAATAGAATTCTTGTTCCTTTGTAAGATATGAGGAAGGACATACATTATTATATTTTTTATTCAGAATAGGCTCGAATTATTCAATCTTATAAATTTGTTGTGTGGATCAAATATCCAAGACTCAATCCAAATCAGTTTAGGAATTCAGTGTTTTTTAGGTTCTTATTAAGTAATATTTACAGGGTGTCCATTAACCGTGAAACCCGGGAATTAACTGGGTCTATTTTGGGTCAATTTTGTAAATCAAACTTTCTAAATAAGTCGTTTTATTTCATGGTAAACATTATTCATAAAAGAGAAAAATTTTAATTGTAAATGATTTACGAAGTGTATGTGTTGGTACCGATAAAAAAATTTTGACACCGGTGCCAAAAAAGTTATCGGTACCCACAATAAGATTTCTGGGAAAATTAAAAAGATTAATGTTTAGTTTTGAAGATTTCAAAATATGTCGAAAAAGAATTTGGAAGATTTTAAGACAATTTTTTTTATTTTGCAGGATTTAAAAAAATTTTAGGAAAGCTTAGTTATTTCAAAAGATATTTAGAAGTTTTGAACAGATTCGAAAATAATTTAAATCTTGAGAAGATTTCAAGAAATTTCAAAGAAAACGAAGATTCTTTTCGAATGTTGAAAAAAGAAGCTTTTTAAGAATTCTGAAAGGTTTCAGGAGAACGAAAATTGAATAACATTTAAAAACATTTTAAATGATTTCTTAAAATTTATAAAATGAATGTGAAAGGTTTTAAACCAAAATGTTTAATTTTGCATGATTACAACATTTTAACTTTAAGAGGTATTTAGAGTTTTTAAAAAGATTAGAAAATAATTGCAAACTAAAAAATATTTTAAAAAATCTAATGAACGACGTAGATTTTTTGAAGATTTCGAAAAAAAGTTTAGAAGCTTCTTAAGAATTTTGAAATGTTTCAAGAGAATATAAAAATTCTCATCAGATTTCTGGGTAAATTTTTTAT
>JAABKJ010007706.1:0-11629 GCA_011634705.1 Andricus grossulariae
TCGCTAGCTGAGCGTGACGTTTCTGATTGCGCCCTCGATAGATTGCCACTTTAGGGCCTCGATAGTAAATAGGAAATCCAGACAGGGCCTATTAAGAACCAAATTTTCAATTTCTACTCGGGTATCTAGTTACAGATACCTAAAAAGATACTTTTTTTAGTTCCTCAAGTTTATCATATAAAAAGCAACATAACTAAGATGATAATACATAAAAACTTAATTTAAAAAGAAATAGCAATTAGTTTAAGTAAATGAAAAATACACAATATATTTCGGCAAGTGAACAAAATTATGCATTTAGAATGAAATTTAAATTTAGTAATAGAAATGTCACTCAAAATATCCTGCGATATCAGATTCTAAACGGATTTTTTCCACATTGTTCGGCAGGATCGCCAGAATGACTTGTTTCGTTGACTTTATTTTCATGGGCCATTGAAAATGATTTTTTCATGTTGAATTTCAAGTTAAAATTACGACTCACGTATTTAATTCTAGCAATTCTATTCCCGCATTTCGCGGTACTATGCAACTCATAACTTACGACTGATAAAATAGTTGAAAATACTATTTGCATGATTCTTGCAAAGAATGCTTATAATTTTTATACCACCTTAAAATTGGTTCGAATAAATCCAGTAAAATTTTTCTATATTTAAGAATTCATTCTGAAATTCAGGTAACAATATCAAGTATCATGGCCTCAAATTTTGGAAATTTCGGACAAAACACCTTTTGTATGATTTAATTTGAAATGCTTTATATTCCTAACATTTTCAACAAAATAAATGACTTTTTATTAGGCAATTGAATTTTGAACCAAAAAGATGAATTTGTCAACAGAAGAGTTGAATTTCCAACAAAAAAAGATTTTTTCAGACACTTTTTTTAACCAACAAATATTGAATTTTTTAACCAGAAGAAATGAATTTTCAAACCAAATAGAACACTTTTGAACAAAAGTGTTGAATTTGTAAGCCAAAATTATGAATTTGAAAAAAGAAAGTTACTTTTTAACCAAGCAGTTAGACTTCCCACCAGAATACTTAATTTTTTAACAAAAAAACAAAATTTCAACCTAATAGTTGAATTTTCTACCAAAATATTTGAATTTTCTTTGAAAAAAAAACTAATTTGAAACCAAATAGTTGAATTTTCAACTAAAATTGTAAATCTTCAACCAAATCAAATGATTTTTTAACAAAGTAGTTCAACTTTTAACCAAATTAATAAATTTTCAACCAGAACAAGTTCTTCAACAAAATAGACCCCAAAATGAACAAGATGAACCCTCTACAGATTTTCTTTTACTGAAAGCGATGAATTTTCAAACCAAAACCAACACTTTTCAACAAAAGAGTTGAATTTTCAACAAAAATGTTCGTTATTTTTCAATGAACTATTTAAACTTTCTACCAAAATAGTTTAACTTTTTTAAATACATAAAATTTTATTATTAACGAAAAATATAATAGTTTATATTTCAACCGAAAAAGATTTTAATTTGAAATCAAACACAGTTGAATTCAACCAAAAAATCGTCAATCAAATTGTATTCATTTTTCAACAAAATGGTTGAATTTTCAACAAAAAGAAATGAGATTTTTTAACCGAAAGCGATCAATTTTGAAACGAAAAAGCAAACTTTTGAACCAAGAAAGAAAAAATACATGAATGTTCAACTAAGTAGTTAAATCTTCTTAAGTGAGTTCTCAAAGAAAAATGTTATAGTTGGTATTCTTTCAACTAAATAATATTTTAATTTAAAATCAATCACAGTTAAATCCAACCAAAGAAGACGAATTTGCACACAAATAGCTGAATGCTCAACCAAAAGAGATTAATTTTCTATTCACAAATGACCCATAAACCTCTCTTAATAGGATATATACAAAAAACACAAAGTAACTTTGAAGTAACTAAAATTAAAATTCCAATTTGCTGCAAAAATCGTAACTAAGTTACGTTATAAGTTGCTTTTTAAAATAGTAACTAAATTACCCTAAAAGATACAAATAACGTAACTTTTCTGTAACTTAGTTACTTGTAAGAAGTTGCAATTATTTTCTCGAGAGGAGAAAAGCAAGTTTTTAACGTCTTCGCATTCTCTTTGAATAAAGCTAGAAATTCGCGGTTTGTTCTGAACTTTAAAAATAGCTTTTAACTCTTCAGTTAGAGCGAAGCAATCAACGGCGTAGCTATAGGAATTATTTTATTGGGGGGGGGGGGGCTGACCTTAGGCAAGAAGGGCAAAAAAGGGTATCCGAAAAATAAAATGACCTAATAATAAAGTTAACAAACATAATTGTTTAAACAATTTGCTATTGTTTTTATTAATATTCTCTTTGAATAATGTTAGGAAGTTGCGGCTTTTTTCTGAAATTTTCCATTTTTTGTCTACTTTTAACTTATAGTGTGGTAATAATTCATTAAATATAACAAACATCGTTCGACGCTCTTGGTCCAAAAATCGGCCTTGACCCTCCTCCTTTACGCAACACAATCAGCTGTCAGAATAGTACCAGAGGGTCAAACGTCCAATGGACACGACATGGTAATAGGAAAAAGAGATCTAAACGGAAATGGCTATCTTGCTTCTATAAATACAGTATCAAAAAGGTTCTGACTATTAGAGAAAGTTAAACATGTGCAGACAATGTATACCTGGAGACAGGAAACAATTACTCAGATTCATGTTGAAGATATTACAATGCATGTTACTGGAGGCCGTGTTGAAGTAATCAGTAGTGGTCCAGGACTTACAAATGTCACCCTGAAATTCATCAGCAAATGGAACTGTGGATTTCATAAATACGTAATACTTTACGGACATCATTAACCCAAATGAATGCAGCTTTTTACTAGAATGAAGGAGACAAACTCATCAAACCTGAAATTCTGTTGGTGCACAGCGTAAGCACATAAAACTGATTTTCAACCTCTTGACATCGCTTCTTTATAGACTTCCATATACGTCTAATTGACTTTGTTCAAAAATTGATAAGCAAGGTTTACAATTGGCTGTATAAAAGGTTTCCACAATCATCAGATCCGTCTTAATTCGCGAAAACAGTTAGTTTCAACTATCCTTCAAAAGAAGTTCAAAGTCTGACATACGTAAAACATGGTGTCGGGTAAGAGTATTTTCGCATTAATATTTGTTATAAAATGGATGGCAAAATTATCAGCTGCCAGAGCCAGCCACAGAATACACTCGAGTCCCGCTTTACCGGCCGTTTCGGGGGTACCCTCCATGGCCTTCACAGTGAATCGGTACTCTCCAAACCGTAAACAATCAGGACCGTTTGAAGCATTTCTGTTGGAGTTTTTTCCTAAAAAATATTTTCATTGTATTTTCGCCATTTCGGTTTTATAATATCATAATGAACGTGAAAATGTATTAATTAAAGAAAAAAATTCCCGGGCATTTCCGGGTTTTTTCTCGGTTCGCAAACATTTTTCACGGACAATAAAATTAAATAATTCGAGCTCTAAAGCTAATCATTTTTGCAATTGAATTAATAAAAAATAAACTACAAATTAAAGCGCTCAAAGTGGAACTCTTGAATTTTAAACATTTTTAATTGAAGTTTAAAACTTTTTTAATTCAAAAATTTCATATTCGAATACTTAATAATCTACACGTATCAAATGGAAGGTACTAACACTTTTTAATTAAACAATTGTAAATGAAATGCAGAGAAACTGCAAAATTTAGAATTTTTAACTACGATAAATTATAGAGTTCAAAGATACTTGAAACATCCTTGAGAAGCTTCAAAATTTTATTTGCAAATCTTGAGAAATCTAGAAATTGTTTCAAATTAAATTTTTTTCAGAACTTCTAAATATTTTAATATATGATAAATGCTAAATTATAAATATTTATAAATAAATCTTAAAAAAAGATTTAAAACTCCAAACATAACCTCAAAACAAACTTTTCTACTTTATGAATGATATGTATTCAATTTGTCTGAAACAAAGGTAAACTAAATATTTGGCTGAAATGCGAATCAAAATTTTTCTGCTAGAGGCCTTCCATAAATCACGTGGCTTCTTTAGGGGGTGGGAGGGGCTCGACGAAAGGCCACGTTGTTCTACATGGGGGGGGGGGGTTCCGAGTCCAAGCCACGTGGTTTTACAGTTTGATGTGGAAAAAATAAAATGAAACGCTTCACGGCTAGCTTGAACCACTTATGACTCAAAAGTGCTCGCCTATCCCAGTTTCTTTCTGAATATGTTTTGGGGATGCCTCTAATAGTTAAACATCAAGTAACATTCAGAAGGCTTTAAAATCTTGTGAAACAGGTGAAAAAAGGTAGTTTTCAAATAATTTTTTCTTTTCACTGCATCGCACGCGTAAATAGTCTGAACAACAATTTAAGTGTACAAAATTTCCTTTAAAATAAAAAAAAATGTAATGTTTTCTCTTGAATAGTTTAGGAGATATGACTTCCAAACGTGATTTTTAATATAAAAATTGGCTTGAAAAAATAAACTTTAGTTTCCATGAAATATCTCATGTCTTGTACATTTTAGATAAAAGTTGCACTTATATTAGTTGAAGCAGACTAAATTTGCCGAAGATCTGAAAAATAAATAAAATGCTCTAGCTCTGATAGGTATCAAGTTATTGCGTACTGAAAATTAATCTTCTTTGGTTAAAAACTCAACTATTTTGTTTGATAATTCATATTTTTGGCTTAGTGCATCTGTTTTTTATTTAAAATTAAAATCTTTTTTTTTAATGAATTTTTTAACTGGATATTTAACTTCCAGTTGAAAATTCAAGTCGCTGATTGAAAGTTTAACTACTTTGTTGACACCAATTTTTGTGGTTTGAAAATTAATCTTTTAAACTAAAAATGTAACTATACCATTTTTCGTTAAAAATTAATTTTTTTAAATTGAAAATTCCACTTCATGGATTGAAGTTGATGCACTTTGTTGAACAATTATTTTCTTGGTTTAAAATTAATTTTTCTAACTGAAAATCTTTCTATTTCCAATTTTGGTTGAAGATTGGATGAACTTTTTTTTCTTTTTTGAGTGAAGAATCTTCATTTGTTGAAAGATCGTCTTTTTGGTTGGAAAATTCAAATTATGGGTAGAAAGTTTAACTTCTTTTGTTTGCGTTTGAAGCTTCATAATTTTGGTTGAAAATGTATCGTTTTGGTTGAAAACTAAACTGTTTTGTAGAAAGTTAGTCTTTTTGGTTGAAAAGTCGTCTTCTCTAGTTGAAAGTTCCTGGCCTACCTCTAGGCATGGAACCAAAAACTTATATATATATATATATGTGTGTGTGTGTGCGTGACACCGCATGAGAAAATGGATTTTTTGCGTTTTTCGTGTTCTTTATAGTTTTTGACCTGATTTTGCTCGTGGAAAAGTCAGAATTGATCTATCTCCCAAACCTGAGTCACTATGAGCAGTGAAAGAGCGCACCTTTTACTTGCGGTAGTGATGCGGACTGAACTTTAAATGCTTGTACTGTAAAATTTAGCTAGCCTACTAAAGGTTCCTTTTCTCGTGCGGCGTCTCATATATATTTCGTCTAATTAAAGCATAATTCTTGAAATATAAATGTAATAGTTGGATTTTCTAGAAGAATCATTTTAATAAATGAAGATCAAACACATTCTGGAACAAAAGTCAGATTTTCCACATTCAATTTTTGAATTTTCAACTAAATTGAACGGATAAAGTGTTTTATCGTACCTTCATTTATGGCATAGAAAGAGCACCCCCCTCCCCCTCTCCCGACACTCAATAGTTCAATTTCGAAAGTTTATAATCTGAAATTTCATTTATCCTCAACACTAACATTAGTTACTTATCCTAATACAGTAAACTTCCTTTTATTTTAAGGTCCTTAAAACGTACCCCACGAATTATTTTAAGGCTGGAGGGGCCCCCACCTCTACCGCGATTCAGCAATTTATTTTTATCAATGACGTTCATTGGCTGCCCCGTTCTTGTATCGAGGCGCCACCTGTACGCAACTTTTTTTAACCGAAAAGCGAGGGTCGATTTGAAATCAATGAATACTTTCAATAATAATGTTTCTCTGTACATGCAGTCTTCGGGCCTCTTTTTTCTATTGGTCAGCCACTGACGCGGAGGAAAGTGTACAGGGACCGTGGTGGGAGATGACGAAACTACGCAGCTTAAAATAAGTGCTTGTAGGGGGTTATATTGAGTGAACTTTAAAATAAGCGATCTTTAAAATAAACAGAAGTGTACTGTATTTCACTGGGATTCCGACTTTGTCTTCAAAGCTTCTTCTTAATTTTTGAGTGGTAATTTTGAAAAAAATAATTAAATATTACGTTTACGGGCAAATAATAAAAAAATAATCGCGTAAAAATAGATTGGTTCACTTGCCAGTTAATATATGGTTTTCCGAAAGTGAGAATATCGACCGTTCTCTGAGACGTAATGTCAGACTAGTGCCGGAAATTTGTTTGTGTACTTTGTCATGGAGCCATTGAAAAATACAAAAAAGAATCGAAACTCTTTAAAATTCTTCGAAATCCCTTCAACCACTGCAATAATTTGACAATTCATTAAAATTATTTCAAATAACCTGAAGACTTGTGAAATCTCTCAACTTTTAAAAATATCTTTATATGTTCGAAAACTTTTGAAATACTGTGAAGTCACTTATAGAGCATCATAAAATACCGTGAAAATTTCATAAAATCCTATATTTCTTGAAATCTGAGATTTTTCATCCCGTAGAATACCTTAAAATGCCCCAAAATTTCTCAAAAATACTTTGAAATTCTCTTAAATTATTTAAGTCAATTGAAAATTCCTTGTACCACTGCAATGATTTGGAAACTCGTTAAAATCATTCAAAATACCTCAGACTTGAAAATTCTCTCAAATTTTGAAAATATCTTAATATGATTGAAATTTTCTTGAAATACTATGAAATCCCTCATAAATTATCATAAAATGCCGTGAAAATTACATGAAATCCTATATTTCTTGAAATCTATTATTGTTGATTCCGTAGAATCCCTTAAAATGCCCCAAAATTTCTCAAATATACTTTGAAATTCTCTTAAATTATTTAAGTCAATTGAGAAATTCCTTGTACCACTGCAATGATTTGGAAATTCGTTAAAATCTTTCAAAATACCTCAAAAACTTGGAAATTCTCTCCAATTTGGAAAATATCTTAATATGTTTGAAATTTTTTTGAAATACTATCAAATCCCTCATACAGCATCATAAAATGCCGTGAAAATTACATGAAATTCTATATTTCATGAAATCAATGATTGTTGATTCAGTAGAACCCCTAAAAATGCCCAAAAAATAATATAAGAATGTTATGTATTATTAATTAATGTATAATATTTCCGTCTGAGAGGACTCTACGTCGAAAATGTTACAAAATTAAAATTCTGGTCTTTGAATAGCAATGGTCAGGGAAAATTGAAAATTGGTCAGGGAAAAATTAGGAAAAATTCTTATCAACACTGTTTTCTTAAGATACTAAAAAGAGAATTTCTCGCGTACAACAGGAATCGGTGGATGATAATTCCTTTATGAAATCATATATTGATTAGCGAGGTTCATCGAAAATGATTGAATCTGTATTTCCGTAAATTTCCTTTTAACGGGCTCTAACGCGATACATTGGTAATTTTCAGCTCCTTTATTTGGGGCTTTGACCGGATCTTGAAAGAAAAAACATTTTTATCAATAAATTAGAAATTAAATTAAATTACTTTATATCTAAAAAGTCTAAAATCACCCTGTGAAAGTAAAAGAAGAAGCTTAACTCTCAGGTTGTCTACTAATCGGGAAATAACCTGCATTTGAAATGAAACCGAAAGTCGAACCGGGAATCGCACTTAAAGTTTTGGAACATGCGACTTTTTATATTAAGCGAAATTACAAGATTTGAATATCAGCTGTTTAAAATCTAACGGAGCGGGTTCTCCTAATGTTAACCGTGGTCTTTGTGGTCCGTCCCTTTAGTTTATACGGACCGTTTGTTAAAAACATACTGAAATGCTTTGCAAATTAGTTAACAATGTATATAAAGAATATGTGATTAAGCTCATGCGACTACGTTTGTTGTGAAGAAAAAATTCTAATTTAACATTTAAATCAGAATATCCGAATGCTTTGACATTATTTTTTTGGAGACACCACTGAAATTTTTTACTGTATTGAAATATGAACAAGAGAGGGTACCTATTTTTTTCTATTTCAGTTTTCCGCTTAATATTATACGTTGCAAAAAAATGAATACTTTTTTATTTTTTTTTGTTCATAAAATATGTATACTGGGTAAAATCTATTGAAGATGCTGTATGAAATCTTGCAAATACTGTATAAAAGAGTTTTCGACTTTAAATTATGAAAACTATAATTGAAATAAGTCTTCTGTAATTTCCATTAGCTCTGGTGTTCATATTTCAATGAAGTAAAATAAAAATGTTAATTGAACAGGAATTTAATATTCAATTTCCTTACAAATCTCGATAACATTGTTTTATTTGCAGTGGAAGTTTGTCATAGGTCAAACCATCCACACAAAACTGCATGGAGAAAAAATTTAATAACTATTGTTTCTATAATATAATATTCATTTTCATATGAAACCACAGTAACAGTGTTTTTTCTAACATCAAAGTTATTTTATATGTAAAAAGATTGGACTTTTATATGCTAAACATAATGCTATTATTATTTTTCCTATAGAACGCCGGGAACATGATTGCATTTGATTTTTGTAATTTATAAAATACATTTGACTACAGAAAAACTATGTTCCTGGTGTCTTGAAGGAAAATTAATATCAGATTTGTGTTGAATGTGTGAAAATCTAAAAAAAGCAATAAGATATTCACTTCCGTCTTCATAAACTCTTGACATACTAGTCTGACATTTATCTATCAAATATCTTCGACTTAAAATAAAACAATATCCTAATATCAGAAGTCAGAGTCATAATATCATAGTCATATTCAGCTCGTAAGAATCTATAAGAAACAATAGTTCTTAATTTTTTATCCCTGCAGTTTTGTCTGGGCAGTTTGACCTGTGATAAATTTCAACACTGGAAAATCATCATATTTTATTCGTGTTTCTAGTAAGAGGAGACTGTACTTTTACATCTGGGAAAAATCGGGAAATAACCGGAAATGTGGTAGGTGAAAAGTAGTAGACACTTTGAATCTCATTCTTTTATGAACGAAATGAACCTAGAAAAAAATACTTTTTTTAATTCTTACATATTTTATAATTACTTAAAAAAAATTGCAGAGATTGATAGATTTAATGATAATTTAGCTGTTTAATATTACAAACTTCTTTTTTTCTCTTTAATTTTATTTTCTGTCAAGGTTGGTGAGAACTTGAAATTTATTCATATAATAATTGTTGTGATTAGAACATTAGTCAAGGAATTTAATTCCTGCTTTTGGTCATGATTGATCAGAGACCTTCAAAAAGCTCTATAGTTGATATAGGTATAATAGATTTTGGAAGTCTAATTATTTTTATTTGCAATCCGCCAATAGAAATACAGAAAGGCATGTATCTAAATGCTATACCTCATTTTCTTCCAATTTGGGGATACAAATTATTAGCAGGGATTCACTATGAGGGGTTATAAATTAGTTTTGACGAAAACAATACACGGATGAAAATCACGTAGAAGCAATAAAAAATATTTACATTCTTGCATTGTGATTTTACTTGATTAAATAATCATAAACTTAATGTATGATATCATCATTGTTTCAAAGATAAGTAAAAAAATTCCTATGTTTGGTATAAAGTGACGTCAAGATTGATAAATATCTCGAAACTTTAGTTTAGCTTATCTTCTTAACATTCCAATATAATGAATATCTAAAAATTTAAGCTTATACATGTAGAACCAAAAATCCCATAAGTAGTAGCAATTTTGCTCCTCTCTCCCGATCAATATTGCCTAGCAATATCGCTATGCGATAATGCACATTGTTTTTAAACATGCTTAGTAATCGGCAGTACTCGCAAACGCGGAATTGTGTTTACCTATATTTTTTACATTCTCATTAATAAGAGTGTAATGGATTCGTCTAAATTTTCCTTCTTTGTATATTTCAACGGATCTTTAATTGTCGACCTGACCTGTTTTTTTAAAACTATATTTCATAATCATTTCCTAAGTATGTATTTATTTTTAAAATTGATTATAGGTAATAAGACATGAAAAAAATCTCTGACATGAATTTGCTCTAAAATAGAAGGACCAAAGTCGAATTATGTAAAATAATGATATATTTTTATTGTATCCTTTGACGTAATTATAAAATAATTATGTCTTTCTTAATAGTCCTAGTTAGCAGTAAATATTTTTCAAGTCTCAGGCTCTGAGCACTAGAACAGGATTGGGGTGACGTATGAAGAAATATTTTATATGATCACGGGCGGCACTACCCTAATTCGTGGACAATTGAATTGTTAAACAATGTAATCCTCCCCCAATCCAGTCATGTCGCGGTGAATATTTCTTACTTACATATCTGCATATAAAATATAATATAAAAATGCAACTAAAGGGTCTTCCAAGTAAATGCCAAATTCTAAATTTTAAAGGAGACACAAAAAACTGTGTTGTAACATTAACCCATTATAATTTTTTAACAAGAAAGCACTTTGAGATATTACTTAGATCTATGAAAGCATGAAAGGAACATCATAAAAGAAGCAACCACTTTGGAGAAAAACTCTTGTGAAGGGTACGGCGTGTCCCAAAAATCACAATTTTTGACTAAAAATTAGTTACATAATTTTGTTAATCCTTAGTTTTTAAAAACAAGAAATAACTTCCGAACTATTACTTAGATCTATCGAATCACGAAAGGAGCGCTTAAAATGCAACCATCTGCCAAAAAACACTTTTCAAGAACGGCACATCCCAAAAAACGCCGGACCTAACATAGACAAAGCTGCATAACTTTTTAATTTTCCAATTAAAAAAAATCAATAGCTATTATTTAGCTTTATTGAATCGTGAAAATAACAGAAAAGAAGAAGTAATGCTGACTAAAATTGGTATTTTATATTTACAAAATAAAGAGTGAAATTGTCGATTGCGAACGAGTGCCACGTGAGGACTTATTCAATTACACATTCACGACAGTTCATCACTTTCTCCCACTGCTCCACGTATTTTATCTGACTTCTTACGCAACTTTTCGTCATTAGTGGAAAATACATGCTATTTTTTAACGCTTACGTCAATGATTGAGAAATCGCTCATTTTATCCACTATTTTCAAATGAAAAAATTCGTCTTTTTCGCAGAGCTGTTGGACAAATAATCTTTTTTTTTTCTTATTTTCAAATTTCTGCTCTGCATATATTTCAAAAAAAATTTTGGACTTTTTTGTTTTATCATATAGTCGCATGTTATGTAACGCATCCTTGGCCGGGCCAACATGAAACTTTACGCCCGCTACATGAAACTTTACGCCCGCTACACATACACTGCACCCCACAAGTGAGAACATGGAGGAATTGAGCTTTATATTTAAAAAATTGTATTGCTATACCCGACAGTCTCCCTTCTGCAAAGTACGCTATTTCTTCATTTCACCTGTAATCTAAAA
>JAABKJ010007707.1:0-11629 GCA_011634705.1 Andricus grossulariae
AGCTACTCCGCTAGGGGGCTTGTGGGTACGAAAACTGGTCGCGGCACCGCCTAGCGGCCGGGCGCGCTACTACTGGCCCGGGGATGTGCTCTGCAGCGTATGTACGGCATCGGGCAACCTGCGCGTTGGCAGGGGCTTGTGCGAGAGGGCCTGCGAGTAGGTTATAACAATGTTTTCTCTTTATATCTGAAACCGCTCAATTAACAGCAAAACTAAGAACATATTTGGAATCAGCATACCAAAAATCACTGGGTAATACACTTCTCAAAGATGGACGCATTGAGCCCAAAATTGGCACCCTCCTTTGTCTTGAGTTAGTCTTCTTCCCCTTCTTGACCGATCCAAAACAAGCGATAGATAAATTAAAGGCTTGAAAATGATTGAAAAGCTTGAGGGGAAGAAGTAAAACCAATATTTCTTTATATGAGATTTGAGATCTCAGAATGATACGGTTTCGATCGGCTTTTTACGCACTTTTCTTTAACCACACGCATTTTTTGCAAAATTGTTTCAATTTTGTTGTGTTTTTTATACTCAGAAGAAAGCTTAATTATTTCCCTTTAACATTTTGGAGGTAGAAATTGATACTTTTATTTCTAATTTACTAAAATAAGCGACGAGTGTATTTTTGAGAATATACCTTTAGTTTTCACGATTTTCAAATCTTTCAATAACAATAAACGTATTCGTACTTCTAAATTAAAGTTCAAAAATAAACTTGATTTTTTTCGTAGAAGGACACATTTGCTAAAGATCGAATGATTCTTTTAAAAAAATGCTTTTGACCAGTGGAAGGGGTGAAATGTAAAATTCGTAGATTATCTGAAAAAATGTGTTCGTATACATTTCTTATGGCTACCAAAATAAAATAATGATAAGGAATAAAATTTATACTTTATTTTGAAATATCTGAACAAGCAGTTCCCGTCCAAAGTACAAAAATGTATATCGCATACATTTGATTTGATAGAGTGTAATATAATATAGAAAATTTCACATTTGTGATACAATTTATTCGAGCGCCAAGCGCTTAACAAGTGATGACAATGTATTCGTTAAAGCAAGGGAAATTTAACAAAGGTAATTCATTATGACAAAATAATAACACTGTCCATGTTTAGATTTTCAATTTTAAAAGTTCTATGCATAAACCTGGGGAATGCATACAGACCAAGCGTGGAGAGAATGTGCCCGCACGCGCACGCCGCGAGCAGATTTTTTCAAATCGAACTGACCAGGGTAAGAAATGTAATTTACACATGTTCTAATCTATAACTCTTAAAGATTGTTTTCGTGTGGCCTAAGGGGGATTCAGCGCTTTCTTCTTCGGTCAATTCAACTACCGTGCCGCTATACATGTTTAATTTCGCCCGTTTTTCCTTCACACCCCAAGGTGTATATACAGGAGTGTATAGCCCACGAAGAACCGTTTCTCTGTTTTTCCCTTTTTGTAATATTGCAAAAACATCACCATTGGACGCTGATAATACAATTCTTCGATCGGTTGGTAAGGGTTTATGGTTATCCTTATATGTTCTCAATTGAATTGGTTTATCGGGAGGAAAAACGTATATTCGGAGTTCGAATATCCGGTTCGGATTCTTGTGGGGAATAAGTCGAATAAATGGAAGTTCTTCAAATTTAAATCCAAGCATGGATGAAGAAAGACGCCCAGCAGGACGAGATCTGGACTTGGCACGAAGAGGAGGCTCGGCAGGAGGAGGAGACCTGGCAGAATAATGAGGCAAGGCAAGAGAAAGAGTCGTGTCTGGAGACTGTCTGTCAGAAGAAGGAGAAGCAGAAGATTCACAAGGATGAAGACCATGAATATGGTTGACATCAGGCAAATAATTGGATTGTGAACTCAAATCTGCAACAAGAAACAGAGGATAATATTATACTCAAAGTACACAATCGTGTATTGGTATATCATGAGTTTTGCATTTGGTTATAATTATAAATGTAGTTTTCAAGGAAAATTGATATAGATTTTCGATTTACTTAAAATTAAAAAACTTGAACCTTCTAACCTGAAGAATATATCAATTTTATTATTAAATACTTAATTACTGAACTCTTCTAAATTATAAGTATTTGAAATAACAATTGAAAATCAAACTTTTCATAACGGATTTTACAAAATTAGAAGCCCGTTAACGCATGAGGACTAATTTCTCAATTATCAATTTTTGGCGATTTATAACACACTGATTTTTAGAGCTTAAAAAACTAAAATATTACAGAATAACGCATACAAAACTGAAATTTGTAATGTTTATTAAGAAATATTTTAGGATGACACCAATCATTATGAGGTATGTATTATAATTGTCATGTATCCATTAAGCGACATTCAATGCAGAGAGATGCCCAGAGGAAGCACAAATTTTAGTATAGTAACGTATTTGCAGCCCAATTCGGGTCACTATATCCACAGAATGCCCATACTTCCAACGTTTGATAGCTTTGCACCTCAGAGAGCATCGATCACAAAAACAATTATTTTAATCAAATAGTTTGGGTACAGTCACTCCCGTTTAAGGTCGTCAGGCCTTCAGTTAGCACTGGATACTGCTGTCCCAAAATCGTAGTTCCAGGAAATTTGGTACTTCTTATTTTGGGCAATTGACTGTATCTCCCTCGCAGCGCTTGGCAGAACTGGATCGCGGCCGACACAATAAAAGCGACAAAGATGGTAGCAACGCACTCTTAGGGCCAAATATTTTCTGCAGAGATACGTCGTTTCCGCGTGAGTGGAACACCTGGATAGTATGTCTTCTATGTACTCAGCGGGTGTATGACACGCTCTGTACCTATCGCCTGGTGATGCGTGGTACGCGACATAAAACACTCTGTACCGGAATTATGTCCTGTTGATCTAATGAAAGAAAAGGTTAGCTCTTTCGACAACGGCTGATTTTCTCCATGTCTGTAAAAGTTTCTGTGCATTTTCTTGTCGAGGAAATGTTGACGGAATTTTTCAATCTCTGCCTACCGCCTCCTTGGCGTTGTGAATGAACGCTCATTTTTCAATCATCTCGTGTTTCCTGACCATTGCTAGAAGAGGATCTTTGCCATTCGCAACGATGTAAGCTGTACCCAGGATAATTTGGTTATAATGAAATTGGAGATTTAGAAGTCCGCGCCCACCTTGACAGCGCGGTATGGGATGTATAATCGTGAACATAACATCAGTGAAGGAGTCTCTTCAAAGCAGATACAAGCGTCTTCTCTGACAGATTTGGTCTTCCAATCTGTCGGCGTTGAACAAGTCATCTACAACTAACGTGCTTGCCGTCCCTCTTCTACTCCACTCGCTTGGGGTCGTTTCATGGGCAAAGAATAAGCTTACGGCCCTTGATATCGCTACGCGTAAGATCATGCATATGCAGAAGAGCATGCATATCAATTTGTCCGTTCCGAGATTATACATCCCACGCAGTCAAAGCGAGAGCCGACTTCTGAATCTATAATGTATCTATAACCAAATTTTCTAAGTACAGCTTACATATCTGCAAATGGCAGTGATCCTCTCCTAAAAATGGTCAGGAAACACGAGATGATTGGCAAAGAAGCGTTCTTTTACAAGGCCACGTAGCAGGCGACCGCGACCCTTGGCCTCAATTTTAACATCAGAAGTGAGGAAAGTGCATTACTCCATGTGCATGCCCCACTTCCAAAAGCCCAAATGAAAAGAACAGAGAGTTCAAAATTTCGCCAACAGCAATCTCCATGGCACACTCGAGGCCTGACATTGTTCTCTGGGTCTCCGAGAAACGAACTATATTCGTGATCAAGTTTTTAGTAGCGGTGGACTGCAACATCACGGAAATGCAGAAGGAAGAGGAGGAAAGGTTTCAAGACCTCAAATGGGAGCTGAAGCGACTGTACCCAAAATATTCATTTAACATAATTGTCCTTGTGATCGGCGCTCTATGAGGTGCAAAACTGTCACTGATTCGTAACCTCAAAGCCATACCCGCTTGCCAAAAATATGCCAAATCACTTACGAGATGGTTGAGGAAAACTGTCATCATTAGTGTGGCACACAGTTTAATTATTTATTACCGTTAACTGCAGCTTTGCGGAACACATTTGAAAATCGATTTTAATGGGCTTAGACTTAAGAATGTTGAAGAATTAGGTTTTTTAGTTTCAACAAAATTAAAACTTTGAAAACCGACTCATGCATCAAACGCTAATAATTTAAAAACGTCTAATTATGAAGCTTAAATGAGAAATTATTGAATTTTTGATATTATAAATTAAAATCGTACAATTTTTCTACTTTTTGAATTCAAATATTAAAAGATTTTGAGTTATTCAAATGAAAAGAAATAAACTTAACATGATTTGGTGGATTTGTAAAATCCTCAGATGAAATTAAATCAATAAAAATCTTTAATAGTCATTTAATCGCTACTTATGTTCCATTTAAATCACTTTGAAACTTTGAAATTTGACACACATATATATATTGTAACCCTCGAGTTACAAGGGGTGTCTGAAAATAGGCAGAAGGAATATCTCCTGTGTGATGCTAACTAGGAGTAGCGTCACATAGGAGAAACTCTAAGGCATGAACTCCAGAACTGCCACTGAAACGCTATTGCGTAAGCGTGGGAAGTCAGAGTAGAACGTGCCAATAAAAAGCGTTTCCAGGCCCATTTTTTTTAAGCAACTTCAAGGTTTACCGAGACTCCTGGTCTGAAAAAATCAAATATAATAACCGACCGAGCTAGCAATCGTAATTCAATCTATTCACAAGCAGAACGAGGAGTCATACTGCTCTACCTGGTTGCTAAAATAATTGAATACGAATGTTAGAAAGAGAGAAAAATATTTGTTTCTAAAAGGGACTTGAAAGTCCAAGAGTTAAAACTAATAATTTCAAAAATAAAGATTTTGTATTCGAGTCAGCTCGCAAACACTCGCCTTCGCACTTCCACCCTCCGAATTGAGAACAATAGGACGCTAACTGCGTCGCGACATTCCTCGGCCACTCCGTATGCCTCGAACGTGCTCTTGCAGTTCCCTCACCGGCTGAGGGTCTTGATACCTGATTGATAGGTTGTATAAAGATCAAATACACTTGTAAAATAAATAAGATAATTACAGGATTATCCTTTATGTGCCCTAAGATCCGATTATTAAATGTATCAAAGTAAATTAATTGTTTAAGGATTCCGGTTAGACAGATGTCCTCAAAAGGCTCTCACTTCATAAAGAGTGTCTCTAGAGAGCATTGACCCAATGGAATCAAGGCTAGTTTCTTAAAAACATTACAAATCTCTATAGAGCACTCACGCTTTATAAAGGAAGTGGATCCTTCTAAGATGTCATTAATTTCTTAAATTATATAAGAGAGAAAAATCATGAAAAGAACATAAAATTAAATTAGTCTAATTATTCTATCATGAGCGAATGAGCTCTGATCATTTTGATAAGAATACTTATCGAACAGTTATAAGAGGCTGAAAAATTATGTTAGAGAATAATAGATATTTTAACTTATGATGCCTTGTGTGCGACCCGCGTTTTAATTCCATAAGCGAATTTTTATTAGAAATTCTTATTAGAGGTTTAAGAGTATTTTAAATGTGTATTAAACAAATAAAGCTGATCTAACTGTGCACGTTATCGTATTATATTATGGTTGAACGAATTTCCAATTTTATTCCACACTCGACCGAAATGGCCACTTTTCGGCCCTAAAAATAGGGATGAAAGTAGCATACATTACCCTAACCCGTATTTGCGGGGCGAAAGTAAAATTAGCGGGGTGAAAGCAAAATTAGCTGGGCAAAAGTGGAATTTGCGGGCGGAAGTAACATTTGCGAGGCGAAAATAGAATTAAGATTTTTTTCTTGTTTTGGTCGACGGTCGCAATATTGAAAATCTGAGTTGCTCCAAGTCGATCAGAATCCGAGCCGCGAACAAAGCTATAGAAAATGCATCTGACCCGCTTTTCAGTGCTAAAAGGTGGCCACGGTAGAGAGTGGAATCAAATATTACATGTAACACGGTACGAAAGTATTTCCCTCGGGGAACTCCGCGGAAAAAATCTGCTTCTTTTGCCCCTTGTTACATAATGTACTATTTCATGCGACTGCCCGACGTGCAGATCGCATTTCAATTCTCACAAGCGAACCAAAAATAAAAAAATCTCCTTCGAGAGATATCACTATTTCTTCATATATTTTCTATTTTGTGTCATTATGATTAATTTACATAGGAACTAAAAACCTGAATTATAAAAATAGAGTATCTCAGGTATTATTCAATAAAAAACACTTGATATGTGAAAGGAATCTTATTCTTTCTCCAGAAGAAGCCCCGTTTTATCAATTTATTATAACAGTTATCATTTTTGAGTTATTAATTAAGTAATATAGTTAACCCTGCTAATAGCAGAGGTAGCATGTGTGCACGTCTACATTTAGACGTTCATGGTTGGGCTCGTGTCAAATTTCTCAATTCAGAGTAAATCGCGAACATTCTTATTTTCTTGAAGCCTAAATAAAATTTACTTAAAAGTATATATATGCTATTAATATACTCACCAATAGAGTTGAGAACAACCGCCCAAGAAAAGACCAGAGTGTAGACGGTACTCATCTTTTCAATTTAGTGGAAACAATGCTTGATATATTCAAAAATAATTAGATTAACAATGTAATTGATGAATATTCTAGTGCTTCTCGAGATTGTACGATAAATACTACAGTCGTTATCTCTGACGTTATGAGCATCAGCATTGTCCTTCTGAGATATTGACATTTGATAAGAGTCAGCTTCAAGGAACAAAATTGAGTTGCAAATGTCATTAAAACTGATGTCACCATTTAATTACGTAATATTTTTCATTTCAACGAAACCTGATTTCAACATGAAAAATAATAATATTATTGCTATTATTATTTTGTTTTTTCTCTTATATTTAAGATGGCCATAGACTAATATAGCCATTGAAAATTATTAATATCATTATTTAAATTATTTGAATCTGAGAGGTTAATCATTCGAATTTTGAACGTAGGCTGTTATAAATATGCTGAAAATTAAACTGAATGGTGTAAAATATTCACATGCATTTGAAGGAATGATAAAGGATTTTATAAGATTCAACGGATTTTCAGAGAATATCAATGAGTTCACTGGTATTGAGGGGGTTTCTATGAACTGAAAACGATTTTATGGTGTTTTCAAGATTTCAAGGGATAAAGTAATTTAATGAGATTTCATGAAAAGTACAGGTAAGCAACCGTAACACGATGATGAGGATTGGTTTTCGCGACAGCTAGGCGAATGATATTGTTTTGCATTTACTTGCCGTAAAAATCTACAAAATTCATGCCGCAGATTTTAGGCAAGAAAATTGAAACACATTTTAGAATTTTTCCGATTTTTGAGTAATGCTAGACAGTTGCGCTTTTTTCTGAAATCTTCAGTTTTGCTTTAACGTTTTGTTTATAAACAAATAACTTGTGTTATTGTGGTTAAAAGTTAATTGTTTTCTATTTGAAATTGTACTATTATTTTTTCGATTTGGAATTCATTTCTTCAGTCTGAAATTCAACAGTTTTGTTAAACATTTAATTATTTTGTTGAAAATTTAATTTTTTGTTTGGGAAATCATGTCGTTTGGTAGAAAGTTAATTATTGTTATGTAAAATGTCTACAATTATATTTTTTGTTTTGAATTCATCTCCTTTGCTTAAAATTTTTCCAATTTCGTTTTAGATCTGAATATTTTGTTCAAAAGTCATTTTTTTTGTAGTAAAATCATCCTTTATGGTTGAAAATTCATCGCTCATGGTTGAAAGGTTATTATTTTCAATTCAAAAGTCCACTGTCATATTTTTAATCCAGAATTTATCTCTTTTTGTTGAAAATGCTACAATTTGGTTAATAGCCTAATTATTCTGTTGGTAATTTGACTTTTTTTAAACTGATCGTTTTTGGTTGAAAGTTAGTTCTTTTTATTTGAAAAGAATTATATTATATTTTTGGTTCAAAATTAATTTCTGTGGATACGAATTCCACTATTTCGAGAAAAATTTCAATTATTTTGTTGAAAATTCAACATTTTTTTGTTAAAGCCATAGTTTTTTAAAAATTCGATTACGTTCTCATAGATTCATCTTTATAGGCTCAAATTTCAACTATTTTGTTGAAAAGTCGACTTTTTTCTTGAAAATTCGTCTCCTTTATTTGAAATATCAATTATTTGGTTGTAAATTCTTCTTTCTTGGTTACCGATTACTTTTTTTCGTCGAAAGTCAAATATTTTCTGAAACATTCGATTTTTAAGCGAAGAAACTCAACTATTTTGCTGAAAAAATATTTTGTTTTTGGTTAAAAATGTTATAATCTATGGTCTATTTTCTGATTTGAGACCCATCAAATCCAGTTGGTGAAAAACTTATAATGAAAAAGTATTTAAAACACTGTACGGAAAACCAACATATTTTGATACAAAATCTATAAATTCTGGTGTTTTTTGATTAAATACTACAACTACAATAAAGTTTAACAATACACAGCTTGCAGTATAATATGAGAATGAACAAAATTAGTTTAAATAATGCACAAAAGTTATACGTACCTATAATTCTTGTTGTAGTTCATTATATTTGCTGGGTTTTTCCAGTTCGTATCAATTTCAAACATTTTTGTAAAAAATTTTCCACTACGAACTCAGAAAAAGAATTTGTATTTTAATTTCAGACAAAAAAAATAAGTGAGAAGTTTTGAGCAGCAATAAAAAACTAAACAATTAGGCTTTTTTACCATTGAAAATAGGGATTTATATTTCTCATGAAAGTCCAATAGTAACTTGAATTGATAAGAAGATTTAGTTTTGATCGGAACCCAAATTAACACAGTTGCTTTTTATGTAATGAGAAGAGGACTTCAGGGTCTTTCATTTTCTGAAATTTGTATCTATGGTCATAAGTTTATCAACAATATTCAAACAGACATTTCCTAATTATATTCTTACTGTATGTATACATTTATCAGGGTAACTAGAAGAAAGTAATAATAAATAATGAAATATGTAATTTATTTTACAATACCTGAATAAGCAGTCACGGTTCAAGTTACAGAAATGAATAACACATACATTTAATATTAGAGAGTTCAACATAATATAGAAAATCGCAGTCTTAACACACTTTAATTGAGCGCGAAGCGCGAAACAAGTGATGAGAATATATTCGTCGAAGCCAAAGGTTACATGTAAAGAATGTAAGAAATTGTAGTTTACACACGTACTACTTTATAGCTCCTTGCGATTAAGTTCGCGTTGCCTAATGGAGATTCCGAAATTTCTTGTGGGGTCAATACATCAACCGCGCCGCTGTATATGTTTATTTTCGCCCTCCTTTCCTTGAAACAAAAATATGTGAATAGTCCACGAAAAGTAGTTTCATTGCATTTTATTTTTTCTAATACTGCAAAGATGTCACCATTAGACGTCGACATTACAATTCGTTCGTCGTTTGGCATGGGATTACGGATATCGTTCAATTTTTTGAAATGAATTGGTTTACCGGGAGGAAAAACGTATCTTCGAAGTTCGAATATCCGGTTCGGATTCTTGTGAGGAATGATTCGAAGAAGTGGAAGTTCTTCAAGTTGAAATCCAAATATGAGTAGAGAGCGACGTTGAACTTGAGGAGACCTGGACCTGCCTCGAACAGAAGGCTCGGCAGTAGGAGGAGATGCAGGAGAAGAATGAGGTATGGCAAGAGAAAGAGTCGTGTCTGGAGAATGCCGACGAGGAACAACAGAAAGAGGGTCGCCATTAGGCAAACAATCGGATTGTAAACTCAACCCTGCAACAGGAAACAGAGAATTATATTTTTCTTAAAATACACAATCGTATTTTGGTATCTCATGATTTTTGAATGTGGTTATAATTATGAATGTAGTTGTCAACGGAAATGGACTATTTTTTTTATCTAAATCATTTATAACGAAGATAAGTTTCAAGTGTTGAAAATTAGAATTAAACTTCAAAATTTTACTAATGAAAAATTAAAGTTTGAAGCCCCATTAAAGTATAGGGCATTATTTCTCAACTACCATCTATTTTGGTGATTTATAAATCTGTAAATACCAATAAAAATGTTTTCGACTTCAGTTTCGATACAGTTTCTCCTAAACTTTCAAACTGATTTTTAAGGACTTAAAAAGAAGCTCAAAGTTGTTGTGGAAGATTTTTCTAAAATAAAAATAAAATAATATTTCTATACAAAAAACACCTCACAGACATTTTCGCCGGTCATAATTTAGGCATTCGAAAATTGTGAAACATCGAATTTTGAGGTGCACAGTTGAACTCGTCCAAAATAGCTTCATGTCGAATATATCGCCAGAATTCTAAATTTGCGTGAAGCTAAACAAAATTTCTTGAAATTATAGATATGATTCTAATATATTTACCAATAGAATTGAGGATAACCGCCCAAGATAAGATCAGAGTATAGAAGATCCTCATCGTTACAAATTAGGGAAAGAACTTATTCATGTAATATTGAAGAACTTCATTGACAATGTAACTAATTCATATACTAGTGCTTCCTTAGAGTATACAATATGTACCATACTCGCTATCTCTTATTTTAAAAGTATTAACCTTATCTTTCTGCGATATTTGCATTTGATATGAGTCAGTTTCAAGAAGAAATCGTTGTTACTTTTATTAAAACGAATTTCGCCATTTAATTATATCATATTTTACGTTATAGGGAAAGATAATTTTACATGGCAAATAATAATAGCAGTGTTATTCATATAATGTTTTTTATATAATATTTAAATGGTTATAGCTCAGTATGTCCAATCTTTTTCAAACTTGTTCTCGGGTTAAAAAGAACCCGGTTTACCACCATAGCCACGGACTAAGTCAAGTGGCTGTTTTGATGAGGATGTAATTATCTAATTCAATATGATGTTTGAAATCATTTGCGATGATGTTGTAGGTACAAAATTAGGAGCATAGTGTAGTTTGCAATTCGTCTTGAACCGCTATCATGCTTACACAGCGGCCGCGAGTGTTGAAGGTGACAACAGTCGCCTCTGGATGCTTTCTTGAAGCTACCGTGTATCACTCTATAGGGGTTTAGTCGCTTGCTTCATAATGGTCTAGGAAGTTTCGTACAATGCGACAGGTGTTTATTAAAACCGCCTTCAGAGCTGCTGCCAGTACTCTACTGACTCCTGAATGTTCAAGATGTTTAGTGCATCTTGCGTGCACATTGCCTGTAGCCGAAATCACAATAGGATGAATATATGCATGTTTTACATTCTTCCATATTGTCTTTACTTCATGCCTTAGCTCGCTATACTTGTGGATCTTGCTTGTATAGGATGCCTGCAAATTTCGGTTAAGTGGACAAGCAATGGCGATGATGTAGATTCTTCCACCTTTTTTTTCTCGCATTACGATGTCCGGTTGATTGGCTCGGATGCAATGATCCGTCTGGATAGTAACATCCCAATATAAGATGTAATCTTCGTTCTCTAAAACGGGCATTGAAATGTATCTGTAGAAAGGCATCCATTCTTTCAAGAGTCCTAGGTTTAGGGCAAGCTGTTGATGTATAATTCCCACCATATC
>JAABKJ010007708.1:0-11629 GCA_011634705.1 Andricus grossulariae
AACATAATACACACTTTTGAACCTGTTCTGAGGAAATTTCCAATCTCTACCGAAGTTACGAGAATAGATAAAAAATATAAAACTGATTTCGGAAACATAATAAATACTTATGAACTTATTTTTAAGGAATTCCCAATCTCTGCCGTAGTTTCGAAAATATATTTCAAATAGAAAACTGACCTCCAAAATTTAATGATTACTTTGAACTTGTTTTGAAGGAATTCTCAATTTCTACCGTAGAAGCGAAAATAGATTAAAACATATAAAATAAATTTCGAAAAAATGAAAAATACTTATGAACATGTTTTGAAGAAATTCCCAA
This sequence comes from Andricus grossulariae, assembly GCA_011634705.1. Lineage (NCBI taxonomy): Eukaryota > Metazoa > Arthropoda > Insecta > Hymenoptera > Cynipidae > Andricus > Andricus grossulariae. The sequence continues at coordinate 323 of JAABKJ010007708.1, forward strand.
TCTCTACCGTAGATACAAAAATAGATTAAATAGAAAAGAGATTTCGAAAATATAATAAGTACTAATAAACTTGTTTTGAAGAAATTCCCAATCTCGGCCGTAGTTACGAAAATAGATTAAAAAATAGCAAATAGTTTTTGAAAATATACTTATGAACATGTTTTTAGGAAATTCTTAATTTCTACCCTAGATACAAGAATAGATAAAATAATAGAAAATATAATGCTTATGCACTTGTTTTGAAGTAATTCCCAATCTCTACCGTAGTTGCGGCTCTTTCGAACCATTTTCAAAATAACTATCGCAAATCCAAAAGTTTAACTGGTCTTTTTCATTTATTTTCAGTTGACGAAAATGGCATCTGCAAAATCGGTGGCAACCATGCTTCTCTTATTGGCACTAATTGAGATAGTAGCAATGGCGGATGATCCACAACATTCGGTTCCATTGGACCCATGCGAACGACTGCCTGGCCAGAGGTGTGACAACCCAAGCTGTAGATGTAGACCAAAGAGTCCAACCAAAAAAGACTCTTGTTGCCAAAACACTCAGTGTAAAGGTTCGCCTCCCGTGTGTTCATAATCGAGGCTAAAATAAATGGCATATCAAGGCTAGAGATGCAGTACCAAGCCATTAATAAATAGACTGCAAACAAAATTATGTTTTGTTTACTTACCCCTTTAGGGACCGTCCATTCATCTTTCTTGATTGATTTAAAATACTTTTTTTCATAAACATCAACTATGATGTTTGGGGTTGCAAATTTATCTTCTCTGGTTGAAAATTCAACTGGTTGATTTAAAGTTGAACTCCTTTGCTGAAAATTAATGTTACTGGATATAAATTCATCATTGTTTTTCGTGGTTCTGACAGTTTTAATTCCTAATCTCACCCAACGGGGTGAGTTTGGGAATTTTTTTAAAATTCTTTTATATACGGATTCTGCAATAAGACTTTATAAAATATTTGAAGGAGGTGAAATTTTTTCTAAAAACATCAGTATGTTTATGAACTTGTTCCTACGAAATTCCTAATCTCTACCGAACATGCGAGTTTGGTAATCACTTTCAAAACTTTTGCCTGTTTGCATTTCATGTATCTGACAATTGTTATTCCTAACCACAATCAACGGTGTGAGTTTGATATCTTTTTCTAGTTGCTTGATATACGGATTCTGCAATAAGGCTTCATAAAATATTTTAAAAATGTAAAATTTTTCCAACAAATTGTTCTTATGAAATTCCTAATCTCTAGCGAACATGTGAGCTTGGTAATATTTTTTCAAACTGTTGCCTGTTTTGTTGTAAGCACGTCTATTTAAAAGTGAAGTTCCTTTACTTAAAATTAATTTAATTAGAATAAGATTCATGATTGTATTTTGTGATTCTGACAATTTCAATTCCTAATCTCACCCAACGGTGTGAGTTTGGTATTTTTTTCTAAATTGTTTCATATACGGATTCTGCAATAAGGCTTTATAAAATATTCCAAAAATGTGAAATTTCTCCAACAAATTGTTCTTACGAAATTCCTAATCTCCATCGAACATGTGAGTTTGTTCATAATTTTTTAAACTGTTGTTTTTTTTGTTGAAAGCTCGTATTTTGAAAATTTAATTCCTTTGCTTAAAATTAATTTTATTAGAATAAGATTTATGATTGTATTATTGAATCTGACAACTTTAATTCCTAATCTTACCCAACGTTATGAGTTTGATCATTTTTTCAAAGTGCATCATATACGGATTCTGCATCTAAGGCTGTATAAAAAATTTAAAAAATGTGAAATTTCGCAAAAAAACATTATCTCTACGAAAGTCATAAGTTTTTTTTAACAATAAAATTATACACGTGCCTCAAAAAATGTATGCAAACTTAAATTTATTCCTTAATCTTAATCTTAATCTTAATCTTAATCTTAATCTTAATCTTAATCTTAAGATTTCAAAAATATAAAATATTTCAGAACTTTTTTTAAGAAATTCCTAATCTCTACCGAAGACATGAGGTTAGTAATCATTTTTAAAACGGCTGCCTGTTTTGTTAAAAGCTCGTCTTTTCGAATTGAAAATTCAAGTTTTTCTTTTTTCTTTTTTTTCTTGCTGTTAAAAATTTACTTTTAATTCAAAAGCTTAACTATTCAATTTTTAGGTAAAAATGCAATAAATTGGTTTAAAGTTGAATTACTTTGTTAAAATTGAAGTATTCTTATTTAAAATTCCGGATTTCAGTTGAAAATTCTTTGGTTGGAAATTTAACTATTTTCTGGAAAATAAGTTTTATTGGTTGATAATTAATTTCTTTAACCAAAAATTCGACTATTTCATTTTTGGCGGAAATTTATTTTTTACAGTTTAAAATTCATGCCCTTAGTTGAAATTTCGTTTTTCTTTGTAGAAAGTTATGTTTCTCGTTTGAAAATTCAAATTTTCGGTTATGAACTGAAGGATTTTATTGAAAAATCAACTATTTAATTTAAAATGAATGTATTTTGTTGAAAACACATCTTTTTCGGTAAAAAAATAATCTTCTTAGTGGAAAATTCATCTTTTTGGTTGAAAATTTAACTATATGGTGGAAAATTCAACCATTGGGTTACAAATGAATTTGTTTATCTTGTCATTTTATTATTAGGTGGGAAATTAACTTCTTGTTTGAAAGTTAAACATTTTTTCAAAAATTATTGTATTTTGGTTTAAAAATTCAATGATTTGTTTAAAAAGTCAGTATTTTGTTGAAAATTCGTCCATTTTTTAGAACATTAATCTTGTTCGTGAAAAATTGATCTTTTTCGTTACGAAATTAACTATTTGGTAAAAAATAATCTTTTTGGGTCAAAAATCCCACTATCTGATTAAAGAAGAACTATATGCTTTTTTAAAAAATTCCTTTTTCTTTGAAGGAAGATTGATGATTTTATTCAAAGATTTAACTATTTGGTCGAAACTTATCTTTTTTGTTGGAAATTCGCATTTTCAGCTTGTAAATTCAACAATTTAGTTGAAAATTCATATTTTTTGTTGAAAAGCCAAATATTTAGTTGAAAATTTATCTATCCTGGTTGGAATTTTTTTTCTTGTTGAAAATTCTACTTTTTTGGATGAAAAGTGAACTGTTTTCTAAAAAATTTGAACATTTTTGTTAATAATGTCCTTTTTACGAGGAATTTATCAATTTTGTGGAAAGTTTAATCATTTTTCTTAACAATGTACTACTTGTTTGCAAATTCATCTATTTTGTTGAAAATTTCTGGATAAAATATCGACTATTACATTTTTTATTGAAAATTCATCTTAGTGGTTTGAAAATTCAACTACTTTGTTAAAAAATTAACTAAATTGTTAAACATTTTATTATTTTATTAAAAATTCAATCGTTTTTTAAACTAATCTTTTTTTGTTGAAAATTCAACTGTTTTGTTACAAATTTGTCCTTTTGGAATGAAAATTCATCTTTCATTGTAGAACAATTAAATTTTTGGTTAAAAATTCATATTTTTGGTTGCAAATTCAACAAGAAACATTAAACTATTTATTCAATAATTCAATGATTTGGAGAAAAATTGATTTTTGTTGTTGAAAAATAATATTTTCGAGCCGAAAATTCGAAAGTTTTTTTTTCATTGGTCTGTTTTTCTACAAAATGAAAAAATTTCGTATATAATTAAACTATTTTTTATGAAAATTTAACCATTTGGTAGAAAATGAATTTTTTTTTTTTAAATTATATTTTTGGGTTTCAAATTCAACTGTTTTGTTGACAATCCATTTGTTAGGTTGTGAAATTCAAGATTTTTTTTTCAAAATTGATGTATTTTGTTAAAAGATATTATTTTTAGTAAAAAATTTAATTTCTCAGATAATTTTTTTTTTTTTGAAATTTAACTACTTGGTCGCAAATTATTATTTCTTTTCTTTGAAAATTTAAATTATTGTTTAAAAATCAAACTATTTCGTAGAAAATTCGTTTTTTGGCTTAAAACACTTAACAATTTGGAAGACCATCAAATTGTTTGTTTGAAAATTCACATTTTTGTTAAAAATTCATATTTTTGGTTAAAATTCAACTGGTTTTTTTTTCACTGACCTTTTGCGCTTGAAAATTCAAAAATGTTGTGTAAAATTATGCAATTTGTTATAAAAATTTAATTATTTGGTAGAAAATTAATTTTTGTTTGTTGAAAAATTATATTTTTTGTTGAAAATTTATAGTTTTGGTTGCAAATTCAACTAGATGTCTATAAATTAAACTATTTATTCACTAATTTAACGATTTGGCAAACAATTAATTTTTATTGTTGAAAATCATATTTTCGAGTCGAAAATTAATGTTTTTTTCGATTGGTTTTTTTTCTCTCAAAATAAAAAAATGTTTTATAAAGTTAAACTATTTCTCATAGAAATTTACCTATGGGGCAAAAAATTTAATTTGTTGTTGAAAAATTATAATTTTGTAGAAAGGCTGTTTTTGGTTTAAAAACTTAACATTTTGGTAGAAAATAAAATTATTTGGTAAAAATAAACTTTTTTGTTGAAAATACATATTTAGGTTGTAAATTCATATTTTTGTTTGAAAATTCAAGTAGATGTCTAAAAATTAAACTATTTATTTAATAATTCAATGATTTGGTAAAAAATTACTTTTTTTGTTGAAAAATAATATTTTTGAGTTAATAATTCAACTGTTTGATTTTTCATTCGTGTTTTTGCTCAAAAATTGAAAAATTGTGTATAAAATTAAACTATTTTTTTTGAAAATTCGACTATTTGGTAGAAAATTATTGTTTTTGTGGAAAAATGATATTTTTGGGTTCGAAATTCAACTTTTTTGTTGAAAAATTAATATGTTCGGTTGAAAATTAACTTTTTTTGTTAAAAATTCATATTTTTGGTGGAAAATTCATATTTTTGTGTAGAAAATTAATCTTGTTTGACCAAAATTCATTATGTGTATTTCTTCTTGAAAATTCAATAATTACGTAGAAAATTAAAATATTTATTTAAACATTGATTTTCTTGTTGAAAGTTCATATTTCTGGTTTCAAATTCAATTAGGTGGCTAAACATTAAACTATTCATTTGAAAATTCAACTATTTGGTGGAAAATTAATTTTTTTTTAAATGTGTATTTTTGGTTGAAAATTCTATAAGGTAGGTAAAAATTAAACTTATCTTTCAAAAATGAAACTATTTGGTTGAAAATTAATTTTTTTTCTTGAAAAGTCATATTTTCGAGTCAAAAATTCAACTCTTTTTTTTGTCTAAAAATTTAAAATGTTGAGTAAAATCTAGCTTTTTTTTATGAAAATGTAACTGTTTGGTAGAAAATTAATTTTTTTTCATCATGTTGAGTTCATGTTAAAAATTAATAAATTGGTAAAAAATTAAACTATTTAATTAAAACTCAGCATTTTTGTTAAAAATTCATATCTTGGGTTTAAAATTCAACTAGATCGTTAGAAATTGAACTATTTATTTGAAACTTTAACTGTTTGGTAGAAAATCAATTTTTTCGTTGGAAAATTATATTTTCAGGTTGAAAAATACAACTCTTGTAAAAAAATTCATCCTTTTGCTGAAAATGACCTTTTTCTATTAAAAAATGGAACTTTTTGAAACCGGAAGGGATGTACATGAAAATGGGATTCATCTGGGTGACGGGGTTGAACTCTCGTATCCGGTGGCCTTGCACCCGAATTTGAAACTTTCCCCGTTACCTCGGCTGGGACGAAGGTCAGTGTCTGCATAAAAGCGGCACTCTGGGGGCTACAGACTGTCGGTTTAGAGGCCGGAGAAGCGTTTGCTATGCGGGTTGCGCCGTCTACGAATACGTGCCCTGCCTCACGAGTCACGACTCAAATTCTACGAAAACTCCATAGCTTTCTGCATGCAATTTCGTTTTCTCCGTGCCTCCTCGTCATTGTCTGCCTCATTGCCTTTCGCTTCGAATCCCAACGAGATGCACTTTGCAGAAATCGAGACGAGAAGGGACAGCTTCACACTCGCATATAAAGACCTCAAAACAAAAATCCAGCAACCCTTTATACTAACATAATAGGCTCTTAAGTCACAGAACTATCAACTCTTTACATTAGCGTATTAAACTTTCAATTTAGAGATCCAGCACTGCTTCACACTCGCATATTGAACTTTTAAGGCAGAGATGCAGCACTCCTTTAGACCCACATATTGAACCCTGAAAGCGAGAACCGGAACCCCTTTACACTCACATATTGAACTCTTAATTTAGAGATCCATCACTGCTTTACACTCGTGTCTTAAACTCCTGAACGAAAGATGCAGCACTCCTTTATACCCACATATTGAACTCCTAAAACAAAAAACACAATCCCTTTACACTCACATGTTAAACTCTTAATTTAGAGATCCATCACTGCTTTACAGTCGCATCTTAAGCTTCTGAAGGAAAGATGCAGCACTCCTTCATACTCACATATTGAACTCAAACCGAGCACCAGCACTCCTTTCCACCCACATTGTAAACTCCTGATTCAGGAATCCATTAGCGCTATACACTCGCATATTAAACTCTGAAAACAAAGATGCAGCACCCCTTTCGGTCGACATATGGAAGGTGTAAGACACACAAGTATCATATCTTTACACTCACGTATTGAACTCCTAATTCAGATAACCATCATCGCTTTACACTCGCATTTAAAACTTTTATAAAGAAGATGCAGCACCCCTTTATACCCACATATTAAACTTTTGAAACACAGCATTATCATCCCTTTACATTTACATCTTGAACATTAAATTTCAAGATTCATCCCTGATTTACAATCGCATATTAAACTCTTAAAACAAAGATGCAGCATCCCTTTATACCCAGATATTAAACTCTCATAACACAGAAATATCACCCTTCATACACACATATTAAACTCTGATAAGACAGAACCATCACTCCTTCATACCCACTTATAAAACTCTTGATTTAAAGATTCAGCACTGCTTCAGACTCGCATTTTAAAATCTTGAAACATCGATTAAGCACCCCTTCATACCCACATATTGACCTTCTAAAAACAAGAACCAGCACTTCTTTACACCTACACAATAAACTCGTAATTTAGAGATCCAGCACCGCTTTACACTTGCATATTAAACTCTTAAAGCAAAGATGCAGCACGCCTTTGTACACACATATTAAACTCCTCAAACCGAGAACCAAAACCTCTCCACACTGACATATTAAACTCTTAATTATTAGATCGATCACCTCTTCATACTCGCATGTTAAACTCTTCAAACGAAAAAGCAGCACTCCTTTATTGTCACATATTAAAATTTCAAATCACAGACCTATCACCCTTTCACACGCACATCCTATACATTAAATTTCGAGATCCATCACCTCTTTGCACTCGCATATTAAAACTTTCGAATAAAGAGGCAGCACTTATTTATACCCACATATTGAATATGTCAAACAAAGTAGTATCATACCTTTACACCCACAAATTAAACGTTAAATTTTGAGACCATCACTTCTTTACACTCGTATTTCAAACTCTTGAAACGAAAAAGCAGCACCCTTTTACTTCCACATATTGAAATTTTTAAAACACAGAACTCTAACTACTTCACACCCACATCTTGAACTCTTAATTTAGAAATTAATCACCGCTTCACAATCGCATGTGAAAACCTTCGAACAGAGATGCAGCAATCCTTTACATCCACATATTAAATTCTTAAAACACAGAACCATCACTACTTCACACCCACATCTTAGGCTTTAAATTTCTAGATTGATCACCGCTTCACACTCGCTCATAAACTCTTGAAACGAAGATGCAGCACCCCTTCATAACCACATGATAAACTCTCAAATCACTAAACTATCAACTTGTTACATCCACATATTAGATATTCAATTAGGAGATCCAGCACCGCTTTACACTCGCTTATTAAACTTTTAAAACAAAAATGCAACACCCATTTATACCTACATATGAACCTTGTAAAACACAGAAGAATCATCCCTTTACACTCACATAATAAACTCCTAATTTAGAGAACAACCATCGCTTTACACTCGCATATTGAACTTTTATAACAAAGAAATAGCTTCTTATTTTTTTCACATATTAAATTTTAAAACAGGGAAGTATCATCCGTTTACACTAACATATTGAACACCTAATTTAGAGAACCATCATCGCTTTACACTCGCATAATGAACTTTTATAACAAAAAAGTAGCATCCCTTTATTTCCACATATTAAACTTTAAAAACACAGAAATATCACCCATTTACATCCACATCTTGCGCTTTAAATTACGAGATCCATCACCGTTTCACAGTCGCATATAAGAACCTTGAAAAAAATGCAGCACTCCCTTATACCCACATATTAAATTTTTTAAACACAGAAAAAACACCCATGCACACCCATATCTTAAACTTTAAATTTTGAGATCCATCACTGCTTCACACTCGCATATAGAACTCTTGAAATAAAGATGCAGCACCCCTTTATGCCTAGATATTGAACTTTTAAAACACATAACTATCACCCCTTTACACCAAAATCTTAAAATTTACGTTTCGAGATCCATCACCGCTTCACTCTCGCATATTATATTCTTGAAACTGAGATGCAGCACCCCTTCATGTCGACATAATAAACTCTTAAATCGCAGAACTATTAATCCAGTATATCCACATATTTAATTCTTAATTAAGAGATCTAGCATCGCTTTACACTCGCTTATTGAACTTTTATAACAGAGATTCAGCACGCCTTTATAACCACATATTGACCTCTTAAAAACGAGAACCAGCACTCCTTTACACTTACATATTAAACTCTTAATTTAGAGATCCATCCCCGCTTTACACTCGCATATTAAAACCTTAAAAGAATTATGCAGCACCCCTTTATATCTACTTATTGAACTTTTGAAACACAGAACTATCACCACTTGACCCCCACATATTAAACTTTGAATTTCGAGTTCCATCACTGCTTTACACTCGCATATTTAAATCTTAAAATGAAGATGCATCACCCCTTCATACCCACATAATTAACTCTTAAATAACCGAATTATCAACTCTGTGTATCCACATATTAAATTCTCGATTAAGAGATTCAGCACAGCTTCACACTCGCTTATTGAACTTTTAAAACAAAGCTTCAGCACGCCCTTATACCCACATACTAAACTCCTAAAACCAAGAACCAGCACACCTTCACATTCACATATTAAACTCTCAATTCAGAGATCCAACATAGCTTCACACTCGCATGTTAAACCCTCAAAATAAAGATTCAGCACCCCTTTATACCCGCGTTTAAAAATCAGTAACGTTTTTAGAAAAGGTTTTTGGGAGAAGGCCCGGAAAAATGGTTGAATTTGAAAAAAGTGTATAAAATTCAATCAAATCAATGAAATAGTTCATTTTTAATAAAAAAAATTCTTATAAGGCAATTTAATTAAAAAAAGGGTTCATATTTAACCAAGGAAGATTAATTTTCAAGCCTAAAATATGACTTTTCTATCATTAAACATAATTTTTCAATTAAAAAGTACAAATTTTTGACAAAAAAGAATTGGAATTTGAGACCAAAAAATATAGCTTCAACAGGATAATTGAATTTTTAACAAAATAAACGCTTCTAATAAAATAGTTTAGTTTTTAATCAAAGTAGTTTAACTTCCAACTAAGTATTTGAATTTTCAACTAAAAACTAAAATATATTCGGAACCAAAAATGGAATGCTAAAGGTATCAGTTAAAAAAAAATCTTCAACAGTAAAAAACGAAATTTTAATAATATAGTCAAGTTTTTAACCAAAGCAATGAATTTTCTACCAAGATAGTTGAATTTTCAAACAAAAAAGACAAGTCTTTAACAAAGCAGTCGAATTTTCAACCAAAAAGATGAATTTTCAACAAAATACATGCATTTTCCACCAAATAGTTAATTTTTCAACTAAAAATGTAATAGTTGAGTTATTATGAAAAAATAATTTCTAACTGAAAAGAAACAATTTTTCAACAAATTGCTGAAATATCAATCGAAAAAGCGAACCTTTAGAAAAAAGACTTTTTAACAAAGTAGTTCAACTTTCCATCAAACAGTTGAATTTTTAATTTAAAAAGATGAATTTTTAACCAAATTGTTGAATCTTCAAGTTAAAAGACGAATAATTTGAAAAAAGTTGATTTTCTAAGAAATAGTTGAAATATAAAGTAAATAGCTTAATTTGTAACAAAATGGATGAATTTTCCACAAAAATGGTTTATTTTCAACAAAACATATAAATTTAAAAAAAGGCAATTTTCAATCAAATAGTTATATTTTCTATTGAATTGTTGAATTTTTAAGGCAATAGAAGACTTTTCAACAAAGCATAGTTGGATTTTTTTATTGCGTTCTATTAATACAGTTTGCATTTGGGCGTAAAAAACGAGAAGGATAAGCTTCTTGAAATCAGGGAAGAAAGAAGAATTCTTGAAAAAAGGGGAAGAGAGGGAAATAGGGGAAAAAGTTTGAATTTTGAAATATGTAAATTATTCACAAACATATTAATTTATTATTGAGCCATGCAGATCCATTTATCGCAAAATTAGGAAACTTTCTTCAAATTTATCATCAGGTAACGTATGAAACGTCTGACTATGTAACGTTACTTCTACTGAAACCCCTCCAGCCCTAGTTACCATTCTGCTATCCCCCTTCCTAAAAAATGATAACATGGTTTATGGAAAATCCATTATCTAAGATCGTAACATTACTTTCAGTTACGCCCCTCCAGCCCTCTTTTCCAACTGCCGCTTTTGGCGCAATTCCCTCCCACTCAAATTGGTAACATAGTTTATGGACAGCGCTTTATCAAATTGGTGACGTAGTTTGAAAATAGCCCCTTAAATTAGGTCGTAACTTTATGTTTACATTGGATCCCTCCGCTCTATTACCAAACGTAGTTTTTGGGGCGAGCCCCTCCCGCCCCTCAAATTGGTAACGTATTTTATGGACAGAAATTTATTTAAGTTGCTATTGTTACTTTCACTGGTCTCCACCTTCTTCATCAACTATTATAAACCGTAGTTTTTGACGCAATGTCCTCCCCCTCCCCCTCAAAATTGGTAACGTAGTCAATGGACAGCCCTTTATCAAATTGGTGACGTAGTTTAAAATAGCCCCTTATCTAAGGTCGTCACTTTATGTTTACACTGGATCCCTCCGCTCTGTTACCAAACGTAGTTTTTGGGGCGAGCCCCTCCCGCCCCTCAAATTGGTAACGTATTTTATGGACAGAAATTTATTT
>JAABKJ010007709.1:0-11628 GCA_011634705.1 Andricus grossulariae
ATTAAAGAGAGAAAGTAACAAGAACGGAGTAAAGCGTAAAAGGAAACCGCTCCTTAGATCTTTTGAGGACAAAAGGGATAGATATCACAAAAAACAGTGAATCTAGTCATAACTCCCGAAATTCAATGTTACGGTTTAGAAATTTTAACAAAAAACATATTTCCTCTCACCCTGATGCTCACCTAATTGGGTGAAAACGACCCTAGAATCAGATTAAGCGATCCCGGAAACGTTTTAGAAGAGTGGCTTCCTGAGATGAAATGCTTTTTTCTCACTTTGAGCCCATAGCATGACCTTGATCCTGACCTCATGAGGTCAAATTAACCCTATATTTGGATTAGGCGACCAAAAAACGTATAAGAGTAGAGGTTTTCTTTGATTCAATGGTTTCTTTATTGTTGACCTTGAAAATACCTTAATCCCCACCTGATGAAGTCAAAATGACCCCGTATTCGGATTCAGCGACCCTGAAAACGTCTTAGAGTAGAGGTTTTCTCCGATCTAACGCTATTCTTGACTTTGACCTTAAATTGACCTTTATCCTGACCTGATGGGGTCAAACTGACCACGGATTCGGATTCAGCGACCTCGAAAACGTATGGGTATGGTGGTTTAGCTTGGGCTTCAGAATTTTTTTTTTTTGTGTGGCTGTGTTTTTGCAGTTATTACAAAATCGATAAGTAAGTCTTGATTGCCACAGCGTAAACGAGCTCTTTTAACGCTTTTATCCATTCGGGGATACCGGCATCGTTAGTTCCATTAAGAATTTTAATTGTTCTAATCATATCCTTTGCTGGTGCTAGGGGAGTGACAGGGGGCTATTCTAGTGGGCAGCTCACTGGGTCGTTCCGTTGACATGCTTCTTGGCAGTGGTGGATTTGTAGGTGCAGTTTGCTAAAAGATTGGTTGTCGGATGTCTAATATCGGAAGCTCAGTGGGTCATGTGAGCTTTTGTCTTATTTCTTGTCTAGGGACGTCAGTTTTTTGAGTTTCAGGAACCGGATCGACGTCTATAAGTGCTGTATTTTTTGCAACTTGTTTAATTTCCCGTCTCCTGTTGTGATTTCCATTGTTAAGTGTGACGAGTTCTTCCTTCATTATGGAAGTCTCGAGTCTCAATGCTTGCATTTCCAATCGCAATTGCTGGATGGGACCCAGATTTAATAAAGAATTGAGTATTATATGGGAGGCTATTGTCGTAAGGAATAAATTAATCAGGTATATAAGAGGTTATCGTTTTCTTCGGACGTAAATTCTTTTATTACAGTGGAATGCGAGGATATCGTCTATTAGAATTTCCCTGATTCCAAAGTAATGGTTTCTGTCATTGTTGAGGAAAGGCAGTAATCTGGAGCACCAGGAGTATTCCTTACCGGAATTGCAAATCTTTGCTTCGCCTAACGTGAAATTAACTTTGATTTCACGTTAGTCTTCTTCACCTGCAAATTACTTTGTGCTGTTTTCACTTTTATTCATTTTTAAATTGCTCCTCCTCTCTTGGAGGAAATCTTCGCGAGAAAACGAGGCTCGGTCGAGGGCCCACTGATTCGATTTTTTTTTTTTAAATATTTTATTAATTCATTTTTGTTTATTCTTTGAAATGTATTGCCATTTCTTTTCTTTTTGTTGTACACACTCTCATGGGCTTTTCACAAGGAGAAAGAGTTCTTGTTTTCTTTTTGTTTTCGTCATTCACCGAATTTTGAGGACAAGAGAGGGATGGAAGAAGGAGTGAATTCACTTGGAGCACGAACCACCATTAAGGATCAGCTTTATGGACTACGAGGACGCAGGGCGGGTTGAAGTTGCACAGGCACAGGCGAAAACGAGGGTTCTACACCGGGGGTGGAATGTGGATGTGACTCCCGCATGCCAAATATAGTACCTGGGGCGATTCAAATCTCACCGCCGAGGATTTGTCACAGCACCACTATCACCATCTTTTGGGCATAAAGGTCCCGAAATCTCCATCCATCCGCCATGATACTGCGCTAGCGCAGAAGACACATCTCGTCTCCCCGCACAGGAGGGGAGAAATTGGGTGGTCTGCGTGCTGTCGAGTGTAGCGAACTCCTCGACTTTATCGTTCGAACCTCGTGTGAGAAAGTTTATCTCGTTTACATCGCTAATTGTGTTTTGGAGTTGTCGCCACAGAGTGGTTTTACATCTTTTATTTTTTATTGTAATCTGTTGAGAAGAACGGATCTGAGCTGCTCAGGATTGTCTGATTAAGGTGCGCGACTTTACTGGTTTATTAAATTTTGTTTTATTTTCTAAGTGTTTTGACAATTACTGTTGTTGTCCAAATGGCGTCAGTGGACGCGGAGCTGTATTGAACTGTTTTTGTTTGCTCCAGGGCAGAATTTTCTTCTCCTTTTTGTCTCATTTTTCTTATTAACTCCGTGAAAGATTTGCTTTAATTATTTTGATGTGAAATTAATGTTTAATATAACGTAAAGAAAGGGGTTATCTTTCTTATTTATTGTCTAGAGTAACAGCTTGTTTTTCTTGTTTGTAACTTTCTCTTTATGACCCAGATTATTCGTGAGAATTCTAAAATAAATATGATTTCTATTGTCTCGTAAAGTTTGAATAGTGATAATTTATTTAAGCGACCTCTTAGATTTGTCTTTTATAGTTGAGTCTTTCAGATGCTAGCGCCACTTTCGGAAATGCTGTGCTATGTCAGTACTTCTATTTAGCTTGTCGGTGTGTCTTTAACTTTCTTCCAGGGCAGCAAAATGTCTTTCACTGGGCGCCATCCAAAATTAAATGAAAAGTCCTGGGGAAAGCAATTTAAAGCCTTTTTATTTTAAATTATATTTTTACTGAAATGAAGAAGTAAGAATCATTGTTTTAACTGGCGCCCTGACGTGTGTTGGGCAAAATTTTTGTTTGAAAAAGCAAGGGCAGAAAAAAAGAACCTGGGAAAACTTCTGAGAGAGTCTCGTTTCTGTTTTAAATAGGGTTTTAAAATGTGATTTATTTTACATGTGCATGTGTCTTATTTATTGACTTCTTACGTGTGATTTTCATTGCATTATTGATTTTTAACCTGTGACTCTTTTTTACATTGGATCTGATGTTTGCGATATTTTTTATATGATTCATACGTGGACTTTACCTGTCACTTTTTTTAAAATTCGAAATGTGTTTTATTGCGTAACAAAAATTCGTTCGCGGGAAACGTGTCAAGTGCCACGTTATGATGACGTTACAATTTAAAATTCGGGCGGGATTTTTCTAAACGCGAGTAAAGTCACGCGGATCGGTATCGGGTACGAAGGCCCGGAACCAGAAGGGAGCAATCGTATCAGCTCGCCGCTTTTCCGGAAGACTCGGCTCGCGGGAGCTCACTTCCAAAGAGACGCGACGCGGTACACTGGTGCGAGCAAATATATAGTCGACCGGTACAAACGAAAAGTGACAGCTAGCATACGAAAACAGTTCCCCGCGTTTCAAAGCGATTAGGAGCGGTTTTTAAGCAAATAAAAAGGGAAAAATACTCTAAATTAATAGGAAAATGATGTAGAGTGGATTTTCACAAAAAAATAATTCATTATTAAAATTTTTTTAGTGTCTCATATTGGTCGTTAAAATCTTCCTCAATTTTGTTCTCTCTTAGAGAAGTGGGTCATTCGTGGTCAGGTGTAGCATAGGTTCGGTTCTCGCGATGGAAATAATTTTGTTTACGATTATACTCATTTTGTTTTGACAAAACATAATTCGGTTTTCACGATTTTGATAAAAATTCAATGGATGTGAATGGAGTGATATTTAAAGAAAACATTATCCTCCTCATGATTAAACGTATCTTTGGATTTAATTAATTTTTCGGTTGAGCAGGATTTTCTCCATTAATCTATTTGTTTTTATTCTACGTTTCGTTTAAAAATTAAAACAAAATGTCCGAACCAGATAACAGTTAGTTATTAAACTTGGGTACGGAAAGAATACGTGCTATTTGGAATGCACGTTTCTTGAATAATACTGGTACTCGCGAAGTGGTATTGGACAGGGCGATTAGATATTTTAGAAGAATTGTGGGGAGAGCCCGTATGGACGGCAGCAAATGAAGATACGTCAAATCAAGTCCCATTCGAATCACAAGTACAAAATAACTATGCACCCACGGAATCCAGATCATTTAGCGGGGGGATTATTCGAACCCCAATTGCGTCAACTACTACAGTTACTACCAATGCAAATACGGTGGTCATTAGCAGAATAGCAGACAACAGACAATAGACGTTCCGACAAAAATTCCCAAAAGTGTGCGAGTCTCTAATTTTTCAAGGGTTGTTACAGAATCCCTGAAATGCAACCACGAAATTTAGAGATGGGTCGTATCTCAAGGGGTATATTGTAAACACAACCCCCCTCTCCTTCAAGGCTTATGTAGATACGGGTAGGTTTATAGATTATTAGGGCCCGGATAGGTCATATTTGGAGGGTGGTATACATTATCAAACCCCCCCTCCAAGCCCAAGTCTTAATATGGCTGAATTTTTGCCGCAACCTGATTTAAATGATAAAACACATGCGACACTTTTTGAAAATTATATATCGAATGAGACGAGACCGAGGCCAACTAATCAGGACATATTAGGGGCAACGAAGACATTTTTTGCAAATGATTTAATATCGGGACAAACGGATCACCAGGTACGATGCCTATCGGGGTGAAATTCCTAGGGAGTTCTTAAAAGATAGTTTCTACGGTCAACCTCATTACCGTCCCTCTTATCTAGGTCCGGTGAGTGGCCCATACACCGAACAGCCTACTGCTTTCCGATTAGCCAGGGGTAACAAGGGGTAACAAAAGTCTATCGCAAATCGCAAAGCAATGGAATATTAAGTTTCCAGGGTGCGGTGATACTAGTGTGATCACATTCTTGGATAGAGAAGAGGATGGGCAGGCAATAGATTCGCTCAGTGAGGAAGAAGTTCTTATAGCAATGCCCTTCCTGCTAGATGGAAAGTATTAGTATGGCTCAGTCATAATCGGTACCTGTAGAGAACTTGGCAAGAGTTCAAATATGATTTTTGCAAGAGGTTTGGGGATATAAATTATCAAAAGCGCCTAGAAAAGCAAATAATCGCTCGTATACAGGACCCGGAAGAATCTAGTGTGGGTTATTTAACATTTATGATGGGTCTGTATATATTTTACCCATGTTCAATCCCACTAGAAGAACAACTAGACAGGGCCTATAGCAACATGCGTTGCCAAATCAGATGTTCGATTAGGCACAGAGATTTTAGATCTAATGATGAGTTAGCAGCCCTTGCCCAAGATCATGAGCGGTCAGCCACTAGAAGTGATGAGGAAATTTCACCCCCACCTCCCGAAGACTTTCCTTCCTGAGTACGCGTGCAAACCGAGCAAAAAACTGAATAAAGCCAACGCTCAAAAGAAAGGGGAGATAGCGGTAGTCGCAATAGCTACTAATCAAATCGAGAAAGATTTTGGTATGGAAAATTTGCGGAATCAGTTTGAATCTTTAGAGACCCGTTTCAAAATTAAGAGGGAAAGTCCGTCAATTTCAAAAACTGTTAATAATGTGATTGTTGGCAAGGGGCAATATATCCAAAGAACGAAGACCTCCCGTTTGGATAGAATATGGCGGAGCAGTTCTAAATATGAAGAACCGGTAGAGATCTTTCGTGTTGAGGATCCAAATAGAATCTATCCTGGGTGCAGAAATTCTGCCCCCTTAGCTATATTTCAGGAGAAGTGGGTGCCGTGGCCAGTACTAGCACGACTGATCCTCTCGGATTATACGACATAGCACTGCGCGAGGAAATACTACAGGAGAGTCGTAGCATGAGCTCAGGGGACTCTAGGGTAGTTCATGACGGACAAAAAGCGATCCAGACGGGCAACAGGGCAACTGAACAAGTAACGGAAGTTGCAGGAAATAGACCGTCCTGTGAAGAGATCGAGAGCGAAGATAAGGCGATGAGGCTATTCGCGAAAATCAGGGTTGATACGCGAATGATAGACGCTCTTATCGATGGTGGCTAATGGAGTTACTCTTTAGATTCTAGGGAGGGTATTCCTACTAGTAGAATTAGACGGTGTGGAGCATGAAGTACCTTTTCGCGTAACGGACGCGTTATCACCAGATTGTATTTCGGGCTGGGACTTTATGTGCAAATTTGGTCTCATCCAAAATGGCTATAGAAACGCATGGTATTCAGTTAGGCCTTCCGAGGAGGAACATATTGTCCATCATGGAGATGGTAATATAACATCTATGATCGAAGATGAGATCAGGCAGCAGGAGACCTGCTGTGGATTAGTAGAACTGTCGGAGGTCGAAAGTGATCGACTTCAGAAGTTTCTTACAGAAGTTAATCCGTCCGGCTCTCCGAAATATGGTCGAACCCACCTCGTTGAACATAAAGTTACATAAACATGAAAATAAAAGCAGAGACAGTATAGGGTTTCTCCGGTTGTATTGACAGCAATGTATGGCGAGGTGGATAAACTATCGGCGGAAGATTTCAAAGAACCATCCAACTCAAAGTGATCTAGTCCAATAGTGACGGTGAAGAAACTTAATGGTGCATATCGTCTGTGCATTGACTACCGGAAAGTCAATGAGGTGTCTAAGGGCGACGCGTATCCACTTTCTTTTTTAGAAGACATCCTGGATAAGTTACGGTCGGCCAATTATATTTCGACTATTGACTTGAGCTTAACTTATCACCAGATGATATTGTCATCGTGTTGGAAACCTTTGGGGAACATTTAGAGTGGCTAAGGAAGGTGTTGAACAACATCTATGGTGCTGGGCTAACCAGTAGCCCCGAGAAGAGCGTGTTTTGCCGTTCAGAGTACGGTATCTAGGCTACGCGCAATATACGGCAGCCTAGAAGATTTTTAGGAATGGCTAGCTGGTATAGGCGCTTTATAAAAGGTTTTGCTTCACTTTCGGAACCCCTTGTCCGCCTATTGCGAAAAAATAAATGTTGGAATTGGGCGGAGGAACAAGGAACTCCGTTTGAGGCGATTAAAAAAAAACTCTCTTTGGCCTCAATTCTATCATTTCCGAATTTTGAACTCCCCTTTGTGTTACAAATTGACGCAAGCAGTTTTGGCTAAGGCGCGGTTCTGACACAAGTAATTGAGGGGGAGGAACGAGTGATTGCCTTCGCAAGCTGTACTTTATTGGACGCCGATCGTCGATATTCTACTACAGAATAAGAATGTTTGGTGGTAATCTGATCTATCCGTAAATTTCGTAATTTCTTGACAGGTTGTAAATTCACGGTTATCACGAATCATAGCAGTTTACGATGGTTGCATAATTTGCACAACCCGACCGGTCGTTTGGCGCGTTGGTCATTAGAACTGTTAAAATACCGGTTCGAAATAGTCTATTGCAAAGGTACTTTACACTATGTACCCGACGCACTTTAACGGATGTACGAGGACGAAGAGGTTGCCAAAGTCTGTGGAGCGAAAGTGATTGATGAACCATGGTATTTCCGACGAGGCAAGGATGTACAAAATTTCCCTAGAAGGTATCATGGTACCTCAGGGGAGCATTTAGGTGAAGAAAAGACTTATGCTAGGGCGCTGATCTCTTACTATTGGTCCGGAATTATTTGGGACGTAGCTAATTAGGTAAAAGATTGTAATATTTCTCAGCGCACAAAAGTTTCACAACAAGCTCGCCCTGGGTTAATGGGGAAAAGAGTAGTGGATCAACCATGGGCATTATTATCTATGGATTGCATGGGACCTTACACTCGTAGTAGAGCAGTTAATTGTTCTGTCATTGTCTTTCACAATTATTTTACTAAGTGGATCGAGTGTGAAGCCCTACGTACAACCAACACTAAAAATGTAAGCGCGGCCTTGGAAGACCTAGTTATTTCGAAATGGGGTAAGCCCGAAGTGATTCACACTGATAACTGGACGGAATTCATCAATCAAATTATGACTGAAATAAGCAGATTCTATGTTGTCCGTCACTCTTCCAGCTCAGGGAACCACCCTCAAGCAAACTCGACCGAACGAATGAATCGAGTATTGAAGGCTATGATTCGATCGTTCGCATATTCGAACCAGCAATAATGGGATATTCATTTCCATGAATTTAGGTACGTCTACATTACCGCGGTCAATACTACAACTAAAGTAAGTCCGGCCTTTTCAAATTGTGGGAGGGAATCGCGGCCGAAAATGAACCTCCGAGGAGAGGAGGAGAGGCCTCAAAGAATTACGAGACCTGAATGCAAACTCGCTACTACAACCAACCGCGACGTGATTTTAAATACCAGGTGGAAGATCGCGTTTTGAAGCGTTGGACAATCTTGTCCTCAAGGGAGAAGAAAATATCAGCTAAGTTGAATAAGCATTTTCATGGTCCTTTCCGAGTCATGTGAATACGCTCACCCCTAGTCTATGAATTGTCTGAAGATAATAGAAGGGCACTCGGCGCTTTTCACGTGAAGGATATCAAACCATATGTATCACGTTAGAATAATTACTAAGTTTGATTTATTTTACCTTGATTTTAAGCCTTCTTCTTGTACCTGATTGAATTGACTTTTGTTTGCATACTGCATGAAGATTGGAACGTTCTCATTTCTTTTATTAGGATATCCAGAATTAACGAATAATCGTTGTTGTGGGTGGACCATGGTGCCCAAAGAAGCCTACAATCGATCTGCGGGATGTCTAGTACGCGCTGGAAGCCCTGCGGAGGGGGGATCGGGCCTTGGAGGGCACAGCCCGGGATCCCATCAGCCGGCCTTCCTCATTGACAGACTGTGGGAGGAGGCGAGCCAGTTCCGGGTTCGGCCCCGTCAAAGCCAATTGGTCTGCAGTTGGAGGATGGAGATGGAGGAAATGGGGCGGTCCAGCAAATCTGCTCAAAAAAGAAGGCGCTTTCTGACCTAGAGGGTGGTCTATCCCCCATCGAGAGGGTCAGGACTAGGACAGAAGAGATGCTTTAGGGGCGGCCTGCTGCGTCCTTGGGAGCTGGAGAGGTCCAGACGGACCTTCTACAAATTGTCAAGGAGAACCACGTGGATGCGGTTCAGGAGGATCTTTCAGATGTGGTCAAGGAGGACCATGCGGATGCGGTCCAGGAGGACCTTTCAAATTTGGCCCAGGAGAAGCGCTTCGAAGAGGCAGATGCGGAGAGGTGGGCACGTGAGTTGCGGCGATGTGTAAGTTGCCTAGCCACGGGTCACGTATGGAAAGACTGCCCCCAAGAGTTTTGGATACCATATGTCCTTTGTGCCTTGCCACAATTGTGGCAAACAGGGACATATGTGGCAATGGTGCCCGGAACCCCTCATCCTCTACTGTGAGGCCTGCGGCCAAGAGAACACGCATCGTCGGAACTGTTCCTAATGCAACCTGGGTGGTTTCCGCCATAAGAGGTACTAGGGGAAGACCCCAGGTACCAGGAAGGACTTTCCGTCAGAAGCGGTCTCATTATTCTTTTTTACTGCTCCCAGTACTCCTTCTATCTTCTCTCTTCCTGGAATGTTTTTTTTATTATTTGTTTGTTTGACTATTGCATGTGTCTGACACATTTTTCATAATCTTTCCTGATGAATTGAGGTTAAGATTATTGATTTTTGAATTCTTTCGTGGTGGTTAGTCTTATGATTTTCTTGATTGTTTTATTTTTAGTTCTTTTGTCGGCACATAACGATAGTCTTTTGATTTGACATTTATTTTAATTTTTTTCCCGATTCCTTAGGATTTGAACTTGAGAGTATCTGGTTCCGCTTTGGAGCGGGTGATCTAAAGTTTTATTTTTTATTTTTTTATTTTTGAAAAATGGTATGAAATTAAGCCGCCTACAACCTGGGTTGTTCTCATCTGGTAGCAAGGGGAAAAACCTACTAGGGTTTCCTCTAAGGGTGCTGTTTTCACTTTTATCAATTTGTAAACTGATCCTTCTCTCTTAGAAAAAATCTCCGCGAGAAAACAAGGCTCGATCGAGGGCCCACTGATTAGATTTAAAAAATATATTTTATTCATTCAGCGTTATGGACTGTGAGGACGCAAGGCGGGTTGAAGTCGTACAGGCACAGGCGCCGTTCACGGGCCTCGTTCAGTTTTTGAATTTCGAAAAACGGGGTTTGACGTTGTGTAGCGGCTACTCAATTCACCAACTATTTCAAACCAACATTTTCCTACTTTTCAGGTTATCGGGTCACCCGTAGGTAGATCCGAAATACAAGCGAATTTCAAACAATTCTTTCTCTTCTTGTCTTAAGTGAATTCCGTAGAATTTCTTTTCCATTTTCGTCATAAGAATTGCTTTTATAAGATTTCTCTATTGTATCCGTGGATACAGAAATCGAAAAAGCAATCCTGGCAGAATCGCCAAAATGCTATGCGTAAGAATGCTTAATTAGCTTTTTTGTGTTAGCTCGAAGTCAATCTTTGATTTCGAGCGCTTTATTTGCGTTTATGAGTGCAGGTATAGAACTGAGCTCCTAAAAGAGGCGGCACTTTATATCCGCTAATTAGACGTAGATTGGGTGTAATTGTCAGTTCATAGCACAGTAGAATTTTCAAACAAATGTTAAGTTTCCAATTCTCAATCCAAACTATAATGGTAGCCTTTTCAAATAAAAATAATTAATTTTGGTAATAACATTGTTGTTGTGAAAAACAGACAATACGTGTCTTATATTTTGCCTCGAAACACAATAGATCGAAGCCCCAAACAATTCCGTAACATCACCGGGGCCAGACTCAAATATGATACATTTCATATATGAAATCGGTCTTTTGTATCTTGGAAACTAGAGCTTTTTATGTTTAGGCTTTTTTGACACTTCTTATTTTAATCAATAAAAATATCGCAACTGTAAATTCGCAAATAATTAAAGATACTTAATTATCGGTATAATTTCGATTGTTTGTAATCTAATAACTATAGCTTACAGCTGCGGAATGGCTATAAGATATGCATAGATCTAGCTTTACAGCTTATAATTTATGTGGATAATGTTAAAATTTTGTATGCTATCAACAAAGATATATATCGTGACAAAGATTACTCACAAATAATAAAAAGTGTAAAAACGAAAATTTCACTTTGAATAATCGGAAAAATATTCTTGAATCCAAAGAAAATTTCTTTGAATTAAAGAAATATATTGATTGGCTTTCAGTCGAAGAAAAGGTCACTTGATGAAAGTGTCTAGAAGTACCAAAAAAATCTGGTCCGTCGTACCGGAATTTCGGTACAAATAGACCCTTTTCCAACTTCATTTGTACCGAAAAATCCATCTATTCGCACCGAAATTTCGGTAGCCGTAGACACGGCTTTATTTGATTCAAAGACATTTCTTTAGTTTAAATGAATGACTTTTTGTTCGAATATAGATTTTTCTTTAATTTGAGATGATTTTCTTTATTTGGAGTTTCTTTTGGTTGACCGAAGAAATTATGCTAAAGAAATGCTTTCTTTCACTCGATACAAATATTTTTCTGATAATTTGATAAATATTTACAGTTAAAATTAAATGCAATTTTACAAACTTTCATTAATATTTATATGTACTTATATATATAATTAAAAACTAAAGGTTAACAACCACCGCAGGGTCCCACTGGGAGCAACTGTCATCTAAAAAATG
>JAABKJ010007710.1:0-11628 GCA_011634705.1 Andricus grossulariae
AGTTCCATTGAAGCCTCAGTTCTGAATGATACCAACTTTTACTTGAGCCGCAACTTTACTGAACCCCCATTTTTTTCTGTGATTTTTATTGGTGGGGGGGGGGGGTTCATACATCAGGAGTGTAATCCAAAATTTGAAACACTTTAGTCCCTTACTGATACTGATTGAAAATATAACCTAATGGGAAAAAAATTGATTATAAGGATTATAAGATTGACTTGTTTACTCCGTCTCCGATGTTATGAAGAGAAAATTTGTTACCTGCACAACACAAGGAACAGCCCATCTGTTTCGAGTATCCAGGATACTTTGAAAAATCCTCTGATAATGATAAACCAAAAGTCCCATTGGTAACAGACAGGCTATTATAATTATAGGGATTGTGAAGCATAGCGAAACATTTAATACATCGCTTCTTGGGAATACGAGTGTGCATATCGTCGCACTGGCTGTTCCAACCTAGAAATAATTTAATAAATATAATAAATACAACGATTACTTCGGAAAAATAATTTTTGAAGATCAAAAAAAATTGCCTCGGTCTGGATTTGAACCGGGAACGCCACTATGCATGAGTGGAGCTTAATTGGTTAGCACTCCACCA
Organism: Andricus grossulariae; assembly: GCA_011634705.1. Taxonomy (NCBI): domain Eukaryota; kingdom Metazoa; phylum Arthropoda; class Insecta; order Hymenoptera; family Cynipidae; genus Andricus; species Andricus grossulariae. The sequence goes on from JAABKJ010007710.1 coordinate 605, forward strand.
CTCATGGATAGAGGCGTTTCCAGGTCAAATCCGGGCAGAGGCAGATTGTTTTTTTATTCTTCAAAAATTATTTGTCCGAAGTAATTGTTTTAATATCAGAATTTGTATTAAATAAAAAATCTAATCAGATTTAAAATTCGAATGAACTTAAGAGATATAAATACTAGTGCCCTACGTCTTACCGGTTAAACGTTTAAACAATTCGAATAATTTTTACGTTGAACCGTTTGGACATTTAACATGTTTAACACGTAGAAAAGTTTATTCGGTTAAACTTTCCATCGTTATCAACTTCTTTTTTTTTATTTAAACGAACTATCACAATATTTTAATAGTATTAAAAATTAATTCTTCAGTCTTCAGTCTAAATTATCAAAAATTTTATTTTTTCAATTTTCCCAACTAGAAAATCCAACTTTTTTTGTTGAGCTAATTCTTTTTGGTTGAATAGTCAATTATATTTTTGGTTGTGAATTCACCTTTTTTTGGTTAAAAATTTTAGTATTTGGTTGAAGACTTTATTATTTGCTTCAAATTTTTTTAATAAAACGGGTTTTTATAGAAATATCAGCTATTACATTATTCGTTGAAAATTAATTTTAATTAATTAATTATTTTTATCGAGTTGAAAAGAATAAAATTTTGGTTTTCAATATATTAAGAATTGGAAAAAGAATTTCTTATTTTTAATATTTTTATTGAGTTGGAAGGGAGGATATTTTGGTTCTCAAATTTGTTCTAAATTGGAAAAGGTGAAATTTTTTATTCTCAAGATTTTTATAGAGTTGGAAGGGACCAAATTTTGGTTATTTATTTTTTTTTTCTGAATTTGAAGAAGCGATTTTTTCGTTTTAGCATTTTTATTGAGTTGAAGGGGAAAACTATTTATTTTCAATCTTTTTTCTGAATTTTAAGAGGGTAAATTTTTTATTTTCAATATTTTTATCGAATTTGGTGGAAGGAAATTTTGGTTTTCAAGCTTTTCTAAAATGGAAGAGGCACTTCTTTTGTTTTGAAAATTTTCATTGATTCCGAAGGGAGGGAACTTCGGTTATTAATTGTTTTTCTGAATTGAAAGAAGCCAATTTTTTCTTTCAACATTTTTATTGAGTGAAGAGGGGGGAGGGGGGATTTGTTATTTTTAAATTTCAGATGAAAAGGTGGAAATTTTTATTTTCAATTTCGTACTGAATGGAAGAGGGACATATTTTATTTTTAAAAATGTTATTGAAGAATTGAAAAAACGATTAGTTTCAATTTAGAACATTGAAAATGATAGCGTCGATTTATATTTTTTAATCAGAAATCTTTGAAATGTTCAATTCATAAATGTTTAAAATTCCAAATTTTGCAATTTATTGTCATTTAATTTTTAATTTTTCAATTCGAAAGTGCTAAAGGTTTCCTTTTTATACGTGTAAATTACTGAGAGTTTGAATATAAAATTTCTAAATTAAAAATTTTTCAGACATCAATTTTAGAAGTTCAAAATTCAAAAGAGTTCCACTTTAAAAAAGAGTTTGAATTTGCAGTTCGATTTAGACTACCGCAAATTAAGAAATTTCCGGTTTTAAGAGGTCTATTTCTTTAATTTCAATTACAGTTCCAAATCAGAATTTTTTAAAAATGTTTATAAATCTCTTGAAATTTTTGAAAATCGTTTGAAATCATTGAACTCTTTTGAGCTCTTTACAAATGGCCGGGAGAAATCGGGAATTAAAAATCATCTATCAAGTAGAAACCTTGATTAATTATAATTAACTAATTTATAGCATAATTTATAAAATGAATCCTTTTAACTAAAATCTTGATCTCAATTGATTTTTAATTTGGGATTTTTGAAATTAGATAAAAAAATGTACTATACCGGCTTAAACCAAAATACGGCGGGTAGAAACACTAGGGCAGCAATTAGCCATGTGGCTAGGCCAGCAGCCAATACTCTAGGAACCGTCAAAGCACTTCGATAAGGTGCTATTGCCAGGCATCGATGTCTGTCCATCGATATTAGCGTCAAAGTCCACAGCAGCACAAAACCGCAAACAAACTGAAACCACAAAACGTAATATTGTATTGTATTGTATTATATGGACACAGCACATTCAGAAAATATGAAAAATATATCTTTTTAACAGTCCAGTCAACATGTAGCCTACAATATTCAACCGATTATTCTAAAAATTTTAGGATAATTTGATTAGATGAAGCTCCAGTTCAATTATCAAGGAAATTTTGTTTGATTTATTATTTCTAGAGTTATTTTAGTTTTTATGCCCAAAATTCTATTTTTTATCATTCAGTCGACCTGTATCCTGTAATATTCAACCTATCCGTCTAAAATTTTCAGAATAAATTGGATAGATGATGTTCCAGTGCAATTTTCAAGGAAATTTTGATTAATTTATTATTTCTAGAGTTATTTTAGTTTGTATGCCCAAAATTCTACTTTTAATCGTTCAGTCTACCTGTAGCCTACAATATTCAACTGATTCGTCTGAAAATTTTGAAATAAATTAACTAGATGATGGTCCAGTGGTATTCTTCAGAAAATATAAATTCTTTAAATATTTCTAGAGTTATTTTACTTTTTATGCCCAATATACGATGTTTTAGCTGCAAAAATAAAATGGAAAAACTCTATAAAAATCCGATTGTTTAGCAGTTCAGTCAGCCTGTAGCTTACAATAATCAACCAATTAGTCTAAAAATTCTAGGATAATTTGATTAAATGAAGCTCCAGTGCAATTTTCAAAGAAATTTTGATTGATTTATTATTTCTAGAGTTACTTTAGTTTTTATGTCAAAAATTCTTTTTTTAATCGTTCAGTCGACTTGTAGCCTGTAATATTCAACCTATCCGTCTAAAATTTTCAGAATAAATTGACTAGATGATGTTCCAGTGCAATTTTTAGGGAATTTTGATTTATTTCTTATTTCTAGAGTTATTTCACTTTCCATGCCCAACATTCAATTTTTAACCGTTCAGTTTACCTGTAGCCTGTAATATTCAACCGACCCGTCTAAAATTTTCAGAATAAATTGACTAGATGATGTTCCAGTGCAATTTTTAAGGAAATTTTGATTGATTTATTATTTCTAGAGTTATTTCACTTTCCATGCCCAACATTCAATTTTTAACCGTTCAGTTTACCTGTAGCCTATAATATTCAATTGATTCGTCTGAAAATTTTGAAATAAATTAACTAGATGGTCCTGTGATATTTTTAAGAAAATAATAATTTGTTAATTATTTCTAGAGTTATTTTACTTTTTATGCCCAATATGCGATGTTTTAGCTGCAAAATGTAAAAGTTAAAAACTCTATAAAAACCGACTTTTAAGCAGTTCAGTCAGCATGTAACCTACAATATTCAAACGATTAGTCTAAAAATTTTAGGATAATTTGATTAGATGAAGCTCCAGTGCAATTTTCAAGGAAATTTTAATTGATTTATTATTTCTAGAGTTATTTTAGTTTTTATGCCCAAAATTCTATTTTTAACCGTTCAGTCTACCTGTGGTCTACGATATTCAACTGATTCGTCTGACAATTTTGAAATAAATTAACTAGATGAGTGTCCAGTGATATTCTTCAAAAGATAATGATTCTTTAATTATTTCTAGAGTTATTTTACTTTTTATGCTGGATATTTGATTTTTAGCTGTAAAATTTAAATTTTTAAAATCTCCATAAAAATCCGATTTTTTAGAAGTTTAGTCAAACTGTAGTCTACAATATTCAACCAAATAGTGTAAAAATTTTAGGATAATTTGATGAGATAAAGCTCCAGTGCAATTTTCAAGGAAATTTTGATTGATTTATTATTTCTAGAGGTTTTTTAGGTTTTATGCCCAATATTCTATTTTTAATCGTTCAGTCGACCTGTAGCCTGTAATATCTAACAGAACCGTCTAAAATTTTCAGAATAAATTGATTAGATTATGCTCCAGTGAAATTATCAAGGAAATTTTAATTGATTTATTATTCATAGAGTTGTTTTAATTTATATGCCCAAAATTCCATTTTTAACCGTTCAGTCGACCTGTAGTCTATAATATTCAACTTATTCGTCTGAAAATTTTGAAATAAATTAACTAGATGATGGTTCAGTGATATACTTCAGAAAATAATGATTCGTTAATTATTTCTGGAGTTATTTTACTTTTTATGTCCCATATTCGATTTTTAGCTGCAAAATTAAAATAAAAAAAATCTCTATAAAAATCTGGTTTTTTAGAAGTTGAGTCAACCTGTAGTCTACAATATTCAACCGATTAGTCTAAAAATTTTAGGATAATTTGATTAAATGAAACTCCAGTGCAGTTTTTAAGGAAATTTTGATTAATTTATTATTTTTAAAGTTATTTTTGTTTTTATGCCCAAAATTCTATTTTTAATCGTTCAGTCGACCTGCAGCCTGTAATACTCAACCGATTCGTCTAAAATTTTCGAAATAAATTGACTAAATGATGTTCCAGCGCAATTTTTAAGGAAATTTTGATTGATTTATTAATTTTAATGTTATTTCAGTTTTTATGCCCAACATTCAATTTTTAACAGTTCAGCCTTAGCCTACAATATTCAACCGATTTGTCTAAAATTTTCAGAATAAATTGATTAGATGATGTTCCAGTGCAATTTTGAAAAAGAAATTTTGATTAATTTATTAATTCTAGAGTTATATTAGTTTTTATGTCCAAAATTCTATTTTTAATCGTTCAGTCGACCTGTAGCATGTAATTTTCAACCGATCCGTCTAAAATTTTCAGAATAAATTGACTAGATGATGTTCCATAGCAATTTCTAAGGAAATTTTGATTGCTTTATTATTTCTAGAGTTATTTTAGTGTTTATGACCAAAATTCTATTTTTAACCGTTGAGTCTACCTGTAGCCTACAATATTCAACTGATTCGTCTGAAACTTTTGAAATAAATTAACTAGAAGACCGTCCAGTGATATTCTTCAGAAAATAATGATTCGTTAATTATTTCTAGAGTTATTTTAGTTTTTATGCCCAAAATTCTATTTTCAATCTTCAGTCGACCTGTAGCCTATAATATTCAACCGATCCGTCTAAAATTTTCAGAATAAATTGACTAGATGATGTTTCAGTGCAATTTTTAAGGAACTTGTGATTAATGTATTATATCTAAAGTTATTTTATTTTTTATGCCAAAAATTCTATTTTTAACAGTTCAGTAAACTTGTAGCCTTTCATATGAAACCGATTTATCTAAAAAATTTAGGCTAAATTGGCTAGATGATATCCCAGTGATTTTTGAGCAGTACAGTTAACCTGTAGTCTACGAAATGCAATCGTTACATTTTTAAATTTCAGGAGAAATACACTATATTATGTTTCCATGCTTTTTCTTGAGGAAAGTGTTGACTAATTAATTCTTTCTAGGGATATTTCACTTTTTATGTCAATATTTAAGCGATTTATGGGTCATTTTAAATTAACTTCAGAATTCTTGTTCCGAGCTACCTCCATAGCCTCAATGCTTAAAATATTATATTATATATAGTTTTTCCATATAAACGGTGCCCTAATCTATTAGAATGAAGGAAAAAATGAGACATTTCATATTTCTTCAAATATTCTTCAAATAATTTTGTACAGATATATTTATTCTTGTCACTTAAATTCACATCAACATTGTCCCCTGGGTTTATTCTTTGCTCATTAATATTTTGTTAATTTTTTTGTTTATAATTATATTTTCATTTATAATATCAATACTAATGTATTATATTGTGTTAAGTATTAAATATTTTTGTTACTTTTGAAAGGAGTATTTTATTAAATAAAAATTTTTATTAAAAAAGAAGTGTAATCTCATCAAGTAATTGTAAAAAATATCTTAATTTTTAAATTTACTGAACTGAAAAATTACAGAAATTTTGAGAATTCATTAAAGTCGGCAAATTTTCCTCTTTTAAAATATTCTCAAAATCTCTGTAATTTTTTCAATTAAATAAATTTATATATCTTTTAAAATTACTTGGTAAACTTTGACATTTCAAAAGCTAAGTTGATTCTACTGATAAATTTTACTTGGCGGAATTTTTTGCATTGTATTTTTAGCAAGATATCAATATATCTTTTAATTTTATTCTAATCTATTATTTGGTTAATAATAGGTAGTGCTTCTACCTCAATTTTTCGATGTCGAGTATTTTTAGATTATTTTCAAAGTATAATTAAAAAATGAGTCCCTCGGGAAGCGTAAACTTGTTGATTTTGTTGATTATGCAACCTCCTATTAGAAATTTAATCAGAAAATAATTGTGTTTCGAGACGAAAAATTACATTTTGCATTCTGGGGAAAAAGCCATTTTTTCTATGCATGTGTATGTATTAAATTGTAAACGGTGGATCGATGGAGAGCGTGATGCTCTCTTTGATATTATATTCTTTTTTGGAATGGTGCATTTTCCACAAGGCTGCTCACAAATTCCGACCCGTGAGCGAATTCGAGACACAAGATTCTCATTTTTATTTCACCTCCAATCCCACAATGTTCCTTTTCCGTCAACTTTCAAAGCACTCATATTTCTTAAAACCACAAAGGATTTCTTAGAAAAATGAAGGAGACTTTTTTTTATTACTTATACTCCCAGACAAAATACTATATTAATATTCTTAAAATTCTTATAATTATAAATAATTATTTAATCAATTCTTCATTCTTCATCCTTCATTTTTAATTATTATTCTTATATTAGATTCATATTTTTAGACATATCAGCCCAAGTTGTATTTTTAACCAAATAGTTGAATGTTCAAGACAAAATGACGAATTTTCAATGAAATAATTAAATTTTCAACAAAATAGTTAATTTTTTAACCAAATGACTGCATTTTCAACCAAATAGTTGAATTTTAAACAACAAATAAAATTAATTATCAATCAAATAGCTTACGAATGTTCAACAAAACAGTTCAATTTTCGACCATAAAAATTACTTTTTTAAAAGAATAGTTTAATTTTCTATAAAATAATTAAATTTTCATCAAAATGGTTAAATTTTCAACCAAATTATTAAGGCCATGTGACGAGTGGGTCACGTGACCGGCTTCCTACTTTACCGACGCTTTTTTTTTGTAAACTTATTTTCACATGAATAGCCACATCGAGTTGAAAATTTGGGATAAGAAATGAAAAGCACTAAGAAACGCGGGTCTGATCCTAAATTTTTATAATTGTGAAAAAAGCAAAAAAAAAAGAAATTATTTACAAAAAAAAACTTTCTTCATAATTATAAAAATTTAGGATCAGAGCCGCGTTTCTTAGTGCTTCTTATTTATTATCCCAAATTTTTAACTCGATGTGGCTATTCGTGTGAAAATAAGTTTACAAGTAAAAAAGTGTCGGTAAGGTAGGAAGCCGGTCACGTGACCCACTCGCCACATGGCATTAAACTTAATAAAAATGTTAAAACGAAAAAAATTGCCTCTTTCAACTCGTAAAATATTCAAAACCAAATTTTCCTCCATTCCAACTAGATAAAAGCTTAAAAATAAAATCCCTCTTCCAATTCCGAGAAAATTGAAAAACAAAATTCCTCCTATCGAAATCAATAAAAAGATTAAAAATTTCCCTCTTCCAATTAACAAAAAATATAAAAAAATGTCCTATTGAAAAAATCTTCCCTTAAACTCAATAAAAATGTTAAAACGCAAAAAATTCCCTCTTCCAACTCATAAAACATTAAAAACCAAATTTCCTCCCTTCCAAGTACATAAAAGCTTAAAAATAAAATAAAATCCCTCTTCCAATTCAGAGAAAATTGAAAAATAAAATTTCTCCCATCCGAATCAATAAAAATTTTAAAAATTTCCCCCTTCCATTTCAGAAAAAAATCGAAGATTTTACTCTACTGAAAAATTCTTCCCATAAACACAATAAAAATGTTAAAACGAAAAAATTGCCTCTTCCAACTCATAAAATCGTAAAAACCAAATTTTCCTCCATTCCAACTACATACAAGCTTAAAAATAAAATAATATCACTTTTCTAAATTCAGCAAAAATTGAAAAACAAAATTCCTCCCGTCCAAATCAATAAAAATGTTAAAAATTTCTCTTTTCCAATTGAGAAAAAAATCGAAAATATTTCCCTATTGAAAAAGTCTTCCCGTAAACACAATAAAAATATTAAATTGAAAAAAATTGCCTCTTCCAACTGATAAAATAATAAAAACCAAAATTCTCCTTTCCATCTCGAGAAAAATTTTTAAAATATAAAATGTCCCTCTATAAAACAAAATAATTAAAAAATCTGACGTTGAAATTTGTTTAACTACTAAGGCGTTCGAATTGAAACAGTTGATCAGTTGAAAAAGTTTTTTATCCAAAATGTTCAAATTTTAACATTTTTAATTTTTAATTGTCGAAGTCTGCAAAAGTGCATTTGAAAATTCTTTTAATGAAAAAAGTACGCTTCAAAATGAATACCTAAGATGGAAAGTTTGTAAAGTAAAAGATTGTAGAATTACACATTGGGAACTGAAGGATTTCATGATTGGAAAAGTTAACAATTGAACTTAACATTAAAAAAATTAAAAAGTGCAAGTAAAATGATTGAATGTTTAATAAAATAAATAAATTCTCAATCAAATAATTGAATTTTTTAAGAAAAAAGACGAATTTCCAGCAAAATACGTGAATTTTGTACAAAAACAGTTGAATTTTCAACCCGAATGTATGAATTTTCAAACAAAAAGTTTATTTTCCACGAAATAATTGAATTTCTATCTCAAAAAGATACATTTTCAACGACAAATGGAATAGTTCAATTTTCAGTTAAAAAAGTTAATTGTCAACAACAACAAAAAACGAGTTTTCAACAAATTAGTTCAATTTTCCACCAAGAAAGATTTTTCATCCAAGAAAGTAAAACAAGGCCAACCAAATTGTTGAATTTATATGTCACGTAGGCGAATTTTCTAACAACAGTTGAATTTTCAATAAAAAATAGAATTTCAACCAAATATTTGAATTTTTAACTAAAATAGACAAATTTTTTACAAAACAGTTGAATTTTCAAACAACGAATCTTCAACCAAAAAATTATTGATTAACAGAAAAGCTCAGCATTCAACCAAGTAGTTGAATTTTCAAACAAAAAAGATAAATTTTTAACAAAAAATGGAAAAGCTGCTACTTCAACAAACAAACAAATTTTAAATGGAAAATATTTGAATTGCACTGTTGAAATTACAAGTTAAATTATTTAAATTTCAAGTAGTTTCAAAATAATTAATCGTTCAATTCTTATTTATATATGAAAATTCAATACTTTCACTTGCAAATTAAAAAATTTTTTTTGGTGAAACAATTAAAATTGTAATGTTAGAAGTTTAAATCTAGCGTTCCTAAATTTTAACCCTTCAAGGCTTTCTATTTCAAACGGGTCAATTTCACATTTTTTATTTCTTAATATTTGTTTTATAATTCCTGATTTTAAATGAACAGTCAAATATTGATAAATATGAAAGAATTATTATTTTTTTAATTAACAAATTTGGAATTGAATGGTTTACAAATGGAATATTTTTGACTGGAATAATATTTGAGTAGGATTTGAAATTGAAAAAAACATTTAAATCTTTTTAAATCTGTGAATTTTTAAATTTTGAAGAGACTCAGAATGATAGTTGATTCACTTTAATTTCTTTTATGCATTAAAATGAAATAATGTTGTTTAAAATTCATATATTTTGTTCAAAATTCGTCTTTTTCGGTAGAACATAAATCTTCTTGGTCAAAAATTCATCTTTTTGGTTGAAAATTTAACAACTTTGTTGTAAATTAATTTTTTTTTACAATTCTTTTTTTTTTATCTAAAAATTTATCTATTCCACATTTGGTTAAAACTTTATCCTGTTTATTGGATAAGCTGGAAATTCGTTGTTTTTTTTATAGAACAATAATCTTTTTGGTTGAAAATTCATATTTTTGGTTGAAAATTTTAACAATTTTGTTGAAAATTCGTCTTTTTTTGTTCAAAGTTATTACTTTTTTTATTAGAGTTTTTATCTGAAAATTTAACAATTGATTTGATTGAATTTGACAATTCAACAAGCTGGTAGAAAATTAAACTATTTGGTTGAAAAATCCTATTTTTGGGTGGGAAATTCAACTTTTTGGTAGATAATTTCTTTTTGGCATTAAAATTAAATAATTTTGTTTGAAATTCATCTATTTTGTTAAAAATTCATCTTTTTCGGTAGAATATAAATCTTCTTGGTCGAAAATTCATATTTTTGGTTGAAAATTTAACAATTTTGTTGAAAATTCGTTTTTTTAATTTTTTTATTAGAGTTTTCATCTGAAAATTTAACTATACTTTTTCGGTTGCAACTTTTTGGTTGAGAATTCAAATATTTTGTTAAAAATTCATCTTTCTTGATTGAAAATGATCTTTTCATTTGAAAATTTATTCTTTTGCGATTCAAAAATCCACTATTGTCTGAAACATTCGACTTTTTGCATAAAAACTTTACCCTTTTGCTGTGAATTCATCTTTCATTGTAGAAAAGTAATCTTTCTTGTTTAAAAATTAACTTTTTTATGAAAATTCAAATATTTGATTGAATTTTAATCATTTTAGTTTGAAAATTCGACCATTCGATTGAAAATTCATCTCTTTGGGTAGAAAATCTTTTTTGGTTGAAAATGCAATATATTTCGGTTTAAAATCTGAGGAATTTAAAGTAGAATATCCTTACTAATTTATTTAGTAACATAAATCTTATGATTTCATTTCAGAATAAAGTTTTAGAAGAAAAAATAAACATTACAGGCCCCTCGGACTCACTTTAGGAATCAAAAATAGTGTAAAGGTGTCACAAATTTGAAATATTAGTGTAAAAATAGTGTCATAAAATTTTTCAAGTATTAAAAATGAACTTCAATGTTTATTTAAAATGTTATTCTTTAGCCTATAAATTATCAAAATTCCTATTTATTTATCGCATGCTGAATTAATAGAATCCAATAAGAAAATCCAACT
>JAABKJ010007711.1:0-11627 GCA_011634705.1 Andricus grossulariae
TTATTGGGGTCGATGTTCTTGTTACTCACCAGAGGGTCTGGTGGGTCCTTGCTTGAGGCCATGCCTCCGTCTAGCGAAGTTCCCGCGCAAAAATGTGAGCCCGCGCGCAGCGCGCCGGCCGCCTTAGAGGTTATGCTGTTTGATAGCAGAGCTTTTTCCTAATACTCAGGCAACAAAAACAATTAGCAGATGGCCTCTTGATAACAATCAAGAAGCCGAACTCCCGTAGGGAGACCACACTCAATGGGAGAGAGCGCCCGCACTCGGAAAACCCGGAAAACTCACTTCGCAATGAAAACACACTCTTCGCTCCCAACGCGGGCACCTTCTGCTATTTTTCTTCTGATTCGCGCATCATTCTTACGCATGCGCGCACCTAATATCGTGCTACTAGAGGGGGCATCCGATAAGTCCGCAATTCCTTGAATTTTCCACCCCTACATCCCCGAAATGAGAAACTTATCGGACTTCTACTGTATAGTTGTTCAGTTTTAACTTATCGTTTTGTAGTATCTCATAAGTCTTGAATGTTAATTTGCTGAACTTCAAAGCGTTTTAAACTAAAAATTTTGTTGCCTGTTTCTGATTGATTCCAAATTAAAATAGTTCAGTTTTGAACTCTAAAATTTGTTATTTTCAATTTTTATCTACACTACTTTATTTGATTGAATTTTAAATATTTTTATGCAATCTTAATTTTTAATGCTTGAATTTGAAATTAAACCATTTCAGGCAGACAATTTGAAATTCATTCATTCAGTTTAAAATAATTCCTGCTTAAGAGTTTGGTATTAATAATTATTCGATTCAAAATTTGGCCTTTCAATATTAATGGTCAGGAAGAACGCAGACAAAATATAAAGAATTTTCAAAATTAAGTTTTGCGGCAATTCTGGTTCTATTAAAAATTTGGTTAATAATATGTTTAATCTTGAATCAATTTGGTTAATTTTCGAAGCCCTTAAGTTTGTAAGTGTTCAACTTATGAAACTGAATATGGTACCTACATTCTTAAAATACCTAATTCAGTCAGTGGATAACACTAAATTTTCAATTATATCTGATTTCAGCCCAAGCAAAAACCGGAAAACAAGGAGTTCTCGGTCCCACGAAGATTTATTTGGCAGTTCATCCTGCGCCAGGAAGTCAAGCTGAAACTCCTCAGACTCAAGCTCAAGTTTCCAAGGTTCAAACCCCAACAACTGTTGTTTCGAGTGTGAAACAAGAAACTGTGACTGATCAAAATTCTCCAACTCCAACACCTGGTATGTCTACTAGATATTTGAAAATTTAATCCTTTTCGAATTTTAGAAAAGATTACAGACTTTTTCTTTTGCTGATTTAAACAATAATTGCGCATTCATTTTTTATTAAATTTTATTCAATTCCTAAGCTTAATCATTTTTAAGTTTCTAATCGTAAATAGAGTAATGCAAATGAGGCATACAATACAGAAAAAAGAATTTTAAAATTTAGTCTTGCGGTATTTTTTCAATTTCTTTTCCTTTTTTTTTCGCTTTTTTCAATTGATTTCGTTTTCACAGACTTGATTCTTATGCTGAATCTCAACTCCACAAATTGAAAAAATGTTATTTAAAATTTAAACTTGCAAGTTCTGTTACGTAAAATATTTTAAAATAATTTATATAGTTGATTCTGAACCAATCTATTTAGATTATTACATTTTCCAAATAGGAAAAGAAACAATCCAAAAAATTTGTAATGTATTTCTTAAAAAAAAAACAGAATTCCAAACAACCTTACTTTTCGGCTCATTAGAGACAAAAATAACCAAATGAAAAAAGAGGGAGAAAAAAAGAAAAAGTCAACCAAAAACTTATTTATTCTTATTATAAAGAATAATTTTTATATCTTTGTCATTTTTCACTAATGAATGCAAAATTAGATGAAGTAACCTTTAAAAGGAGAAGTATATAAATATGTTTTTCATGTATGTATATGTGTATTTATGTATGTATATGTATCCTTTTAATTGCAGGTATTATGTTTTGATTATTTACATAGCATAAGAATTTCTTAATTAGACCTTGTAGTTTTCCTATAAATAATCCCTGATGAGGGGGTATAAATTGGACCCGAAACATGTTAGTTCCCTGGTATTATAAAAAGGACGGAGAAAGGAAAAAGTGAGAGGTTGGTTTTTGTTGACTTTTTCTCCCTCTTTTTTTATTTGGTTATTTTTGTCTCTAATGAGCCGAAAAGTAAGGTTGTTTAGAATTCTGTTTTTTTAATTGTGAATCTTTTTCATACTCATTTTGCATAAAACTATTAATGATAAAATAGATTTCTTTTCAATTGTTAGTTTAAAAATTTTAATAATATTTTTCTTGTGGGATTTTTATCATTTTTAGTTCATTTTATAATCTTTAGGTCTTAAATGTTTTGAATTTGGTTTAATTCGATCTTAGAACTAAGTTTTTAAATGTTTTTTTTTTTTTCAGTTGTGAAAAAAGAGCCGGATCTCATATCAGAGCCGAAATCTGCTCCCGTTTCGCCCGAAAAACCTAAAGTTGTTGTTCAGCAAGTAGGAAGAAGTGCGGAAACAGAAGAAGAACCCCAGAGAGCAAACATGGCAAATGGCCAACAACCTCAACAACCTCCAAGAGATCAAAATCAGTCTTCGTCTAATAAATTTATTATCACTCCGGATTATATTCAGCAAAGTAAGATTTTTAAAATTTTCAAGAAATGTCTTTTAAACTTCGATTAATTTTAACCTCCGGGGCATTAATATTTTCGTTCTTGAAATTTATCTCATTTTTTACCCTTTCAATTTTACAAATTCGTTTTTGAGTCTAGAAACGTGCCATCTTTTTCTGATTAACAATTTCACGATATTTCTGATTAGGCTTTTCCAAATTTCGTGATGTTTTTAAATTAGGGACAGTTCGTATTTCGAAACGTTGAGGCTTTAATTTACATCTATAATTTGTTTACGCTTGGGAGTTGTGAATTATTTAAACCTAATTGGGGTTTTATCCTTTTTTTTGTAGCCATTAAGAGTGCGTTGAAGCAAGAGAATTTGAATCCAGAAATTGAGGAGAAGTTGTTGCAACTTCAAAGATACCAGGAAAAGCAAATGAAAGGCTCGGACAATTCCGTTTCGAGTCACCAGACACATAATGTGCCGATTACGACGACGCCGAGAGCCCCCGCGAGAAAAAGACCTGCACCTTCTTCTAACATTCCTTCCACAACTACTAGTAATTTACCAAATATTTCGAATAATAAGGAGGCGGAACTCGGCGAACCTCCGAAAAAGAAACCACTGCCGAGGCAAGATCATCGAGACATGGCAAAGTAAGAGAAGTTAATTGATATTTTATTATTTTTATTTTATTTTGCCTAGCGTTCTTTGAGATCTTGAAAAAATCGGTATGGCAAAGAAAATGTTTGTACAATTCGTTGAAAGGAAACATTTTGTTTTTCCGTTTCTTTGCAAAGAAACATTATTTTGAAAAATACCAGATTTGAAAAATATATGAGACTACGTAATATGTGCCGAGTATGAGTCTATCTGCATTTTTAACGTTTTTGAGTTATTCTTATATTCTTAAAAGACTTATTTTTAGTATACGATAATTACTTTCACAAAAAATGGTAAAAACACTTTTATGTCCAAATTAAAATGCATCTTTAAAATGCTACCTACTGTTTCTAGTTCTGATCTGAGCACATGTTTTAATCTATAAAATGTAAATATTATTTTTTCAGACTGCACAAACCTTTTGAGACGCAGGAAAACGACCTCGCGCTAAAGAATCGCCCCAACAAATTAAAAGACTCGCAGGAACTGAAGAGAAGAACCAAAGTGACTTCTCAAATGAACGTTTTACTATTTCGACATAAGGAACTTCTCAAAAAGGACATTCTCAAGAAACGAGCGCTTCTAGAGAAGGAATTGTCTATCGACATTCAGGTAAGCCTAAATTTCAATGGCACTTTTGTGTTTGTGATGATTTCCAAATTTCTTATCATGCTTTGGAATTTAGCGGTGATTTTGCATTTCGGAATATTTCCGAATTATTGGCCCGGAAACTCAATTATTTTGTTGGCAGAAGGACCTCTCGGCGGAATTGGCGAGCAGAACGAAGGCAGAAAGGCACAAACAGGACGAAGTGAAAGTCGGAACCCCCAAACGCAAGCCAACCCCCCAATCCGCTCAACAAGTTAGTCCCCCGAATAGAGGAGGAAAGCCTAAAAGTCGAAAATCCCAAGGAAATGGTACCACTCCACCCGGAGGATCTTCCGCTCCGAACGCCAATCGAATGAGAAAAGAGAAGCTATACTGTCTTTGCAGGACACCTTATGACGAAACTAAGTAAGTTTCTCTTATCTTCATTTGAAATCATCTCTAATCAAAATTTTACTTCATTTCGGTTACTTGCCAATTCCAAGGCTCGGACTCACGTCACTGTTGACACTATTTGACCCCTTTTTTTGAGCGATGTCACTAATGCCGCTATTTCTTCACTTACCCCTTTCAAAATATTTTCGAACTTCTTCGCTGATTGGCTTAAATAATGTATGTCTGCCATCTCGAGTACAGAAACATATACCGGAAAATAGTCCGAAAAGATATTATAGAAAAATTAATTGAAAATATTTTTAATTCATCTATTCTTTATTTCCTAAGCTTCGGGTTGTACGAGGTTTGCGACTTTTGGAAGAACAATTTGTAAAAAACTGTACTATTTTTATTTGTAAATAATTATATATCAAATTGAAAGAGTTTTAAAAAACGCCATTTGATTTAATCACATTCAAGAGTATAAAATATCAAACTGAAAGTGTTCAAAATTTAAAAAAGCTTAGAATTAAGCAATTGTAAAATAAACAAGTTCCAAATTAAATAATATTTGAATGTGAATGGCTTCAAGGGTAAACAATGCTAAATAAAAGAATTCATATTTGATTAATATTAATAATGAATACATTTGAAATTCAACGGAACTGAAAATATAAATTTTGCGAATTTGCAAGAAGTTCAGTTAAAAAAAAAAAAACTAGTGCCTAAAAATTATTCCAAATTAAAAAAAAAACTTTAAAGTAACAAAATTTTGAGTCAGGAAACTCATGTTCCAAATGCATGTGAAATACAACATTAGTTTCATTTGAAAAAAATGCAAGTTGGTAAGTTTCAAAAGGTTTGAAAGCAGTAATTTAGCCGTGAATGAATTCTTTATCCCTGATCCCCTACCCTTTACCTTCATGACACATCCACAACCCCTGGGCTGTGTGCATCCTAGTTTCCTGAAAATGGCGTTGCCGTTCAAAAAACCTCCATTTTGGGCTTGAAATGAATAATACTGAATCTTTCAAATATAAAAACATAAATTTTTATTTTGGAAATGGTAACAAAAGAAATCTGTAGGTAGAGTATCAAATAAAAGAAAAAAATTCATGAGCCATTATCACCTAATGCAGACTTAGTTACATATAAAGTGGTGTCTCTTTTCTCACAATTTGGTAATTGAAAGTTTTTCACCAGCCTCTCCCCACTCTGCATCAAGTACAGGCGTGTGTAAATCTACGCTCTGGGTTGTCTACAACCCGGTGGGTAGGGGACCAGGTTTAAGATGTTGGCGTCTGTAAAATTGGAGGCTAATTTATTTTTAAATACTTCGAAGCATTTAGAAATTCCGAAGATTTAAAAACACTTCGAAATTAAATGTATTGTGTTTGGATGAATTTGATTCATTTTATCGCAATTAGTGAAGTAGGAATTATTTGAAAAGATTTGATTTATCTTTGCAAATATTTCAAATCAGGGTTTGGTTAGTTTTATTTTGCATGATTATATATAAAAATTCTTATACAAGAATTGGATAAATCAAAAACTGCGTTTTTGTGGTGGCCTTTGTATAGCAGGAAATCAATTTTTTTCATTAAGGTTATTAAAGCATTTTTGCAATCTTTTTTTCTTCATTATCTATTGATTTTGAACAGTTTTGAACGTTTTAATTATTTAACCCCTTCATAGTCTGGCGAAAAAGAACATATCGTGCCAAAAATGTTTTCGAGAAAAAATACTTCAAAATCTGTGATATTTGCAGAGTCAATATTTTTGGTGCCAATGAATCCAAATCTGAAGTTGGATATTCAAAATGGCGGATCCAAAATGGCGGACATAAAATATTTTTAAAATGTTTGGATCTAGATCAAATTAGTGGTACATAGGTTTTTGGGGTCGCTGACTTCAAATCTGATGTTGAATTTTTTAATTTCAAAACGGCGGATTTAATATGGCGGACATGAATTATTAAAAATGTTCGAACCTTAATTAAATTGGTGATACGTAGGTTTTTGGTGTCGCTGAATCGAAATCTGGTGTTGGATTTTCAAAATACAAAATAGTGGATCCAGTATGGCGGTAACGAATTATTAAAAATGTTCGGATATTGATAAAATTCGCGATCCGTAGGTGTTTGGGGTCGCTGAATCGAAATCTTGATTTAAACGTTTTTGGGGTCTTTGAAATGAAATCTGATGTGGATTTTCAAAATTAAATATGGCGGACATGACTTATTACAAATTTTCGAACCGTGATCAAATTTATGATACGTAGGTTATTGGGATCGCTGAATCGAAATCGCCGTATTGGATCCGCCATTTTGAATTTTTTAAATCTAACACCTAATTCCAATTCAACGACCCCAAAAAAATAAGAAGCATCAATTTTATCAATGTCTGAACATTTTTAATCATCGACATCCGCCATATTGGACCGCCATTTTGAATTTTGTAAATCCAACACCATATTTCGATTGAGCGACACCAAAAACCTAAGTATCACTAATTTGATGAAGGTCCAAACATTTAAAATAATTTTTGTACGCCATATTGGATCCGCCATTTTGAATTTTGAAGAGCCAACGTCAGATTTGAATTCAGCGATCCCAAAAACCCTAATATACTCAAGCACAATTAAATTGGATCACTGTAAATAATTTTCTTTTGAACTGCCCGCATATATGTCATGAATCATGATGCAAAAGTGGCACGATTTTTTTTGCCCATATATGTGCCACTGACATTGAAGGGGTTAAAGACAAAAAAGCATCGAGCCCTTTTTGAAATAAATATAATTAGATTCTTTGTTTTACATATTTTAAATTATTGTTTTTGCACTCGACTTTTCTTTATAGTTTATTACTTTTGTATAGATTCAAACGTTTTAAATATTTATAGAAAAAAAGTATCGAACCTCTTTTGACATCTGTAAAATTCATTTTTACAAAAAATATATGTTAATTTCACAAAAAATATCTGTAGGATTGGGAGTTATTACATTAAAAAAGTAATTAGCATAATTTTTATTGAATTTTCTGTTGGTCGTAATATTAAAAAAACTAAACTAAAAAAAATGTTTAAGTTGAGAACAAATTTTTTGTATTATTTTAATATTTGAGTCTTTGCAAGATTGTAAATATGACTTTGAACTGCTCATAAATCATCAGAAAGATGCTTTCTGTAAAGTTCAACAACTTTTAGGTTGAATATGCTGGTATAGCAAATAAATTTAAGAAGTTTTATATAACATTCAATCAAACGGTAACAAAATATCAAAATAGCACTTCTCTAAATTAAGTTTAGAATTTACAGAATAAAATCTTTTCGAAATTAAAAATAACTGCATAGAATGCAAAATTATTAATTAAATTATATATATTAATTCATATCAATATATTTGTTGTGTATGCCTTATACAAGGTGTCTACTAGGCCACTAGGGTGACTATAAAAAAAAAAATTTTAGGCGAAAGCTAAATAATGGTAGTTTATGGGATGCTAGTAAGTAAGTAAGTGAAGAGTAGGTAAAATTACATTCACAGCTCTTTTTATCGATGGAAATATCACTTTTTCGGCAATCGTAGTTAATATTTACTATGAATTTTTCATTGAAAAAATGCTCTTATTTTTTTTCTGAGGACCTCAAAAACAACATATTAAAAGTTCAACTTAAAAAATGGATAACTTGGGGGTTAAAATCTTAAATGGAGAAAAAACTGATTTCGCCTATGTTATTTACATAAAACTTTAAAAGGCGATGGGCCACCACTAACTATTGTTCAAAACATTTATTTAAAAAGTCTGTTTTCTCTAATCACATGAACTACCGCTATTTGCCTTTCGCTCTTAAGAAAAACAAAAGCGTTTGTTTTATGGTCACGCTATTGTCTACTCACTTAGAAAACTTTGAATTGTCATGGAATTTTTATATAGATGAAAAAATTGGGGAATTTCTGGGAATTTCTTCAAAGTGTAATATAAAATGAAAATGTTTTTTTTCATTGGTAAAAGTAACTTTTATAGTACTGGATTTACACATGTACTAATTTAAATCAAATTTCTGTTTACGATTTTCACTATAATCTCAGCAAAATATCTTCTGTTAAATGTAATATGTTAAATAAACATTAAATTTTGTATGTGAAAACAAAATAAAAAATTGTTTCAACTATTATTCAAATTCATGGACTTTAGGATCAAATTTAAGAAATGATTAATTATGTATTTAAAAATATCTTGCACCATTAAGAAATTACTTGTCCTTTTATACAAATACTTTCATTAATAAAAAAAAAACAATTATTTAATTTTAGATACGAATAGAGCTATTTTTACTATTTAGATTTCCACAAAGACTGAAAAAACATTATTTATAATAAACTCGCGAAATTGTATATATATTCCGATTTTTGTACGTTATGTACTTTTAATTTAAACATTCACAATTGGGTAATAAATATGATTTATTTGAAGTATTATGTAATTCTTTGAATTTTAAGATGTGCAGGGCGGCCTATTGCTTAAAAAAATGCTTAAATGGTTTCTTATTAAGAAAAATTATACCTGGAAAAAACCTGGAACTTTCAGTAAATTTTTTTCTAAGATTGGAGTAGATATCCTGATTATAACTTTAAAAAATTTAAATGGGTTTATCAATTAATTTTATTTGTGCAAATATATTTGAAAAATCCTTAGGATTGTATGACGGAAAGAAGAAAATTCAAGTTACTACATATTGTGTTTTGTTTTATATATTTTTCTATACGTATAGCGTTTGATGTAATTTTCTTTATTAAGAAAAAAAACAAAAATATTACAAATTATAGTTCTTTGTCTGAAACTTTTACTCTTTATTTCTAAAGAAAAACATTTGTCGAAATCTCATCCGTCATTTTTTTAAAAATAATTTTATTTTATCCAAGGCCTACGTGGTTTATATATTATAGGTTTAGTATTATTTTTAATTCATGCCACTATTTTTTATCTCTGAAGTGAGCCCGAGCCATGCAATTCGTATTCTTACAAACTCTTATTCCCATTTTAATTGATTTTTGACTCTATTTTTTAATTAAAAATTAACTCTACTCAATTTATCTGAAAATGCAGGTTCTACGTGGGATGTGACTTATGCAACAATTGGTTCCATGGTGAATGTGTCGGCATTACGGAAGAAATGAGCAAAACGCTCTCGGAGTTCGTTTGCACGGAATGTCGACACGCGAGAGACACACAGGAACTGTATTGCCTTTGTAAACAGCCCTACGATGAATCTCAGTGAGTTTATAATCCTGTTTTTTATTACTACGCTTTTACTTTTTGTTTATTAGAATTGAAGAATGTCTTGGGAACGTCCTCTTTAAATTTCTGGAAACCATTCCAAATGTACAAAGCAGCCAGCGACATATTACCATTTTACAATACAACAGTTTCAAATCTAAGCTGTTATAAGTTGTATGGTTTCAAATTAAAAGTCCCGAGCAGTTCATCTATTTTATATAAATAACTTTACATTAAAACATTCACAATTATTTCTTTTCTAATGGTGGGCTGCTAATGAAAAAAACGCATTTGAATTTTTATTAAACAGTTCACAATTTTACAATTTCAATATGAAAATTATAATTTAAAAAATGTAATAGAGGGCATTGAAAAAAGTTTGGTTTCAATTGAGATCGTTCAAAGGTGTACATTTTTCAAGTGGATGCCTTCATATTAAACAATTCTGAATTAAAAACATTCAAAATTAAGTAATTTAAAATGAAAACTAAATGTAAGTTGAAAACTTTTACATTAGAGTTTTTTTCAATAATACAAGGTAAATGCTTCCATTTAGCACTGGTCATTTACATGCAAATACTGTACAATTTCAAACGTTTTTAATTTTAAGTTGTACATTTTTCGAGACTCAATCTGATACTATTCAATTTTTTATTATTTCAATTTAAAATAGATCGATAATTAAGGTTTCCATTGGAGGAAAAAAAATTTCACAAATTTGAAACTAAATATATTTTACTGTAACATTATAAATTATAATTTAAAAAATGGTTTAGCTGCCAAATTTAACACTATTCCGAAATTATGGATACATTATTTTAAAATAAAATTAGTTAATTTTTTTCTTTGAAATATAAATTCTATTTCGCCCTCCTTCTTTTCTCCAGATTTTATATTTGCTGTGACAAGTGTCAAGACTGGTTCCACGGTCGGTGTGTTGGAATTCTACAATCGGAGGCGGATAATATTGACGAATACGTTTGTCCTAATTGCCAACGCAATTCGTCCGTGAACTTTGCAAATATGAAGAACCTCAACGCAAAAGATCTTGATCTTCTAAAAAAGCTGATCAAGTCGATTCAGGTTTTTGTCTTTCATATTTTTTGTTATTGCCCTTTACATTCTCGTTTTTTTTGTTGCTGAAAGGATTGATTAATTACTATCTCAACTATGATTCTGTTCGAGAATATTAATATGGTCTCTTTATTCATTTTTGATCTTCTAATTTTTATTGTTTATATTGCAGGCGCACAAGAGCGCTTGGCCATTTATGGAACCCGTTGATCCGAACGAAGCACCGGATTACTACAAAGTTATCAAAGAACCGATGGGTAAGTTTTAAATTTTCAATAAACCTTTTCCCGGTTTTAATACTTCTAAGCTTTATGTCATTAAAATAAAGAAACAAATTACAAAATTGTTTGAAAACTATTTTTACTTTATTTTTTGTAATGCATAAAGGCAATAAAGACGAAGACTCAGTACTAACTGCTACTAATAAGGCTAGTAAGACCTGGAAAATCTGAAGAAAAAAAACGTTTTTGTACACTTTACGTTCCTTCTAAGAATTTTTACAAAAAACTTTACGAATTTTTTATGCATTTTGGAATCTAAATACTTTCTTCGTAGAAAGCGATACTAAAAATGTTTAGATTTTCGCAAATTCCCTCAAAATGGCGTACAATCTAAGGCAGGGGTCTCCACAATCCACAGGTACAGCGTGTCCCAGGATCGCCCGACCTTTTTCAAGATCTACCATTTTTTTCGAAAGGAAAACTGAGAGCAAATTTATGACCCCTCGGAAAAAATACCAGTTTGAAGGGGTCGGCCTGAAATTTAAACGTCACGGAGTCCTATTGACCTGGGATCCCCAGTAGATACAGGATCTATGTTTGGAGACCCCTGATCTAAGGGATTAATTTTTCGTAGGAAGGATTTTGGCGTAATTTGTTTTAGTATGTCTTATTATTATTATTATATCATTAAGCCGTTTCCCTTTCGGGGTAGGCGTGAATTGCTCGGTGGTAAAGTAGTGAT
>JAABKJ010007712.1:0-11627 GCA_011634705.1 Andricus grossulariae
CCTATATACCTATCTACCCTTCACCTATATACCCATCCACACATCACTACTTTTCAACCGAGCAATTCACGCCTACCTCGAAAGGGAAACGGCTCAATGATTTAATAATAATAAATAATAATGATACAGGCCGGAACATAGAGTAATTGAAAATTTAGTGTTTTTGCGCCTGTAAAGTACCACACGCCAGCTAACTGTGTATGCGGAGATGCAGTCACCCGGTCGGTCTGTTTTCAATGCTCACAAAAATCTGGGAGTGTTCTTTGGGAGTTTTCTGAAAATCTGGGAGTTTTCTTGACTTAGAGGAATATATAATATAATAATAATAGTAAATGATAATAATATATAATAATCATTTTTCGAAGAAAAAAAAAATATATATATATAATATATAATATCTAAATAAATATAATAGTATTTTTAAGCATTGTCCACATTCTTTAAAAATCTGAAAAATTAGAATATATGCGTCTTTGAGGGACTTATTAATGGTGAAAAACTCGGCTTTGCTTACGGATTCTTTTTTATGGAAAAATAGCTTTCAAACATTTTTGCAATTTTTTCATTGTGACTATCGGGCTGAATATTTGCAAAAAACAATCTAAAACCAAGTGCCTTCAAATAGTTGATAAGAAATCTCACTTGCGGTGGGGATCGTTTTTGTATGGAAACCCGGTGAGGCCCTTTGTATGAATTTTTTTTTCGCGCTTTTCAAGCAAATTTTAAAAAATTAATTTGAATATAAATGTTTATCATGAAGTCGATACTGCAGCTTTTTCCATAAAAGAGTCTCCTCTAATGAAACATATTCTAGTACAATCCCGTCGTACGCCGAAAAATCCAAAAACAGCAGCAATTCATGTAACATAAATAACGGCAAAAAAAGCAATTGAAAAAAAATTAATTTTCAAAAAACGAGTTCGAATCTCAGCTACTTGAAATTTCAATACAAAAAATGAATTTGCAACCAAGAAGATTAATTTTTTACCAAAATGGATGAATTTTCAACTAAATACATTAATTTTCAACCAAATAGTTTAACTTTTATTCCGAAAAATAAATTTTCAACCGAAAATTGAATAGTTACATTTTCAGGTCAAAAACTTGATTTTCGACCAACGAACAAAAAAAAATTTGTAACAAAATAGTTCAATTTTCAACCAAAAAAATTAATTTTTAAACAAGGGTTTCAACTTTTAATAAACTAGTTGAATTTTCAAGCAAATAGTTGAATGATTAATAAAAAAAAAATTAATCTTCAACAAAACCGTTGCATGTTTAAAAATAAAAGGGGGAATTTCTGCCAGATGAGATACATTTTCGAACCAAAAAGACGAATTTTCAATAAAACAGTTAAATATTTAACTTAGAAAAGGTGTTCAGCCAAACAAACAAAAATTTCAATTAAATTTTATTTTCAACCTGAAAATATCAATTTTCAGGGGAAAAAGCTGATTTTCAACCAAATAATTGAATTTTCTACCAGAATAGTTCAATTTTGAACGCAAAAAGACGAATTCTCAATAAAACAGTTAAATTTTGAACAAAGTATGTTAATTTTCTACCCATTAATGACATTTTTAACAAAAAAATATGAATTCCCATGAAGCAAAAATGTCATAGAAATTAAAAAATTAAAACTTTCCTACCTGAAAAAATGTTCAATTTAAATATTCGATACTTACCTAGAACATCATAGCATTTAAAGCATCAATTCAACAAACAATTTTATTACACCTTTTTTTTCGAAATTAGGGTTCTTTTTTTCTAACCAGAAAAAAAACTAAGGTTCTTTCCTTTAGAACTGTTCAGATTACAAAAAGTTGACAAGTCATTCTACAAGTCATTCTATCCCATTTTTTTTAAAGAGTTCAAAAGATTTGAAAATTTGATAGATTTCAAAGTATTTAAAAGGATTTGAACAAATTTCCAAGGAATTCATAGAATTTCCAAGGATCTTAATTATTTCAGGGAATGTTTAAAGCTCATCAGCGTTTTAAAGAATTTTAAAAGATTTTGCTGCCTGAATGTACACTACCGTCGGAAATTGTGCGCACGACTCTTGTGAGCGCTATTAAAAATCACTGCTGAATTCGAACCAAAATATTTAGGTAAAAAAAAGAGATAGGGCATTTTTTTTAACAGTCAGAAAGCATATGAAATTCCACGTTAAGTGGAACCCAACAAATATTTTTTCGACATTCTGAAAATAATACAGCACGTGGGAAGTTTAAAAACAAAATTCAAGATTTTCTCAAATTTTCTACCTCAACTTCAATTTTTAACACGACAATTGACACAATTACTTACAATTGAGCTCAGATACGATTGAACATTTTTTATCATATCTCGGATACCCATTAAGATTTATTTAGTTTTCTTGGCTTAAATTAAATATAGGATTTCAGGCTCGATGTCGTATAATTTTGTGGTTTAAAAAAAAATGTCCTTAGGTCGTGTTAAGAGTTGAAGTTGAGGTAGAAAATTTGAGAATATCTTGAATTTTATTTTTAAACTTCTCACGTGCTGTATTATTTTCAGAAGGTCAAAAAAATATTTGTTTGGTGCCACTAGATGTGAAATTTCATAACCTTTCCAATCGTTTTACAAAAAATGTCCTATCTCTTTTTTTCACAGAAATATCGGGGTTCGAAGTCAGCAGTGATTTTTAATAGCGCTCACAAGAGTCGTGCGCACAATTTCCGACGGTAGTGTATTTTTGAACAGTTTCTATTAGCTGGAGTCTATGAATTTTATAAGTTGGCAGCACTTCTTTCACGCTCTTTCTAAGGCAAAAGTTTCGCTTCCCCAACAGTTCTACGCGCGTGTAGAATGAATGAATTTCAAGATTATTAAAATAATATTTTGCATTCTTTCAAATATTAATGTTTTCCTCAATTTCACAATGAAAACGGAAAAAGTGAGATCCGCGCCTGTCCAATTTCCAGATCATTTGTTATTTGCTTGAAAAAAAAAGAAAGAATTTCTTCGAAATAGAAAGACGAATTTTCAACAAAAGAGTTTGATAAAGAAGCATTTCAATTAATTTTCATTTTCAACCCGCAAACATCAATTTTCCGAAAAAAAATTGATTTTCAACATTAGTTAATTAATTGAAAGAAAAATTAATTTATTATATAAATTCAAGGATTTCCGAGAATTCAGAGAATTTAGGGAGTTCACGGAATTCAAATATATATGGTATTCAAGAATTTTATGTTTGAAATGATAATAATAAAATAATAATAATACATAATAAAATGATAATGATCAACTGGAATTTACTGTGTAATTAAGGTTTAAACTTAGCTTGACAACGACTAGATTTTTAATTATTTTGCATATCACCTTCCTCTTCCTGATATCTGGATGCGCCACTTGCAGCATTCGCGGCTCCTGACGCGAGGCTCTTGAGGGATTTGAAAAATCCACTCATTCTCTGACTAGAGTGCCTGCTCTTTTTTTTTCGTCTTCATCTTCATTTTCACCATCCTCCGATGCACTGATTTTCAAATTTCCGTTCTAGCCGTTTTCGAGATTCATGATCGGTTATCCAAGCTCTCGCTCTCGTAAACTTATTTTGAACCACTTCTCTCGTTCCACATAAATCGCAGTTATTTTCACATTCTCCAATATTCTGTAATATCGATTTTCTTCGAATCCACTTCACCCGTTCAAAACGATTGAGAACTACTTTTTTTTTAAATTGCATGCACAAAATCAAATCTCTGACGAAGCTTACTGAAAATTGTTGAACTAAAACACTATTGCATAAAACAAAATCAAATCATAAAAATAGGTATATCGCAATAAGTTTTTGATTTAATGGCTGCAGTTCTAAAATTGTAAAATAAAAGGCCCAAGACTTCAATTTCTAATAAAGGATTTCAGGATAAGAAATTTCTTATTATTCTGTACTTTTTGAAAACATGGTTTATTGTTTACTGGCTGACCAAAATTTCCCATCACTACTGCAAAAGACACGCAGAAAATTCAGAACTTGAAACTATAATTACAAGTCTTTGATGTCATAAAATTCGTATGAGCTTTAATATCGAAATTGCGTCGTCAGAGAGAAATTCTGCACATCAATATATGTGTAATCGCATTATATGGCCGTCCATAAACTACATTACCCATTTTAGGCCCTCGCTGACGACCGTAGTCTTGTCTCCACCCTCCCCCCTCCAGAGAAAATAACGTAGTCGTTATTTAAAGGCGGGTTTCACTTTTATTCTGCTCGAAATAAAGTCTTTTGAATAAAATTAAAGTATAGGTATTAGGTACCATATTGATATTCACATGAAAAGCTTCAAATTCTTAAGATTAAATGATCTCAAGTCGAAATATTGCGTTTACAGTAAAATATCTGAACTTTCAACCAAATAGGTTAATTTTAAAGCCAAAAACACGATTTTTTTCGAGTGACAGTTTTATTTTCAACGAAGAATTTTATTTTCAACCGAGACACGGAAAAAAATTAGACTGTCTTACAGAATTTTTTGTTTCAATTGTGAAAACCGATTCGATGTGAAGGCACCCAGGCGGAAAAATTATATATAGTTTATACATACTGTGAAGTATTATATATATAATATTAATTTGTTTCATACATTTTTTATATAAAATAAATAAATATTATATATAATCCTTCACACTATATATAAACTATATATAATTTTTCCGCCTGGGCATCATGGAACCAAAAAAATATCTTTGACAATGAATTTGGAAAATTTACATTCTGAAGATGTGCGAAATTCATGTTTCAAATCGAAGTACAATTCTTTATTTTACTTACGTTTTGCCAATAAGTGAACTAATCTGCTGATATGGATAGACTGCTTTTATTATTTTTTCCGTGGATTAATTACCAAGAAATATGACTTTTCCAACATAAGAGGTCAATTTTCGATCAAAAGAGATGACTATAAGAAAATAGGTTAATTTTCAACAATATAATTGAATTTATAAAAAAATAGTTGAATTTTTAACCAAATAATTGAATTTTCAACAAACAAAGATGCACTTTCAACCAAACTGTTGAATTTTTAAACAAAAAAGATTAACATTCAACCAAAAAGAGTGGCATTTTCAACCAAATAGTTGAATTTTCAAGCTAAAGAGACAAATTTTTTAGAAGATAGTTGCAGTTTCAACCAGAAAAGTTGAATTTAAAAAAGGAACGTTCATTTTTAACCAAGAAATACGACTTTTCTACCAGAAAATATGAATTTTCAATCCGAAAGGACGAATTTTTAACAGAACAGTTGAATTTTCGGCCAAAAAAGATAACTTTATCCAAATAATTTAATTTTCATTGAAATAATAGAAATTTAAACAAAATAATTGAATTTTCAACCAAGTATCTGAATTTTTGCCCCACAAAGTTGAATTTTCGACAAAAGAGTTTAGTTTTGTAGCTCAAAAATCAAGTTGTTCAGAAGACAGTTATCTTTTAAACTGAAAAAGATGAATTTTCAACAAAAAAGGTAATTTTCAATCAATGAAGATTAATTGTTAACCAAAAAATTGAATTTTCTACTGAAAACGATAAATTTTTAACAAAAAATGGGATCGTGAAATTTTCAGATAAAAAATTAATTTAGAACCAAATAGTTTAATTTTCAACTAAAATGATGAATCTTCAACAACAACAAAAAAAGTTTTTACAAAGTAGTTCAACCTTCAGCTAAGTTCTTGATTTTTCAACTAAAAAAGATGAATTTGCAACTAGAAAAGAATTATTTTCAATTAAAAATGTCACTTTTCAATCAAAAATAAATAGTTTAGGAAACAATTTAGGAAATTAATTTTGATACAAAAAGGAAAACAAATTTCCAACCAGATTGTTGAATTTTCACCTAAGAAAGATAAAGATATATTTAAGATATAGATAAAGATATATTGTTCAACGAAAAATGGAACGAATTTCCGACAAAATAGTTAAATTTTCAACCAAAGAGATGTATCTTCAACAAATAAAATGAATTTTTATCAAAACAGTTCAACTTTCAACCAAGCAGTTCAATTTCTGACAATAAAATATAATTTTTCCGAAGCAAACATATAAGACTAGACTTTCCAACCAAAAAAAAATTAACTTTCCACTAAAATAGTTGGATTTTCTGCTTGGATTCTATTTATATAGTTCGCCTTTAAACGAAGACATCAGAAAAAAAGGAAAGCGGGGAATATTTTTGAAAACAGGAGCAAAGAGAATAATTCTTCAAAAAAAGAGAATAAGAGTAAAAGTACGAATTCTGAAATATGAAAGTGATTTTAAAACATCTTAGGTTATTATACACTAGAGCCATATTTCGCAAAATTATCAAACTTTTTAAAAATTAATCATCACGAAACTGACTAAACGTTATCTAAGTTCGTAACGTTACTTCCGCTGATCTTCCTCCCCTTCCCCTGTTACGAACCGAAACTTAAATTGATAAAGTAGTTTATGGACGGCCCCTAAATTCTAAAAATAGTATATCTATTACTAGTTTAGAAAGTAAAGCATAACATACGTTCAGAAAATATATTTAAAAAATGGAATATATTCCAGGAATTTTATATTTGAAATGATAAGTATTGTTTTTCTAAAACATTGTCTCAATCGTCATAATATTTACGACATGGTATCTCGATTTCATTATTGTTGTGCATCTTCCAAAAATTAAAAATTTCATCGGTGGCATTTTATATATTTCCTATGTTTAATTAAAAATAACTTCTTCCGGAACTTGTAATTCATAAAAACATCTACAATACAAAAAATTTCGTACAAATGTATATACTTCTGCAGGATATAAAATATGTATGTACAGTAAATGAATTCATAGTATTAGTTATTTACAACCACAGAAGCATCGAATTGAACTACATTAATAAATTTATAAATAATCCTTATCAAACAAATCGAGGCAGTTGTTTAAACCTCTAAATTATTTGTAGTGTTCTCACCTCTGAAATCTAAAGGATTTATTGTTTGTCATATCATACTAATGATCAAATCTAAAAGAAAAAAAAAGAATTTGACACAACAAATCACTTCTTACATACTTCTTCTTCTTTTGTAAAAGAAAATGTTTCAACTCTCAAAATTTGTATAGAAGGAACTAATAGTATTTCAAGATGTAAATTATCAGATTTAAAATAAAACTGATTCTGTTTCATAGTGGAATTTACTATTTAATTAATGCAAAGCTGTCAAACGAGCCATCAATGAAATACATAAGTTCAAAATGCCTACAGAGTTGCAAATGCAGATACTGATTTAAATATATGTAAAACAGGTATGTTCTCCATGTTATAACCAGATATGTAACATGCAAATTTATGATGGCATAGCATACCTTATATCTTTTTATTCATAATACAGCATTGGACAATTTTAAACAATACAATCAAATGATAATTTTTGTTCAATCATAAATTGTGTAAAATAAACTCGTGTACTGAAATTGTAGAATTTAAATTGCATTTTATACAGTCGCGTTCTCGCTTCATTATCAGAAATGTAAAATGCAAATTTATATTACTATAACACTTGTTGAAAATGGGTTATTTATCTACACCATGTAATCAGTAAGTATTTTGTACCATTATGAAATAATATTGTTATAGAATTTACTTGAATAAACAATAATTATTATTATTTTAAGTCGAATCGATGATACCTATAAAATATTTTTTAAATAGTAAAATCGACCACTTTAACACTGAACATTTTTTAACCAAACGGCTGTTTATGATTTTAAGTTGAAAAAATCCAGGACTGGACAGTTTAAAATTAAACGTTTTAGTTTTAGAATTTGTAAACTGAAACCCTTTAGTATTAGACAAATTTCAGTTGTAAATGTCAAAAATCGAAAATTGGAGGAAACTGGAGAGAAGTTATTAAAAAATAAACAGTTTTCATTGTATTGTTAATATTTCATACTCCGTGTATTAATTTAAACTAGCAATATTACCCGCGCGCAAGTCCTATTCAATCCCAAAGATTTAAAAATAATGCGAAAAATTACTAGGAATTCAGAAGAATTGAAGGAATTCAAGAGATTCAGAGAATTCAAGGAATTTAGAAACTCAAAATGTTCAAGGAATTTAGAGATTTTCATGGTTTAGGGAAATCAAGAAATTTAGAATATTCAAGAATTTCAGGGAATTGAGAGAAATCAAGCATTTCGGAAAATTTGAGGATTTTCAAAGCTTTTAGCGAATTCAAGGAATTTAAGGATTTCAGTATATTCAAGGAATTCCTAGAATTCAGTGAATTTCAGGAATTCAGAATACTCCACGAATTCAAGGAATTCACAATACTCCAAGAATTTAGGAGATTCAGAGAATTTAAAGAATTTCAGGAACTCAACATATTCAAGGAATTTAGAGATTTCCAGGATTCAGGGAATACAAGAATATCAGAATATTCCAGAATTCCCGGGAAATAAGAGAAATTAAGTATTTCAGAGAATTTAAGGAATTGAGAGATTTTCAGGAATTCAGATTGAAAGGTATGTCGAATATTCAGTGGATTTAGAAAATTCAAAGAATTCAGAAAATTATAGGAATTTCAGAGCTTTCACGAAATTCAGAAAATTAAAGGAATGCCGAATATTTAAGGAATTTAAGATGTTCAAGGATTTCAGGGAATTCAGAGAAATCCAAGATTTCAGAGAATTCAGAAACTTTTAGGAATTCAGGGAATTCGCCAAATTTTTATTGCTCTAAATATAAAACTCTTCATTTTGAAATAGGAAATAATAATTTTCAATTTTGTGTTTTTAAAGCTGAGAATTTTTAATTTTAAAGGCTATAAATTTGATATTGTACAATTCTTGAGCAATTTAAATTAAAAACTTTTCAATTTGGAACGCTGTAATTCAAAAGTGGTAGAATGATAAGATGTAAAATTGATTAATTTTCAGTTTTAAATGCTTAGAAGTAGAATTATATAAAATGGAGAGTCTAAAAATGGAAGTTTCTCTATTTTTATAGATTACTAGCCTTTGAAACTGTACAATTCTAAGTATTCCTCATTTACAAGTTGTTTAATATCGAAGACCTTAAATTGGGATTTATTCAGTTTAATGTTAAAAGTTTCAAACTGAAAGCTGTTCAAAAAGAATAGAAACGTATATATTCATAGTTTTAAATCATATGAAAAGAAGAAAGTCATAAAACTTTTATGATATATGGAACCATTCTGAATTTTTTATATAATAAAGTGAGGAGGTGAAAGATATTTTAAATCAAGAAGATTTCAAATTGATCATACAGAATTTCATATATTATTAATTGAACATTATTTTCTTTTACACTTATGTGTTTGTAAACTTTAGATAATAAAATAAACTAATTAAAAAAAAAACAAGAATAAAAAAAACAAAAGTATCTCTACGAACCCACTTCATGCTGCGAACAGAATGTAGCTCGTATTAAATGCCAACAGGATATATTAGCTACGAACACATGTAGATTAGTATTAATAACTATTTTGAATTGAAAACAGATTAAATTATTATAAGTTGAGAACTTATCATAGAACTTATTATCTGGAATTCAAAAAAAAATTGAAAAAAATACCGGAATCAAAATTTAATAGGTTGATAAATTACCAGACCCTCATCTGTACTCTTTATTGTTCACTTAAAAGTATATAGAATTATAAATATTATGTTCATAACCAACTTATCATCAGACTCTACGTAAACTTTCTAATCTTCCTTTAACAAAATTATAGATAAAAATAGATTATCATTAAAACAATTACTTTAGAGAAAGCAATCCGTTTCTTCCAAAAACTAAGGTTGCATTTATGGGAATACGTAAGCCAAGATACCAACATCGTAAAATCGACTTCGAAACTGAATTCTAATTATATTATCCTACCATTATCCCAAGCGTAAATCCAATAGTAGATATCCAATACAGCTTTACAATCAAACACTGACGTTACATCCGTTCAATGTGCAGAGCCATTCAATATTTTCACGCTACACAGAATCTCAACACATGTATTGCTCCTCAAAACGCTCCTTCTTCGATCAGCACTCCTAATAAGATTCACACAGTGTATCACCTCAGAAATTTGAAGATTCACAGTGAATCAAAAAATTATTTTAAAACCCGTGGATTCATTTTTTTTGAGAGAGTGAAAGTGAACTTTTGTTCCTTACAAGTTTACGTGTTCTAAGGTCGTCGGTTGATCAGCTGTGTACGGAAGCAAGTGTGCGCGCGCACTATATCATCGTGAGAGTATCATAGCAGAGGGTGGTGACGAGGTTCCACTCGCCTCGTGGAAACGACCGACTGAAACTGCGGCCACCCTTAAAATTCTCAAATTATCAGTACAGCCTGCCATTTCCGTTGAGAGCATGCGCAACCACCTCCAACCCCTCGGACACCCAACTGCACCCAACTCACCCCCTAGACTTCGGTGGAGTTCCAGCATTGGATAAATACTTTTTTCTCCCGGTCGATCAAGTTAACTTTAATTGTAAAGTAAACGATGCAGAAGAACACAATGCAGGCGTACAATCGAAAATGTAAAAGTCTTATTTCGAGAATTTAATTAAAGGCCGTGGAGGACAGAGGGCGAATTCAATAAAATTTTTGTACAGATTGGCTGACTTTACACTCCTGAAGCAACTAGATTTCCTAATTCTACAAAGCGAAACTGTAGAAGCGAGAAAAAGTTGATTGCTGCGCGTTCAAGGTCGATTGCATATCTGGTAAAGTTTACGGACTGTTAAATATATTTCCTCTTGGTTTTCTATACAATAAATAACCTTTCGCGCGCTACACAAATTACTTCTTTGAACTCGATTGTTTTCGAATTACTAAATATTTTACGTTTTGTTATAAGATATACCTAATGTATTGGTCTCCTACGAGTTTTGCTGGATTTGAATTTTTTTAAATAGAAATATTATTTCCCAACTTAAAAACAAAAAAATGAGTTGGCAAAAGATGTTCACCCAAAAAAAAGCTACAAATTTGTTTTCAATCATTTTTTGATAGGATGCGTATTTATTGTATTATTCGTGAAAAATATCATTAACAATAAAAAAATTAACTTTTTGGAAAAACGACGCAAGGTACGAAAAAAAATGAATAGACAAAAGTTTTACACCCACAAAATATCTATAAATATGTTATTAATCATCTTTTGATGAAAGTCGTGGTTCTTGCTCTAATCGTAAAAAATAGAAATAAACATTAACATTAACAATACAATTTTTGTGTAGGAAAACAACACAACGTCCAAACAAAATTAATAAACGAAAATTGTTCACTTGAAAAAGAAATACAAATTTCTTATTAATAATTTTTTAATAGGAAGCGTATTTTTTGTTTAAATCGTAAAAAATAACGTTGAAAATAAAAAAATTCAGTTTTTGAAAAAACGAAACAAAGGGCAATAAAATGTCAATTAACATAATTGCTTTTTTATACGATGCGCACTTTTTTTTAATCATAAAAACAAGAGAATGAAAACACATCTGTTTCAATATCAATGCATATTATTATAATATCATTAAGCCATTTCCATTTCGGGGTAGGCGCGAATTGCTCGGTTGGAAAGTAGTGATGTGTGGATGGGTATATAGGTGAAGGGTAGATAGGTA
>JAABKJ010007713.1:0-11627 GCA_011634705.1 Andricus grossulariae
AAAAAAATCTATTTTGAACCAAATAGATTAATTTGTAACCAAAACGTATAAATTTTCAACCAAGACTGCATTTTCTACCAAAAAGGACAAATTTTAAACTAAATAGTTGATTTTTCAAGAAAAATATAAGTTTTTAATTGAAATAACACTTATTAATCAAAACTAAAAGAGTTATATTTGATGATGAAAATGTAATTCTTAAACAAACAAAAAACTCATTTAAAAAAAATATATTTAATTTTTCTACGACAGATATGAATTTTTGCCTGGGATGATAAATCTTCAACAACAAAAAAATTGATTTTTTAGCAAAGTAGTTTAACTTTCCGCAGAGTAGTTGAATTTTCAACCAAAAAGGATGAATTTTTAACTAAAATAATGAATTTTCAACTAAAATAATGAATTTTCAAAAACAAAATACGTGAAGTTTTAACCAAATAGTTGAGTTTTCAGCTAGAAAAGATAATTTTTTAAATTTAAATATGAATTTTGCAACCGAAAATGAAATACTTACATTTTGAGGTAAAAAAATTATTGTTCAACAAAAAAAATATATTTTGAACCAAATATTTAAACATTTTACGAAAGATATGAATTTTTAACTGAAATGATGAATTTTGACATAAAAACTGGATTTCCAAACAAAGTAGTTTTACTTTTAATCAAAATAGTAAAATTCTCAACGAAAAAATGTAATAGTTGATATTTCAACGCAGAAAGATTTAAATTAAAATAAGAAATAATTGAATCTAACATAAAAAAAAGAATTTCCATAAAAATAGTAAGAACAATAACCAAAGCAGGTTCATTTTCAACCAAACATTTGCATTTTTAACCAAAACAGGTGACATTTCTACCAAATAGTTACATTTTCTACAAAAAATGACGAATTCGTGAAAAAAAACTAAATGTCCACTTAAATATTGTATAATTGAATTTTTAGTTGAAAAAGTTAATTTAGGAGAAAAGGAAACAATTTTATAACAAAATAGTTTAATTCTCTATCAAAAAAGACAAATTTTCAACAAAATATGTGAATGAAGTTTCGATTGAATAGTAGAATTTTTTAACCAAACGAGATGAATTCGTACAAAAATATAGTATGATAATTTTCAATCAAAATGTATGAACTCTAAATGAAAAATATTGGGATTTTCTTATTGGGTTTTATTAATTTAGTTCGTATGTAAGCGAAAAAACGAGAAAAGCAAAAAAGGGGACAAGGAGGAAGTTTCTTAAAATCAGGGCAAAAGATGAATTCTCTAAAAAAGGGGAATAGGAAAAAGTCTAAAGTGACAGTAATTTTCTAACTTTTTGAGATATTATAATGCCGTGCCGTTGCAGGGTCATCCTTCGCGAAATTCCCAAACGTTGTTAAAATTTATAATTAGAGAACGTACTAAACGTTATCTAAGTTCGAAACGATACTGACACTACCCCCTTCCCCAAACCTGTTACCAACATTATTTTTCGGCGCCACCCCCTCCCCTCCAACTGATAACGTAATTTATGGACGATTCAATTGCATCATTTAAATATTTTATAGCACACATTCAGTAGGATCAATTGTTGGTCAAATCGTTGACATTGCTAATATTCTTTAAGGTAAGAGATCTAAAGTTAAATGAGAAATTACTATCCTTCAGGAAGCTTCCGCGTTTCAAACTAAACTCGCGAATTTCAGTATTTTTATTCAATTCTTCATTGAAGCAAACAAATACTTTAGAATATACCAACCAATTTCAATTGATCCTCGTAAAATATTTTAATTTTAACGGATTTAAAGTTTCAGAAACGAGACATTCCT
The DNA here is from genome assembly GCA_011634705.1 of Andricus grossulariae. Classification (NCBI taxonomy): domain Eukaryota; kingdom Metazoa; phylum Arthropoda; class Insecta; order Hymenoptera; family Cynipidae; genus Andricus; species Andricus grossulariae. The sequence goes on from JAABKJ010007713.1 coordinate 1,808, forward strand.
AGATTGCTAGGTTAAATTAATTAAGGTGTTTTCAACCAGAATTTAGAACCAGTTAAGGCTTAAACTGATTCCAGATTCTAGTTAAAACCACCTTGAGTAATTTAAACTATCAATTCAGGAATGTTCGAATTCACCCGAAATGTCCGAAATTACCCCGTTTGACGGTACTTGAATATAACATTCAAGTTTATCACCATCAAGATTGAAGACGATAAAATTATAATAATAACCGTATTTCGTTTTTTTTTTAAGAACTCGAAAACCTGACAGAGCAAGCTCATATGAAGATCAATTCAAAAAGGTTTTAATTTTTTAATTGATATAATTCCAGAACAAAAATCAATTTGCATAAGAAAAACATATTTAAAAAATTCGATAATTATTTCCTCAGTAGAAATATCACTATTAAAATTCAATAACTTTTGTTTGTTTCTGTTTCTACGAGTAGGAAAGATTGTCTGAATACACTATTAATTTAATAATGCTCGACTGTTTCTGTTGGTGATGATGTAAAATTTGTTCTGTAGAAACAAGCGTGATACATCTAGATGTTTCATCAAATATTACAAGATGTTCTAGAATCAAAAACTATCAATGCGAAAAATAATACCTTATTTGAGCTAATGTGTAATAATCACTTTGTACAAATTATTGTTTTACATTATTAAGATGTAATCAAACATAATATTTTAATATTTGAGATAATAAAATTTAATATTTGACAAAACGCTTTCTTGTAGGCATATACCGTCTTCAGTAATTAATGTTAAGGCTCTCGAAGGCTTTCCTTAGGAAACTCTTATGAAACCGTTCAGATACTGAAAGTAGCAACACCCTATTTTCTTCTTTTTGTTGCAATATTTAGAGTCTATAAATTAATTTCGTATTTGATCTACGTTCAAATTTTTACCGAAATTTCGGAACAAATAACTGTACTCTAATTAATTTAGACATCAACTAAATGCATTAATTCATAGAAATAGCTTAACATTTAACAATATATTTTTCTTTAGAAAATATGCTTTCAAACTATTTACCTATAATTATTGACAAATGGTTCATCGTAAAATGTGGTGTTTTCGCTTCCTCGTAGAGGAAACTTTGTTATGGTAGCATTTTTAAAAATTTTTGAATTAATTTAATTAAACATTTCTCAATTTAACAATGCCTGATACAATGTTCTAAGCAATTGTCCGGATGTGTGTGTGTGTTCGATGTGTGTGTTTGGATGTCATACTTTTTTGTGAACACGATAACTTGAAAAAGGTTGCAGATAAATTGATGAAATTTGGACGGCTTATTTTCACTACTGATATCTTGAAAATGAACAAAGGATTTCTAAACATTTATGGCATTTTTTGCGCTAAATAATATTTCAAAAATCGGTTTTTTGGAGTAGAAGTCTTTTTATTAACATAATTCGAAGCTCATGCAAGAATATGAAAGATTCCTTGGTTCAAGACGAGTCGATTGATCTATTATATTAACACACTTTATTGAAGATTAAGGAAGTTATCCTCATTTATAATATTTGAAACCTATGTTTCAAACAGAATAACTTTATTCATCAATATAATTCAAAGTGGATGCATGAATAGAAAAGACTTTTTGATCACAAATTTTCAACAAGAATAATTATGAAAATTTTTGTAAAGCAATCATAAAGCTGAGAAAAGGGATAGGGCGCGACAGAACTGTTCCATTTCCTTTTCCAGCTCAAAAAATTATCATTTCGAATGCAAGATTTTATTTGTCTGATTTGCCTTCGTGTTTAAAACTTTTTTTGTATTATTTTTTAATTTTGAATTTTTTGCAAATTTCTATTTTAAATTAATTCAAAATAAAGACTGTGTTTTGTCTATCATTAAATAAAATCACTGATGCTTCCTCTATGAGAAAACAATTACATTTGCTAACGGGAAGCAAACAAAGTAAAAACACCGGAGATCAAATTCACAGCTATTGATTTAGGTTAGACTCATACGTCAAATGTAAATTATTCATCTAGTCATGATGATTTTTCAGATTCTCTACACAAAGCATTGTAAATAAAGAGCCGATAGATAAACGGCAGATTTTAGTGGCTAATTATCCCGAGTTAAAGAAAGCCATTGAATCGGGAAAATATGATTTAATTGCGTATGTCCATTTTCCTTTGTCTTTTTTCGTTTTTTTTTTTTGCACAAAACCGAAATTCTCGATGCTGTAAATACGAAAACAAAGACTGACAACGTGTGTTTAACTCCTGAATGAAAATTCGCCGGTATGAATTATTATTTCTTAATCTTTTTTCCTCACTCAATTATTATATCCAACAATAATTGAAACTTCAGATCGTTGCCAAAAATTCAAAGATTTTTTATTCAAGCATTCAAATATTATGATATGTGTATATTAGAATGGTTTAAAAATGAATTGGATTTTTTCTTCAATTTTCATGGATATCACCCGAAAATTTTCTTGTGGCAAGAATAAAAATCTGTTTTTTGTTTGTTTGTTTGCTTTTGAATAATATTTAGAGGTTCCGCAAGCCCCATTAAATTTTGCACGTACTTTCCATAAGGGAAAAAGATGTTTTCGTAAATTTTATACAGAATCATTAATATTAGGTGAATCGAGTTGAAACTCAAAATTTCTCTTTACAATTAGCTGGAAATACAAAAAAAAACATTATTTCTTAAATATCATCCCCATAAGTCTCTTTTATAGGGTTCCAAAAACCCTCCAAGTGAATTATGATTTTTTTTGCGGTTTTTCTATAACGTAAATCCTTTATAACACATAGAGTACTACTTTCTACTGATAATTATATGTTTATATAAATTATTTGAACAATTTGTTATTATTTTTAACCCATTTCTGTTTGAATAGAATAAAAATGTCGCGATTTTTTACGAATTTTCCAACTCATTTTAAAATTTTCAATGAGAGTGTCGTAATATTTGATATAAGTTAACCAAAATAATTGTTCAAACAATTTAGTTTAATTTGTTATAATATCGTCTTTGAGTAATGCTAGAAAGTTGTGGTTTTCTCTAAGATATTTCAGATTTTCATCCAGTCTTTACTCAGAGTTTGTTTGAATTATTTAATACAATTCAACAAATCTAATTTTTCCAACAAATCATTATTGTTTATTATCTCCTCATATATGTAATTGCGGTTTTTTCTTAAATTTTTAACTTTTTGTCTATTTAGTACTAATATTGAGGTTATAATGATTGCAAATTAGCAAACATAAATATTTAAACAAATTATTATTGTTTATATCTACTTTTTTCTAAAATAATTTCTAGAAAGTTTCGGTTTCTTGTGAAATTTTTATCTTTGCTTTTTATCCTTAGTCATGAGCAAATAATAAATAAACATTAGTAGAAATCATTTTTTTAAATTACTTTTTTGTCAATATATTTTTCTGAAATAAAACATATGTTTGTGAAATTGATGTCTGACTTTAATTCCTGTCTTACTGGAGACAAAAGTCAGGAGCAATATTCACTACAAATGGTAACAGAGTACCGGAAGCAATTTTCTGATTGCAGTAAGTCCACCTGGTTTCGTGAAATCTTATTACCGGAAGCAATTTCCTGATTGCAGTAAGTCTAACTTGTTTCGTGAAATCTCATTATTAATTAATTATTTTATCAAGACCATTTTGATCTTTGGATATGTATATTAGCATCGATGACAACGTACTTTCTCCAGGGATGGGAGAGGGGACTGATAGTAAAGTATGTGCAAGTCTAAATTTTTCTATTACGCTTTGCTGTAAACTTCGTGTTGTAATTCAAAACAAAATATTTACAAGTTATTTACAGGCCTACTCCTCCGACCTACACTTAATCATTCCATTCTTTGTTTTCCTCTCTACTGTCATATAGCCTTCTTGTTTAAATTAATATTTTTTAAATAGTGGTAAAATAATAGAAATTCACTTTTACAGAAAAAAGCGCAGCAGTCTAGCATTACGCTAAGAGAAGACAGAAACAATTAGCGTTTCTTCAAATATTTATGCCTGTTAACTTGCAATAATCATTACCTTACTGAGTGAAAAGTGAACAAAGAGTGAAAAATTTCAGAGAAAACAGCAACTATCTAACATTAATATAGGAAAAAATAGTTATACATAATAATAATTTCTTTCGACAATTAGGTTTAGTACATTAATTTTTACCTCACAAAAATTGAAAAGTGGATAAAAAGTAGAAAATTGTATAATAAACTAAAACCTTTTAGCATTATTTCAAGAGAATATTGTGATTATTAATAATAAATTGTTTGAACAAGTTATATGAACATCTAAGTTTCAGTGAGGAAAAGTATTTTTATGTATTAAAAATAATTCTAATTTCAAAACCGCAAAGGAATCGTAATTAACGCCAAAAACTCGCGAAAATTCAATTTTTGATTCATGGGTTTTTTGGGGGGCCCTATAAAACAGACTTATGAGGTTAATATTTGAAAAATAATTTTTGATTCATATTCCCGCAATTTCTTTTTAGTTCCCATTACCTAATTTTTTTTACTTACCCTACTTACTCTCGCCTCATTTCCCAAAATGTAATTTGTATCGATCTCGAAGACTAAGAAATAAGCTCCTTCTTGACATTACCATCAATAACATCAATAATCAAGCGAGAATCCTGAGTATTGCCTATTTTGTACATACGTTTTTGAAAAATATTTATAATATTATATACGTTTAGCTAACTTCAATTATAAAGTCAGAATTGTTATATGCTTGACTTTTTTCGAAGTGAAGGAGACAAAAGTTAGAAAAACAAATTTAATTCTAGAAACTTTTTTGGAAGGAGTTTAATCCTGAAATTTACTAGCTGCAATAAACTTCGTCTGATTCTCTTTGTAACAGGTACAATTCTGAATAAGATCACGTACGAATTATAGAAAGACGACTAGGATAGAAAAAGTTAAAAGATTTATTTTCAAGGAAAACTTTGAAATTTCATCATTCCGAACACAACTCTTCAGACAAGACTTTTCTAACCCATTTTTTGATGCTGCTAAACTTCTGAACTTTAAATATATATAGGTATACATATATCACTATATCCACTTGTTGGTATTCGAATAATAAGGGATTTGAAAAAATTATTCAACTTATTGAATCTAAAGACCCTCAAAAGAGAGTTGTGTCAACTCCGTAGCGATTTTCGAGTGGCCAAAGTAAAACGGAACACGAAGGCCTAAAAAGCGCGTAATCGTGACTCAACTCTCCCTTTAAGATATCTAACTAAATCTGCATAGAAAATTCTACGTAAAAGGTTTTGAAGATTTTCCTACAGGCCATTCAATCAGCATCTTCTAAAAATCGTCTTGATCATAGCTCAACTGAAAAATTACAACAATGTTAACAAAAAAAAACTATATTTCTTGCAAATATCCCCACGGAAATTTAAATATATCGCATAATCCCCCTTTTAAATATAATTCACATGTAGCTGATTTGTTTCTATGCTCGTCTACTTGTATCGCAAAATGCTCGTCTAGCTTTTTAATTCGTCCGCCTTTTTTTCAGTGCTGCTTAAATTATGATTGTATTGGTTATTGAACTATTTCAAATTTTTCATACAAAAAAATAATTTTCATGTTTATCGAGCAATGTGCCACTCGATCTTTTTTATATCATTTGAGCATATAAATCTATTGTGTTGGATAAACGTAAAATCAAAAAGCACAATATTCCTACATTCTATCAAACTCACGCATGATATCTGTTGACAAGGAGGCTCGATAAGCAACCAACAAATATACGATAATTTCATACACAAAATGTTTTCAATAACAAACAATGAAGTTCAAGAGTCAATAACTTCTTGTCTTACCGAGCATCACAGAAACAAGCTAATTTTAAAAGGTAGATTATAATGATCATCTGCTAGAATTGGGGCTTATAATTAACATTTTATTTTACAGCTTTCACAATCTTGGGGTCTATAGATCCTAAGGCAGCGCCGTGCGATGACTTTAAAAAATTTGTCTGTGGTACTTTCTTAAAAAACACAACTATTCCAAAAGGCAAGCCTCGGGTGGACAGATATGATATGATAAATGAACAAATTCTGGAGCAAGTAAAAGTCAACCTGGAAGAGAAAACTGAACCCAATGAACCAAGATGGACCACACTTGCAAAAAACTTTTACAAATCTTGCACGAATACAGGTGAGCATATTATAAACTCTGAACTTTATTATAAAAAAAAAAATTTCAAAGAAAAAGAAATTTTGCTTCTCTTTCTACAGCTGCGAGAGAAAAAAATGGTCTCTGTGGACCATTAGGTGATTTAAAAGAATTAGGTGGTTGGCCTGTTCTGGAAAACTCGTGGAATGAGACAAAATTTGAATGAAAACAGTCCACTTATACTCTGATGAAATTGGGATATGGACCAAATTACTTCTTCACTTTCCAAGTTATGAAAGACTATTCAAACAACCTAAGACGTGTTCTTAATGTACGTATTCAAGCCTCAAGGAAAAATCATCAATTGAGATTATAATTTAATAAATTTGTAGTTAAGAACTACTTTTTTCAGATCGACCAACCACCCTTATCTGTTGGTCGCGAATTTTTAGTAAAAGGGCTTAAAGACCCGACGGTCATTCCCTACTACAATTATATGGTTGACATAGCAGTCCTTTTTGGTGCAAGCAGAACTAAAGCTAAAAATGAATTAAGGGAATCTCTCAAATTTGAAATTAGTCTAGCCAATGTGAGTGTATATTATAATATTCTTATACAATTGCTGCTACTAACATTTTTGTAACGGAAGTCGCGGCGAAGGTAACGTTGAATCGATAAAATACAGTTCTTCTAGACTCTTAGTTCTGAGCATATATTGATATACTTTATTATAAGAGACAAATTATTCAATGACATCCATACTATGACACAGAACAGAAAAATGCTGGGGCAGAAATCTTTTGTCATACTGCAAACATAATTTTAAACGAAAATAGCTTCGTTTATCAAACGTTATCTTTTCCGAGGTATTAACTATGGTTTGTTCAATTTTCTCAGTTCAATAATTTTTTAATTATCTAATAAAAAATCAAATTTTTTCAAAGACAATTTAGATACCTAATTATATATACGTTTATTAAAATACCTTCGAAAACTAGATCTCCAAAAGTGATCAAGACAGAAGCAATGAAGCTGCTCTCAATAATCGAATGCCATTGACAGTGTTATCCAAAAAATATCCGAGTATTCCCTGGAAGGTATACTTCAACTCAATTTACTCCGTTATGAAATCCAGCATCGTAATTGACGTCAATGAATTAATAATAGTGGGCGAGCCTACCTTTTTTAAAGATTTCGAAAGACTGATAAAGACTACACCAAAAAGGGTGCAGGCTGATTACCAATTATGGAGAGCAGTTCAGGATGACATAGACTATTTAACCGCAGCAGTTCGGCAACGCCAATTGGATTTCAAAAATATGATAAACGGTGAAAATAAAATACAAGATGGACAGCAGGACTGCCTTGATCAGACACTTTCGACTCTCCTGAAATTGAGTGTTGGTGCTCTATATGTCAGAAAGCACTTTAGTCCAGCATCTGAGAAAAGTTAAGAAGAATTAGCAGTCGATATTGAAAATCAGTACAAGAAAATGATACAAGAGGTGAGATTTTCTCATGAATTATTTCAAACTCTAGGTTTAATGAGAAAATAGGATGAAAAATGATAAATTTAGTTGAAAATAATAAAATTTTTGAAAATAGTAATAGATTGGGAAATATTAAAAAAGGAAAGAGGACCACTACATTGATGAAAGAAAATAAAAAAATGGGAATGAGATTGGTATTTTTAAGTAGTCATTATCTACTAGGATGGTTCAAATGAAAATAAAGTTCCTTAAATTTGAGGCGAAATCGCCTAGAAAGATTACGTTTGTTGAAAAAGTAACTTTGAATTTTTCTCAAATATTTAAGTGGACGACTATACCTGAATGAGAAAAATTTGCATACATTTGTCCCAAACGTAAGAGATGGAAAGGTAAAAAAAATCTGAAAACAATCATCAGGATTTGGAAATTCTTAAGGAATAATTGACATTCTTCAAAGTTCTCAGGCTTATTTCAAAAGTAAGTCTGCGAGGTATTATTATGAATCAATTAGATATTCTTAGAATTTGTTCCCTCAATTCTGCCGTAAAGATAAACTCAGTGCAAAAAAGTCGCAAAATTTCAAGAATGTGTGAATACTCGGAAATATTTTTTTGAAATCATTATTTATCATATTAAAAAAAGGGTAGTAATATCTAAGAACTATTTATTTTTTGCATTTTTTCAAATCATTTGGTGAGTAAAATTATTTTTTGAAATTTATCGACATTTTTTACGAAGAATCGATCCTAAGATAGAATCTAGGAAAAAAATTGTGGAAAGCTCATAGCAATTTATTAATATACTATGAAGACGTATTTTGAAGTCAGTCAAGGAACTATAAAAATATTAATTATTTCCAGACTTATACCAATTTTTCTAAATCAGCAAAGTTTGATGTTTTTTCCAATACCTTTGTATTAAGTTGATATTTTGATAATGATAATTATTATATAATAATAATCAAAAAGATTAGCAATATGTGGGCATTCACGTGTAAAGAGCTCTTATGGCCGGTATAGACTTATGCATAGCGTCGAATTTCCGGAAAAATGTTCGGCATTTCAAGCCGAAAACAAACAAGCTAGGTCGAAAAACGAGTCGCCGGGGCACTTTTAAATTTGGAATTGGAAAAGCTTCTTTTTCAGAAAAATGCGTATTAAGGCGCGTGCCATAAGCGCACGTGTCATAATTTTTCTTTGAACATGAAATATATCCATTTCCGGTTGCTTTCTAGACATGAGTATAGTGTAAATTGATTCATTACAGGTCCTAGTGCCTAGTATCATCCTCAACTCAAACCAGAAGATAATAATTTTGACCTTGACTTAAAAAAAATGCGAATATCAATAACAGATCAATAAGAAGGCGCGTAGATTATTTTCGTAATTTTTAATCCCTCTCTTCATGTCTCATGGTTCCTATCGCCTCTAATTCAGGCTACATGGATGGACGCAAAAACAAGGATAAATGCTCTAAACAGACTTGCATCTATGAAATTTTTCATTGGATGTCCCAATGAATATTTCGATGACAAGACTCTTAACGCTTTCTTCAAGAAGGTAACCCCGGAAATAACCCCGAATGATTTCTTCCAAGCATCATCAAGCATGGCCGTTTTCTTGTATGACTATTATTTTAATCAATTAAGGCAGCCTGTAAACACATCAGACTGGACCATTCACGGCGAAAGTTATATTATAGGCCCTTTCTTTTCGATAGAGGAAAACGGCCCTGGCAAGTCTATTTTATTAATATGTACATAGATTCTTACGAGAGTGTAAACGGGATTTGGGTCTTCAAGGGCAACCAAAAACTCTCGGAATTTTGTTTGGATTCGTACTGCTCCTATTAATAGATAGTGATCCAAACTTGTAAAATTCTAAAGTAATAAGATGTGCTTCTGAGAAATTCTAAACCAAATTGGCTTTAACGATTCCAAATACGTTACATGGACCACAATGTGAGTCTTTTAACTACTGGCTAGATCTACACGTGAGTCTCAATTATTTTCAACTTAAAAGTTCCTGCACTAAACCTTCCTTAGAGAAAACTTTTTTCTTTGATATCAAAAGTATTTTCTACTTCAAAGAATTTGGGTGTACTTCCGGAAAGGATATATGTCCGATTTCCTTCGGGCTCCGTGTACTTATGTATTTTGACGCGCTGATTACGAATATGATAGTGAAAATTGG
>JAABKJ010007714.1:0-11627 GCA_011634705.1 Andricus grossulariae
AGATATTACATTAAAAATAAAAAAATAATACAAAACAAGATTGCTGTAATATGATTCCAATTTTTGAAATCGTACAACTTTAAGCTCTTAATTCGAAATTGCTTTATATTTACATTGAAAATTATTGAATTCAAAACTGACTATCGAGGCTTTTAATACGAAAATTTGAAATATTTAATTACGAAGTTATCCTGACGTTTTGAATATTAGCTTTAAAACTGAAATATTGTGAACTTTGAAATCCCAAATTTACAGAAATTAATCTAAAAACTAATTTAGGAAAAAACTTGAGTTTCAAGGACTTAAAGATTAAACTTTTAGAATCGCACATTCAAAACCATAATTTTAAATTAAAATTATAGAGATTTTAAAGACGATAAATATATTATTGATAAGTATCATATGTGACGTGCGCCGAAGAAAGGGGGCTTACTCTGAAAACTGAGATTTTTTAGGGCGAGCGGTCGAAGCCGAGCCGACAGACGCGACTTTTAGGAGAGACGGGAGACTCACAAAATCTTCCCTCTCCAATTACCACTACATTCTCACGCATATAGCGGCGCGCATGATCAAAGAACGGCGCGGCTCACGGACGGCGTATAGATGAGACGGGGAGATGGAGTGGTGAGTGGTGGGAGGTGTTTCACGGGATCTCGAGCGAAAGCCCGATTTCTCGGGTACTTAAATACTTAATTATTAGCATAAATAACGCTCGGAAATTTTTTTCGATGTTTTCATTAAAAAGAGCAACTCAAAAAGTATCGAATGGTGTAAAAACCTTGATTTCGATTTTTTCAGATTAGGCCCCCTTTCTTCGGTGTACGTCACATATAATGTAGTATCAAATGACATTCAAAAAGACTGGGTAGATTTTTGTACTGAAAAATGTGATTTCTCTCGAGAAAAAAAAATCATTTTTACTCATAACTTGCAAAACGCGCGAATTATGAAATAGAAGAAATCACCCATTGTAATATTTTTCTAGCGACTTTTTCCCGGTTCTCCCGGGTGAGTGGCCACCCTTTCTACTATTTTATTCAAAGATGGTTTCTTTGATTGAAAATTAATTCTATTAAGTTTAATTTGTTTAAAGTTCGTTGTTTTTTGTGATATTTTTCAAATTTTCTACTCTCTCCCCTTATAAAAAACCCCTGACTAAGTTCCTTTTAATTCTTTTAATGTTTGCGTTCATATTGAAATTTCGAAAAGCAAGAGTAATTTCATCAAGATATTAATTGTGAAAAAACAGCAAAAAAGTTTGAAAGAAAAAGTGGTGGAACTTGAAAGATGAGTCTGCCTCACCCAATAAAAGGCAAACAATAGAGAGCAACAAAATATAGTTTCAGTAGTCAGTAACGGGAGAAAATTTGAAGAATAGGGTAACGAAGAAAGCCCTAAATTGATTGGGCATTCAAAGCCTTTTCATAATTTGGAGAATTATGAATTGGAAAGAAGTCCATGAAAAGAAGTTTGAAGGGACAATTGAAGGGACAACTAGATGCTCATTGAATATCGTGCGAAGTCATCCTAAATCTCTTCCCATCTAATGTAACTTACTTTAATTTCCACGCGTGCTTCTATTCTTTTGTACTGACTTCTCCATTTAGTCATGTTCAACGGACTGCAAGAAATTGACCACCCTACAATATCGACGCGATGGTTCAGTTCTAAACCAATTTTCAGACATACGCTTCATTCAAGCTAAATTGGATCAAGGGTTTATCTCAAATGGTTTATCCAAAAAAAAATTTCTAATTTTCATGAATAACGCCCGGAAATTTGTTCGCATCTACACAAAAATAATAATTAAATTGAATTTTTTTAAAGTCAAAATGAAAGTATTTTTGGTTGAAATATTAATTATTACATTATTCGTTGGAAATGCATCTTTTTCGGTTAAAGATTCATGAGTTTAGTTGAAATTTCGTGTTTTTTTTTTAGTTAAGAACTCAACTATTGGGTTGAAAATTTTAGTATTTTGTTAGAAAATTATACTATTCGTTGAAAATGATAAAGCGGAAACTTCATCCTGTCGGTGTGAAAATTAAATGATTTTGATGAACTCATGATGCAATAAATTACGCATTTTCTTCAAAAGAAAATTCGTTTTTGGTCTAACAGATCTAATTCCTGCTGGACTTTCCTCTAAGTTGAAATATGTTTCTATTTATTCTTGAAAAAAATTGGTCTTACGTGAGATTTTCGAATGTGTACCATATGCGCACTTGCCATATGTGCACGTGCACATATGGTACTCATTTCAGACAAACCCAAATAAAATTTGAAAGGAAATAGTAATCAAACAGTTCAAAAGATTTCAATGATTTTTAAAGATTTCAGGAGATTCTTAAACATTTTAAAAGATTTCCGATTTGTGAAAGGAAAATTTGAAAACAAAACTCTAATTTTTAATTTGAATACAGATTTTTCAATTCCCTTCTTCTAAATCAGAATTGGAATTCTTTCCCAAGAAAAAAATAAATACATTTTTTTTGTTTTGATAAAAATTATATTTAGAGGTGACGCAGGCTCCATGAAGTTTAACACGTATTTCCCATAAGAAAAAAAGACGTTTTTGTAAATTTCATTCAGAATCCTCAATATTAGCTGAATCAAGTTGAAAGTCGACTATACTCTTCAAAAATAGCCGTGGAAAACGAATAAAATATTACTGTTTGAATATCACCTTCATAAATCTGTTTTATAGGGTCTCAAAAAACCCCATGAGTGAAAAAATGGGTTTTGCGAGTTTTTGGCGCTAATTATGATTTTTTTGCGTTTTTTTTTAATGCAAATTGTTTCTAATACATAAAATGCTATTCTATACTTTATACTTGAAGTGAGTCAATTAATTAATTAAAGTTGACAACATTATTTTTTTAAACAATTCATTATTATGACTAATAATATTCAATTTGAATAATACTAGAAAGTTGCGTTTTTTTAATTTATAACTATCTGTCTGCTCTTCACATAGGGTGAGTTAATAATCAATTCAATTTATCAAAAATAATTATTTATATAATTTATTATTGTATATAACTATCTTCTTTATCAATGCAAAATAATTGCGGTTTCTTCTGTAAAGGATCCTGTACAGTCCCTGAGCAGGTGGGACACTCGCAAAATATTGCTGAAGGATCATGTGCTACTTCTATCCTATATGAATATTCCTGCACAGGAACCCGTAAAGGATCCTGTGTACTTTTTCTACATTTAAAGGTTCCGCAGTATCAGCATGCTTCGGAAAAACTACATAAGATCCTTTACAGGTTCCTGTACAGAAGTATTCATGTGGGACAGAAGTAACACAGGAACCTTTAGAGATATTTTGCGAGTGTCCCACCTGCTCAGGCACCTGTACAGGATCCTTCATAGATACTTTTTGTAAATGTGTCCCACCTGCACAGGAACCTATACAGGATCCTTCCTAGGAAATTTCTTGTAGCAACATCCACAATAATGCAGGTACCTGTACAGGTATTTGAGTACCCAGGTTCCTCTACAGGAACATGCGCAAGTTCCCTCGCAGGATCCACGACAGGAACCGGTGTACCAGGAATCTGCTTACGTTCCTGTACCGGAATTTTCATATGGGTTACCAATTAGTCTGGAGAATGGATGGACGAGAATTGAGAAAACAATTCGGTTCTTTCAGACGACCAACACCATAATGGTCTTTTTAGACGTACACACCAAATGTGGTTCCATAAAGATGCAGATATCGAAGTGGTCTACGAAAATCTATCTGGTAATCTGATATGTGTTAAACTATAAAATGTATTTCTTCTAAATTGACGGTTTTCTGATCATCATCGATTAAATGGGTAACTATATAAGTTCAAGGTGACATGGAAGGTAGTATTAGTCTAATCGCTAATGTTACCAAGTAGTCCGGAGAATGGATTGACAAGAATTCAGAAAGCCATGCGGTTCTTTCAGATGTCCAACATCAGAGTGGTCCTTTTAAAAGTACACATCAACTGAGGTTTCTTTAAGATGCAGAGATCGAAGTGGTCTACGCAAATCTATGTCATAATCTGTTAATAGCTAAACTATGAAATGTATTTCTTCCAAATTGACGGTTTGCTGATCATCATTGAATAAATAGGTAACTATTCAAGCTCAAGGTGACATGGAAGTTAGTATTAGTCTAATCGCTAATGTTACCAAGTAGTCTGGAGAATAGATGGACAATTGAGAAAACAATTCCTGTCTTTCAGACGACCAACACCAGAGTGGTCCTTTCAGACCTACACACCAAATGAGGTTTCTTTAAGATGCAGGTTTCAAAGTGTTCTACGCAAATCCATACGATAATCTGTTATTTGCTAAGCCATAAAATGTCTTTATTCCAGATTGACGGTTTGCTGATCATCATCGATTAAATAGGTAACTATGTAAGCTCAAGGTGACATGGAAGGTAGTATTAGTCTAATCGCTAATGTAACCAAGTAGTCTGGTGAATGGATGGATGAGAACTGAGAATAAGAGGGTGGTGAGGTTTGATTGGTCCATTGAAGACACGTGCATGGCATGGCATGGCAGGCAGGGTAAGTAACCCAGCCACCCCGGTCGGTGTTGGCCAGCCCAGACCAGCCCTCTGGCTGTGCATCTCGTTATGAACTCATTCAGGAACTCCAACCTTGCCAATGTCGCGTCGCGTCGGAATCAAGTGGAATTGTTGTAACGGAGCATCGCATCATAGGTGAAGTGAAGAGCCCACTGAGAAAGAACAAGAGGGGACAGATGTAATGTAGGTAAGCACAGATAATCGGATGATTCATCATGTGCACGAGTGTCGCACGCAGGGGGTACTTTAACTAGTTGCTTCTGATCCTTATTTTCCTGATGAAGACGATAACATCACAAACGCATATAAACTAACAAAACGTCAATAAAGTCCTTATTACGTCACATGAGGTCCACGTTATAGAAAATCAGCATACAATTAAGGGTCTTAATTCAAATCATAAATTAAGAGAACTATTGTCCTCCCTCTTTCACCACCATTCCACAACATTTTTATCAGATTTAATGAACTTACGAAACAAACAACTCATCTAAATTAAAAATATTGATGAAAGAAGGTGATGTTAAATCCTTCTTGGGTTCAACGCCTGGAAATATAATAGATGAAAGTGGTGACGAAAGTCAAAACGACTACTTCCAGACAAAAATAGTATAATTTATTGTGTCAAGTTCATAACGGAATTAGAACGTATGACATTTCGAAACATATAACAGTTTCCTCATCAGATAAATTGGTCAAAAATAAAAATAAACAATAATAAATAAATTAGTTTAACAAGACAATAGGAGCCCTAAAAAATTTAACATTTGCTCACCATTAAAATCAAGTTAAAAAGGTTCAAACTAAGTTGAAAAACAAAGATAAGTAGGGATTGTTGTGATTGCTCGTTCATATGCAAAAAATTTTGAAAATAAATTCTTGAATAAAAAAGATTGTTGAGCCCATAATTTTGAGTATAGTTATAAAGAATTAGCCTGTAATAAAAAATAGTAATCTATGGTTGAATGTATATTTTTGGAAGTTATGTTAAACATAAAGTGAAATAAAATGCATAAACGGAAAAAATTCTTTTACCTGAAACTAAGTTAAAAATAATGTCCAAAAACATAAAAATAAAATTTAACCCATCATGTGGGGATTATCTAAATTAGTTTTAGAAAAGATAATGTATTACTAACGAGTATTCAGTTTTGCAAACTTACAATTTTATAATTTATTTTTTTAATTTCGACACCGCTTCATGTCTTTCTCAGGGCTGTAAAATATAAAAGAGGTTTTCCTTCAAATTTGTTTGAAAAGCAAGTATAAAATAATTTAAAAATAAATATTGTAAATAACTGTTGACATGGAGTTAAAAAAAACCGTGAGGTATAAAATATCATTATGTTAAAAAATTCAAAATGATGTCTTAAAGATAAATTTTTTCATAACCGCATGCGTGAAAGAACGGAGGTTAAAATTAATCAAGAAACTACACATTTAGTCAAAATTAGTAAACACGAAAGCGTTTTTGAAGTAGTTGAAAGAGACGACGGACAATAATAATCAATCAGCTGATTAAAATAAAACAAAAGCCGTGATTAAGACATAGAGTATATAAAAAGTAAATAGAAGCACCACCTATAATGAGAAGTGCATAATATCTGCCTCTAGTGAGCGCGCCAGAAAGCTTGAAAATTCAAAATAGAAAAAAAAGTTACTAATTTAAAATCCATTGGTAATAATTATTAATGTGCCATCTTTCAAATTGTAACTTAACACAAATGTCAAAATATTTTTTCATAAAAATTGATTCTAAGTGCAAATTTTGAAATGAACGGATGACCGAATTAATAATCATTTTCTCTATTTTGATAAATTATCTGTATTATTCTTTAGTCCACTAATTATAAAAATTCCTAATTATTTATCACAGGCTTCACAGTCTTTCTCATATTGCTTTTTTCCTCTTTTTCTCGTTTTTGTACTTGAATGGAAATGGATTATTTTGAACACTATAAGAAAATCTAAATATTTTTGGTGCAAAAGTCTACTTTTATACTTTTCGTTCAGAATTCACCTTTTCTGGTTACAAGTTTAACTGTTCGGTTGAAAATTATACTTTTTTGTTAAAAATTCGTCTTCTTGGGTTAAAAAATTAACTATTTTGATGAAAATTAAACTATTTTGTTGAAAATTTAACAATTCAGAGGAAAATTCAATACTTTGGTTAAAATTAACATTTTTGACTGAAAATTTCATTATTCCGCTTTTAATTTAAAATCTATATTTTTTATTAACAATTAAACTATTTTGATGAAAGTTCAACTTTTATTGCTAAGGAATTAATCATCGTGGCGGAAAATTTACCTTTTTTGCTGAAAATTTAATTGTTTGGTTAAAAAAATCGTTTTTTTTTTTTAAATGGTCTTTTTTAGTTACAAATTCAACTATTTGGTTAAACATTCATATATTTTGCTGAAAATTCCTTCCTCTTTGGTAAATATTTAATCTTCGTGATTGAAACTTCATCATTTTTATCAAAAATTGTAATCTTTTTTATGTGAAATATCAACTATTACATTTTTTTTACTTTCTTAAAAATTTATTTTTTGGTAATAAATTCATTTATTTTATTAAAAATTGCACCAATTTGTTTAAACGTCGTTTTTTGTTGTTGTTGGAAATACATTTTTTTAACTTGCAATTCAACCTTTCCATTTTTTGTTGCAAATTTATATTTTTCAGTTAAAAATTTAAATATTTGGTTTGAAATTGTTTGTATTTTGTTTGAAATTCGTCTTTGGTTGTTACAATTAAATTATTTGTTGAAAATTCTTTTCTTTGGTTGATAATTTGTTGCATGTTTTTGTTGAAAATTAATCTTTTTGACTAAAAATTTAACTATTCCATTTTATGATAGAAACTCGATCTTTCTCAGTTGAAGATTCAACTATTCGGATGAAAGTGCGTCTTTTTGGTAGAAAATTAATTTTCTCGGTTGTAAATTTGACGATTTTGTTAAAAATTAAACTATTCAGTAGAAAATTCGATATTTTGGTTGAAAATTAATTTTTTTAACTGAAAATTTCACTATTTCATGTTTAAATTGAAATTTATCTTTTTTTATTAACAATTCAACTATTTTGATAAAATTTCACCTTTTTTGGTTAAAATTAATCATCTTGCTTGAAAATTTACCTATTTTGCTGAGAATTCAACTGTTTGGTTAAAAAAATCGATTTTTTTTGTTTGAAAAATGATTTTTTTTAGTTAAAAATTCAACTATCTGGTTGGAAATTCATATATTTTGTTGAAAACTTATCCCTTTTTGGTACATATTCAATTTTCGTGGTTAAAACTTCAGAATTTTTATTTTAAATTTTAATATTTTTCATCTGAAAAATCAACTATCACATTTCTCTACTTCCTCAACAATTTATTTGTTGGTCATGAATTTATTTATTTAGTTTAAAATTCCACTAATTTGTTCAAAATTAGTTTTTTTGTTGGGAATAAATTTTCATTTAAATAATTTTTATATCAAAATTTTAATATTTGATTTGAATTTTTTATATTTAGTACAAAATTCGTCTGTGGCGCTTGAAATCAACTGTTTCTGATTTAAAATAAAATCCTTTTTTGCTTAAAATATCAAGTATGAAATTGTTTTGTTTTTTGAGAACTCATATTTTTTGGTTGAAAATTCAACTGCTTGGTCGAAAGTTAAACTACTTTGATAAAAATTAATTTTTGTGGTTAAAAATTAAAATCTTTGTTAAAAATTCGTTTCTTTGGTTGATAATTTGTTTTTCTTTATTAAAAAATAATTTTTTGAACTGAACATTTAAATATTCCATTTATAGAGGATAATTCATCTTTTTTATTTAAAAAATCAACTACATATTATTCGGATGAAACTTCATCTTTTTTGGTAGAACATTAATCTCCTTAGTTTTAAATTTAACTATATTGTCAAAAATGCAACCACTTAGTTGACAATTTGCTTATTTTTTGTCAAAAATCAATTTTTTTAGCTAAAAATTTTACCATACCTTTTTTGATGGAATATTTTTTGATTGAAGATTCAACCATTAAAATAAAAGTTTGTATTTTTTAGTAGCAAATTAATATTTTTGGTATAAAATTTACTTATTCTGTTAAAAACTCAACAATTCGTTAAAAATCCAGTTTCTTGCTTCAAACTTCAACTACTTGGATGAAAGTTGAACTACTTTGTTGAAAATTAATTTGTGGGTTGAAGATTCATCATTTTATTTTTTGTATTATTTTTATTTCATACTGCATTCATTAGGGAAGTAAATGCAAAAAATTGAAACGTCGCTAAATCAACGTCTGAATTCTCCTTTTAAAAATGAGACCAAAAAAATAATAAAATATTTATTGGTTCTCGAATTATCATTAAAAATGTGGACGCGTGCACAAGAGGAAAATCAGTCGGTCGAGCGGCGCGGCAGTCGAGTAGTCTTTTCCCATACTCGACTGCCGCTTCACCTACCGATATTCGTCGTGTGCTTACTTTCACATTCTTGACGATAATTCAAGAACAAGTGAATATTTTTCAACGTTCTTGGTCTCATTTTGAAAAGGAGATTTCAGACTTTCATCTAGCAAATTTGCAAAATTTTTCTATTTACTTTCCTGAAGCATGTAGAGAATGGAAATTGAGAATAAAAAATTGGCTAGTTTTTAATCCGATTTTCGTAAGTGGACGCACAATTTCGATGGTGTAAATATGAAGAAAAATATCCTCAAGTTTACTACAATCAATGTGGAATTTATTTGTAAAAATAATTAATTCCTTCCTGATAATTTTTTACTAAAATAGACCCCAAAAGTCATTTAAATCCTGAAGAGAAATTTCTCAAGCTGAAGAGCTTTGTGGCTGGCAAAAGATGCTTGATTTCAGCAAGAAATTCTTTGATGAGTGTAATGAAATAAAAGTGAAGTACCCATGATGGTGCGTTCCCATGATGTATTCGATGTATTCCTGCGTATTCGATCAGGCAGAGCATGTGGGCCAACAATGCCCACTTTTCATGAACCGCGACGCACTTCACTTCGCCCATTATTCCAGACGTTTCCATGTGGTTGGCTATGACGTACACACCGAAAGGGTTCTTCAAGCTGGCCACTGTATAAAACCTTCAAGAGCCCTCGGCAAAATTCGTTCTGGGTTCTGGGTTCTGGGTTCTGCCTAGCACAAGTAGACCGAACTCAGTCGACACTACCTGTTTTTTAAGTTTCTCAAGTTGTCACGATCAAGGGTTGCTCCTCCACTGATGCTATTAATAATCATATGGTATTTTATATGGCTGATTCTCTATATTAAGGTTACTTCTTATAGGAACAACTGTTTTTGCAAAATCCTTCATATTTTAGGAAAGTGAATGCAAAAAATTGAAACTACGCTAAATCAAAATCAATTTTCAACCAAGTGGTTGAATTTTCAAACTGAAAATATTCATTTCCATAAAAAAATTAATTTTCAACCAAATAGTTGAATTTTCTATCAGTTTCAAACCAAAAAGACAACGTTTTTCAAAAGAACGAATTTTCAATAAAAGAGTTAAATTTTTAACAAAAATATTAATTTATAACCAAATAATTGAATTTTCTACCATTTTCAAATAAAAAAGACGATTTTTCAACAAATAGTTAAATTTTCAACAAAACAGTTAATTTTTTACCAATTTTAGACTTTTTACCAAAATACTCAAATTTTCAACCAAATAAACGAATTTTCGGCTCAACGATGTTCATTTTCAACAAATAAGTTATTTTTCATCCAAAAAGTTAAATTTTCTACCGTTTTTGAACCATAAAGTCGATTTTTCAACAAAAGAGTCAAATTTTTAACGAAAAAGTTCATTTTTAACCAAACTTAAACTTTTTACCGAAATACTTAAATTTTCAACAAAATACATGAATTTTCGTCTCAAAAATATTGATTTTTGGCAAGAAAGTTAATTTTCAACCTAATAGTTGAATTTTCTACCGTTTTTAAACCAAAAGGACGATTTTTCAAGAAAAGAGTTAAGTTTTCAACAACAAAATTAATTTTCAACTATTTTTAAACCAAAAAGATAATTTTTGAACAAAAAGGTTACTTTCCAACCAAATGGTTGAATTTTCTACCATTTTCAAATTGAAAAAAAAAATGATTTTTTAACAAAAGGGTTAAATTTTCAACAAAAAAGTTAATTTTCAACCAAATAGATGAATTTCGTACCATTTTTAAACCAAAATTTCCAACAAAAGAGTTAAATTTTCAACGAAAAAGGTAATTTTTAACAAAATTCAGACCTTTTACCAAAATACTCAAATTTTCAACAAAATACATGAATTTTGTACAATTTTTAAACTAAAAAGATAAAAATTTTCAACAAAACAGTTAAATCTTCAACAAAAAAGTTACTTTCCAACCAAATAATTGAATTTTCTACAATTTTCAAATCAAAAAGACGATTATTTTTCAACAGAGAGTTAAATTTCCAACAAAAAAGTTACTTTCCAACCAAATAGTTGAATTTTCTACCGTTTTCAAACAGACAAAAAGCGAATTTTCAATAAAATAGTTAAATTTTCAACAAAAAAATTAATTTTCAACCGAATAGTTGAATTTTCTACCATTTTCAAATGAAAAAAAAAACGATTTTTCAACAACAGAAATAAATTTTCAACAAAACAGTTAATTTTTGACAAAATTTAGGTTTTTTACCAATGAATTTTCAACAAAATATATGAATTTTCGTATCAAAAATATTCATTTTCAGCAAGAAAGTTAATTTTCAACCAAAAGTTGAATCTTCTACCGTTTTTAAACCAAAAAGACGATTTTTCAACAAAAAAGTTAAATTTTCAACAACAAAATTAATCTTCAACCATTTTAAAACCAGAACGATGATTTTTCAACAAGAGAGTTAAATTTTTAACAAAAAAGTTACTTCCTGACCAAATAGTTGAACTTTCTACCATTTAAAAAAAAAAAGAACAAAAGAACGAATTTTTGAATAAAAGAGTTACATTTTTAACAAACAAATTTAATTTTTAACCAAATAGTTGAATTTTCTACCATTTTCAAATCAAAGAG
>JAABKJ010007715.1:0-11626 GCA_011634705.1 Andricus grossulariae
CTTTTAGAGAGACAATTCTAGGCTTGGTACAATTTTCAGTAAAAAAGTGCGTAATAGGAACCCAATTTAACCACTTAGAGGTACAGTCTCTGACATTTTTGTAATTAATTTTTTATTTTGCTTACCACATAAGTACCTAATAGAACCTTTTAGAAAGACGATTGTAGACTTGGCACAATTTTCAGTAAACAATTGCGTAATGTGAACCTATTTAAACCACTTAGAGGCAGAGTCTCTGATATTTTTGTAATCAATTTTTGATTCTGGTTACCACATAAGTACCTAATAGAAACTCTTATAATGACGATTGTAGACTTGGTACAGTTTTCAGTAAAAAGTGCCTAATAGGAACCCATTTAAACCACTTGGAAGCACAGTCTCTGACATTTTTGTAATCAATTTTTGATTCGGGTTACCACATAACTACCTAATAGAACCTTTTAGAGAGACGATTCTAGACTTGGTACAATTTTCAGTAAAAAGTGCCTAATAGGAACCCAATTAGACCACTTAGAGGAACAGTCTGACATTTTTGTAATTAACTTTTTATTTTGCTTACCACATAAGTACCTAATAGAACATTTTGGAAAGACGATTGTAGACTTGGTACAATTTTCAGTAAACAATTGCCTAATGTGAACCTATTTAAACCACTTAGAGGCAGAGTCTCTGATATTTTTGCAATCAATTTTTGATTCTGGTTACCACATAAGTACCTAATAGAACCTCTTAGAAAGACGATTGTAGACTTGGTACAGTTTTCAGTAAAAAGTGCCTAATAGGAACCCATTTAAACCACTTAGAGGCACAGTCTCTGACATGTTTGTAATCAATTTTTGATTCTGGTTACCACATAAGTAACTCATAGAACCTCTTAGAAAGACGATTGTAGACTGTACAGTTTTCAGTAAAAAAGTTCCTAATAAGAACCCATTTAAACCACTTAGAAGCACAGTCTCTGACATTTTTGTAATCAATTTTTGATTCTGGTTACCATATATGTACCTAACAGAACGTTTTAGAAAGACAACTTTAGACTTGGTACAATTTTCAGTAAAAAAGTGCGTGATAGGAACCCATTTAAACCACTTGGAGGCACAGTCTCTGACATTTTTGTAATCAATTTTTTATTCGGGTTACCACATAACTACCTAATAGAACCTTTTAAAAAGACGATTGTAGACTTGGTACAATTTTCAGTAAACAATTGCCTAATGTGAACCTATTTAAAGCACTTAGAGACAGAGTCTCTGATATTTTTGTAATCAATTTTTGATTCCGTTTACCATATGAGTACCTAATAGAACCTTTTAGAGAGACAATTCTAGGCTTGGTACAATTTTCAGTAAAAAAGTGCGTAATAGGAACCCAATTTAACCACTTACAGGTACAGTCTCTGAAATTTTTGGAATCAATTTTTGATTCTGGTTACCACATAAGTACCTAATAGAACCTATTAGAAAGATGATTGTAGGCTTGGTACAGTTTTCAGTAAAAAAGTTCGGAATAGGAACCCATTTAAACCACTTAGAGGCACAGTCTCTGACATTTTTTAAATCAGTTTTTGATTCTGGTTAACACGTAACTACCTAATAGAACCTTTTAGAGAGACAATTCTAGACTTGGTATAATTTTCAGTAAAAAAGTGCCTAATAGGACCCCAATTAAACCACTTAGAGGCACAGTCTCTGACATTTTTAAATCACTTTTTGATACTTGTTGCCACATAAGTATCTAATAGAACCTCTTAGGAAGACGATTGTGGACTTGGTAGAATTTTCAGTAAAAAAGTGCCTGATAGGAGCCCATTTAAACCACTTAGAGGCACAGCCTCTGACATTTTTGTAGTCAATTTTTGATTCTGGTGACCACATAAGTACCTAATAGAACCTTTTAGAAAGACTTGATCGAATTTTCAGTAAAAAATTGCCTAATAGGAACCCACTAAAACCTCATGAAGAATGTTTGAAAAAATAATTTCCAGTATTTATTATTAGGGTGGTTCTTATTTATACTTGGTGGATTGTTTTTCTCGAATTTCTCGGCTCTCATCACCCACTTTTGGTCGAATGCAAAAAAAAATCTCCAAATTTGAGCAAAATAGGGTAATATTTAGGATTCGCGCAAAGACCATGAAGTTTCTCATTGATTTAACATGGAAAAATGTCAGCTTTATGTAAATCTAAAATTCAAACGCAATTTTCTAACAAATTATTTTATTGCTATCATTGATTAAATAACTCATAAAGTCTAGAAAATATGTTCATTTCGCGAGTTAGCTGAAAATAAAAAACAAATATTTAAACGAATTAATATTGTTTAAACGATTGAATATTAGTGAAAAAATGACTGGGTGTTTTTAAATTACCGATTAATGACTATTTATTTTCAAAAGCGTCAATGAACCACAATAATAATAAAATTCAATTTTGTCACTTATGGGGCTTTCTTTGAGGACCCATAAGAGTGGCTTTACATTATTCAACCTCAAAATTTATGATTGATTCTTATTCTCTGACGAATTCTGAACAATATACTGAAACACGGAATTATCTGTAACATATTATCGCTTTTAAATGTTAGATTTACAAAAAGCTGACTTTTTCCCATGTTAAATCAATAGAAAACTTCATGGTCTTTGCGCGATCCCTAAATATTAACCGATTTTTCTCAAATTTCTCAAAACCTCTTAAGTACCTATTACCACTTATTAAGTTCACAAAGAAGCTTAACTGTCAGCTATAAGGTACATGGCTTTAAAGAATTCCTAATGGGCATTTTTCATTTCAACTCGCGATGAAGTAAAAACTTTTTAGAATTGAGTGTAAAAAATTACCAAAAATATGGATTGTCATGTTCTGCGACTGATGACGTTAGAAAAAGTTTAATATGTTGATTTGAAAAAAAATTAATAATTTTTTGTCGAGGAGTTGTATAATTCGTGCACAAACAACTTTGATCGTTTCGGGAGTCAAGCGAATTTTAAGCAAGTTCAGGAACGTTCAAAGAAATTTTCTGAAAAGTTTTAGCTCAATTGAAATATTATCTAACAAACTGTTGATGTTTTAACTTTCCGGCGTGATCGATTTTCTCTCGGGTAGGCTGCGGCCCGGCAGGTAAGCCGTTACTACAGCGTTAAGTGGAACTACGTCGCAGAGGCCGGTCAGATACAGATCAGTTTTAATAAAAATACGAAAAATCAGGACCTATTCTGATTTACATGTTAAATATTAATTATTTCATTAAACACATAAAGTACTAGAGTTATAACTTTCACTCAAAAAATAATTTTAAGTAAATTTACTGCTTAATTTAACCCGTCTTCTTTAAGTTGAAACTTATTATTATCACTTGAAAACAATAGTAGGTTTATTTTAAAAATTATCTTTAATTTTTTTCAAAGGAAAACCTTCACTGCATTTATAATATGAAATGTTTGACAACTTTCATAATACTTATTCAGACATAACTTTAAAAAAAAAAAGAAAATATCATGTAATATTTCAAAGATTATTCTTGGTTAAAAATACACTCGAACTCCAAAGATACGAGAATCTCGGGAATCGGGAACTCCAAAGATACGATCGTGAAAGAGGCTCCCACTCCTGCGACGTTTAGATTTCGGGGGTAATGCGTGAGAACGCACACAGGCCTACTGCGCGCATGCGCGCGTATGCACCTCGCAATGAACAAACGGCGAATTCGAAACAGCGTGCGTTCGCGCGCGCCTCACTTTCGGCTAGAGTGGGAAAAAATTCCGCTCGCTCCTTTGGAGTCGGAGCGCTCGTATCTTCGGAGCTCGTATCTTTGGAGTTCGAGTGTAATTTGAAAGTGTATGCAGGCATGTTTACAAATAGAGGTAAGACAGTGGACATCATGATACACCATGATTTTCCACATTTTATTGTTTTTTAATTGAAAAATCTATGACGTACTCTAAGGCAGAGTTCCACTTAACTCTGGGGCAACAATGTCTTGCCGGTTGGGGCGCAGCCTACGCGGGAGATAGTCGATCCCGCCGAAAAATTGAACCATTAACAGATTGTACACTACTATTTCAATTAAGCTGAAACTTTCCAGAAAACTTCTTTGAACCTTTCTGACCAACTTTCTCAGTGACAGTTTTTGCTTGCTCAACATTCGCTGGACTATCGAAATGATCAAAGTTGTTCGTGCACGAATTATGCAACGCATCAGAACAAAATTATTAACTTTTTTCTAACAAACATTGAGTCTTCGCTAATGTCAGCGGTCGCAGAAGACAACAATGCATACATCTTATGAATTTTATTTTAAAATATCAAAAAGTTCTGACTTCGTCGTTAGTTGAAGTGAAAAAATCAAAATATGTTAATCAGATAAAAAACAGGTTTTTGTAAATAATTCAAAAAATAAAAAAGTTTCAACTTTTTTTACACAGAGAAAAAGATGCGTAATTAGATTTAGCAACGCGGATACGTATTTAAATAATTCAGATTCAAAACTTTATTCTAAAGTACTCAGGACCTCCCCACTCCAGCAAAAAAAATTTCTATCTCCTCTTTGCATCCGGTGCCTCATATATGTTCTGAATTATTTGGTAAATAACAGAATCAAAAGGGAGAAAGGGGGCATGATAGCGATGTTCGTGATTCAAAGGCAGCATTTCACTTATTAAACCGAGACAATAGGCTGTGAAGTAGTTATACAACACTTCTGAGATGCGCAGTAGACCTCTATGAAACAGGCGGATGCATACTACAGTTGTATGGCATGTATGGCTGCGCAGTAAACTTTTACAGCACATAGGTATGTGCAGTAGAGTTATATAGCAGATACAGATGCGCAGTACAATTGTACGACATTTAGCGCTGCGCAGTAGAGTGATTTGACACATATGGTTGTGAAGTAGAGTTCTACAGTGCATAGGACAGTTCAGTGAATACATAAGTCTGCGTAGTAGACTTCCATGGAGATATTTTTAATTTTATACGCAAATTTAACTGAATACCCAGTGGGCACCAGGACATCCTGAAGACGTCCATAGAATCAAAACATGTAATGTGACTTGACGTCTTCAAGACATCCTTTGGATCTTTTCATGTCTTTAAAAGGTCCTCAGGACGTCCTTAAGACGTCCGCCAAAAAACGTCTACAGGACAACTATAGGATTTGTCTGCCCTCTGGGTGCCTAAATGTGACGTGATTATTCAATACCCACATAGCCAAATTACTTCAACTAAGGTTCATTTAACGCAGAATTTAATAAACTTTCTAACGGACATTCTCTTCGTGGTCCGATACTGACGGCACGGAAACGGCACTGGGCTCTCTGTGCTGTTTCGAGGACTGTTTGTGCCAATTTCCGCACCTAAACGGCACTGAGAGTTTCGCGACGATCGTATAATGGTCCTTCGAATTACATAAGTTATATACATTCCATTTTTAAACTTCTGAATAAATAGTTAGATATCTGAAATAATCGAAACCCGTAGATTCTGAATTTTCATCCTTCGATGCGGAAATTACAAAATTTGTAATATTTTAATTTTTAATCTCTTTCAGCTGGTCTACATGATACCCTAGTCGCAGGTATAAAGCAAACATATTTAGGAATTGAAAACCGCAACCAGAGTAGCTTTAAATGAGCAGCCGTTTTAGTGCCGTTCAATCAGCAGGGTTAGTGTAATAGATCCGAGTTCCAGTTATTTGCCAAACTATTCAAGTCGCTTCATGAAACCAACTCGCCACTTTGCACATAGTATAAATTTGTAATAAAATTCTTAGCTATAGCTTAGCTATAATACAAAAATGTATTTCGCTTGGTATAATTTCCCATAAATTTATAAAATTATTGCTCTTCTATTTCGAAATTCGATTTTCATAATGCAACAATGCAGATAACTGTCACAAATTGTGCATTATAACTAAGAGAAAAACTTAAGCGTAAACCATTTTTTTCCACTTATTCAGAAACTTTGCGATTCCATATATAACGTACCACAGAAGTCTACTGCGTTTATCTTAGAGACGTAAAACTGCACTTTGCATCCATATGTAATGTATAACTCTACTCCGCAGCCTTATGTGTCATATAAGTGTACGGCGCATCATTATGTACCGTAGAACTCTACAGAAAATACAATTTATGTACGAGTAATTTGAAATTTGGGTCAATTGCATTAAACCAAATGCAATTCAATTAAATTTGTGTCAAATCCATGCAATTTTTCGAATGTAATTGAAATGCTTTCTGCCCAGCTCTGGGTGTAAATTTTTTTTAACCTTATCTTTTGTACTATTTTAGTATTCTTTATGTTACAACAAACCATCTCTACCTGAAGTACTCAACGTTTATTTCAAACATAACACTGACACAATCCCCACAGAATTGCCATATCTACCGTGCAAATGAAATAAAGCGTATGTGTTGTTCGGATAAGTTATCTGTTACTTTTACAAATCACCATTAAAATCAAGGGCATTTAAGTGCTATTTTAATGATTCCCAAAGGTGACAGATGACCTATCTAAACTGCATATACGATTTATTTTATTTGCACGGTAGATATTTCCGCAAACAACGTACCCACAACAAATAATTGGTGAAGCCTTACCACACCATGTGCGAATTGCCCAGTTTAGCCTTTTTTAATAAGTGACCCTCTAGAGGCCCTAAAAAGGCGGCCCACTCTGGAAAAGCCCAGCTACTCCCTCGCTGGGGCCAATTTAGCCTCTTAGCCGACCTCTTTGCGCGTCTCAAACAATTTCTAAGATCGATCAGCAGTTTGAGAAGGGAAACTACAAAATTTCTTTAAGAAGGAAGGTTCAATTGTTAAACATTGTTGCAAAAAACGTTTTTAATATGAATTTGTTGAACCTTACTTTGGATGTTAGATGTTCTTCGACTGTTGACATTCTGGAGGTCCTATGAAGGCTCTTGCAAGGGCCTACAATATGTGCCCCTTTGTTTGTCAAGGAAAAACTTGTCAGTCTGATCACGAGATTAAGATTTTATCATTAAATTTTTAAGTGATATTTTTCGAATTTTTTAAATTGTTTAAAGTATTATGTTGTATGCAAATAGCTCAAAAATATAAATTTTTACAATTTTATTTTTATACTCTTGTGACCATCTTTTCCCCTATGCTTAGTATCACTTGAATTTAATTCATAAGGTGTATAAAAAAAAAAACATGCTGATATTTTTTATCGTTTCTCCAAAAATATTTAGACCAGTAATAGACACTAAATTAATCTTTAACATCAACAATTAATTAATACCATGGTTTAACACAATAACGTCATTTGCTTAATTTATATTTGATTCGGTGAAAATTCTTCAGACTGAAGTATTCGTTAGAATACTGCGGTCCTGCTTCAAATCCGGGCTGAGGACGATTTGTTTCTTGTTTCACCAAAAATATGAAGACCAGTAATCGACTCTAATTTAATGTTTACCATAAAAAAAGTTGACTTTAAAGTAATTGTTGTAAAAGCCATTTAAACAAATAAACAGTGAGCATATGTATAGGCAGAAGGAGATAGTTTTGTTTTCTTTCAATTACATATCTTCAGATTATATTGAAAGTTATATTTACAGATCGACATTTTTCATCCATAGTTTATTCAATAATAAATAATATTGGAAGACAAAAATTGATGAGGAAACATCACAGTCGATATATGTAATTTCAAGATAACTAATTAAAGAAATGATTTATTTACATCTATAAATGTGCTCACATTTCATTTATTGAAATCATTTGTTTAAAAATCGAACAAATAATATTCGATGAAAATAACTTCATCCCTGAACAGTCTGAATATCACTGTCAATTCAATTTGGAGACAAACTTGAAAGAAACAAATCTCTTTCTGCCTGTAAATGGGTTTATTGTGCATTTGTTTATATAATTTGTTTATAACATAAACAAATAATATAAGATGACAAAAATTCACCAGTAAACAGCATAGTAAATATAATTTAAAGAAAACTGAACGGAAAAACTATTTCTTTCTGTCTAAAAATGCGCTAAGAGTGCATTTATTTATATCATTTGTTTATAAATTGACCAAACAATATTTGATAAAAAAAAGCGTGATCACTAAATATTACTATCGATATAATTTGAAGATAATTTGGAAGAAACAAATATCTTTTCTTACCTATAAATGGAAAAACTATTTCTTTCTTTCAATAAATCTACTCAAATTTGTACACATATATTTTTTACAAAGTTAAAAAATAATTTCAAGTGCAAAATTGTCACATCACTGTATCACCTTGTCGACAAAAATCAACCAACTTGAAGGCAGAAATATACTTAGAAAACGAGAAATCCATATTGCTGAAAATTTGTTTATAACAATCAACTAACATAAGTCAACAATTTTGTTCTTTTATACACTTCTACGCATCAAATATAAATAAAGCATTCTTATTATTAAACAATTTTTACAAGAAACTATAGTATACATCAAACTATAAAAATGAGTAATCCTTTTTGCAGTAAAGTTAGAATCATATTGTTACCTTAGTGTAGTCGGTGGCGAGCGCGATTTATAATTTAGCAATTAGGGTATACGTTTTGATAATTTGATAATAAGTGTTAGTTGAGAAAGTTTAGAAAGTTTTTTATTTTATTTTTTAATAACAGACGGGATCGGGAATTTGTTGAAAAGTTAAAAAAAGTGCCTAATAATTTTCTCAGGTGGTTGTTGTAAAAAATAGCGTCTGATGAACGTACACACAGGCGATTGCCTCTCGTGTGATTGCAGAATTTGCCTTCAGCTCATGCTGCAAGGTTTACTATCTTTGGCCATCGCCTATTTTATTACCTCCGTGGGTGAGCTTGTCGAAACTATGTTGGGCCTCCGTAGTTTACTAACGTAGGGCAAACTACGTGGAGCCTCGCGAGGACCAACTCAAAATTTCCACACGGTACACTGACTTAATCAACGAAACTGGTCTTCCTTCTTTACATACTCCCAAACTACGCTTGCCTTTAGCTCAGGACTTTGTACGAAATTATTTGTACAAAACAGGTCGCTGTCATTGCTTATTGCTTTAATCAATTATTTTTAAAGAAACTTAGATGCTTCTAGAAAACTTGAATTCTTAATTGTGTCAACTGGTCTTTTGATTTGAATTGTTCCTACATAAAGCACCTTTTTTTGACAGATTAATTATAGATCAAACTAAGGAATGAGTGTGATGTCTACTTTTTGTTTTTCTTCTTTTTTATGAAATACGAAAATCTGTCAATAGTTCAAGGTTAGTTGGAGAGGTTAATGAACCTAAATTTTGCAATAAAAGTATATGCAGATTATAATAATTTGTAAATAACATTTTCATATATATAGATTTGCACAGAAAAATAAGTTTTAAATCATTTTAGACAAAATAAAATTTAAAATAGGTAAGTTTTTCAATATCACTGAACCTTCATTCCGAATTCAAATTTTTATTTTCATTAATATAGTTACGAAAGTTTTTGTCAAGTTTTTGTTGATTAAAGGAGGGGACTATAGAAAGTAGAAAGTCCGAAGATAATTTTGATAAAATTTAATATAAGAATCTTCTCAAATACTTGAAATGTCATTGATCAAATTATAACTATGTAATTTCATATCACACTTAACCTATCACCCCTATATTTTTGTCCCAACTTCACTAAAATTATCATATTCCTTGCCTACAACACGAGCGTGAAACCATTTTTTTTTTTAAACTATGACGAGTAGGCATGCGTAGTTGACCACACACGTACACTCGTCATTGATTAAAAATACTCTTTTCCACACTCGCTATTGTAAACATACGAATATGAGCAGTTTAGCGAAATTGAGAAAAAAGTATGGTATGCTACAAGGGTGCAAGCCGTTTTACACCTCGTGTGAAAGTTGATATCACTTCGCTTGTTCAGAAAATTTTCCACTTTAGAAAATCGCCCGGATCGGAGTTAACCTTTTTGCCGGTTTTCTCTTGTGTTATATGTTCCTCAGGTTTTGAAGATTTTGTGACATACGTGCCTTAAGTTTTGCAGAAAAGGGCTTACAATGAAAAGTCAAAACATAATGTGTATCAGAAAAATGAGATAAAATTATTATTTTTTTTTTTGGTTTTGACAAATTTTTAAAAATAAGAAAAATTTGGTTTTAAAATTACTTCCAAACTAAAATTTTAAAGAAGGCACGAAAAACTTTTGAAGGCATGTAAGATATAAAAAAACACTTAATTAATTAGAGATTACAAATTTTTAAATTATTACGACTTATTTTGTTCCATGTTCAGATTTTGACCAAAACGAAGCTCAGAATTCTAAACTGGAAGTTATATTTCAATTCAAGTAAAATTATACTAAAAAATGAGGTCCATCAAGCTAGCACCTCCACAATCGAAATTCCCAAATTTCTTTGAATGAGAATTTTGGGCTTTTTTGGGCTTTTTTGGGCTTTTTTGGGCTGTATTGCCGATTTTTGGGCTCCACTACTTTTTTTGAAAATTCAAATTTGGAGTGGAGGTGCTGACTTGACTCAAGCCAGCACCTCCACTATATAAAAATTTAAAAAAATTAGAAATCAAGCACGACAGAATTTTGGGATTTTTTTGGGCTCTTGAATGCGCTAAGCAACGATTTCCAAAAACAAGACCCACTGGAAATAAAACTACCCTCAATGTACAAACTCAAACTCGGAAAAAACGAAGTAAAATATAATTTTGGGCTTATTTTGGGCTCTTGAATGCACGAAAAAAATTCAAAAACCCACCCCTTGTGAACAGAAAAACCAGCCCCTTGCAAAAAATAAAATCTGCAAAAAACAAAGTGCTTCAGAATTTTTAGAATACTTTGAGCTTTCGAATGCATAAAACAAATTTTTCCAAAACCACCCCTATGTACAAACAAAACCAACCCCTTAGTAAAAACTCAAACCTGGAAAATACAAAATAGAAAGTAGTGTAGGGCTTTTATTGGGCTGTCGAATGCCTAAATTTTTTTGTTGCAAAAACTACCCCTACATCTTCAAAAATCAAAACAAGCCTCACACTTCAGAAAATTATTGGTGTTGGTACTTTCCAGGAGCCCAAAAATCATAAACCCTATTTACACTGTGAAATTCTAAAAAATATTGTTTTTTGACAAGGTCATATCTTCGTGGTGTCAAGGGGTTGCTTTTTAACTGTAAGGGTTGGAGTCCAAAAATCGGTGTTGGTATTTTTCAGGAGCCAAAAAATCAGAGACCCTATTTACACTGTGAAATTCTGAAAAACATGATTTTTTGACAACCCTTACAGTTGAAAAGCATCCCCTTGACACCACGGAGATATGACTTTGTCAAAAAACAATGTTTTTTAGAATATCACAGTGTAAATAGGGTCTCTGATTTTTGGGCTCCTGGAAAATACCAACACTGATTTTTGGACTCCAACCCTTACAGTTAAAAAGCAAACCCTTTACACGACGAAGATATGAATTTGTCAAAAAACAATGTTTTTTAGAATATAACAGTGTAAATAGGGTCTCTGCTTTTTGGGCTGCTGGAAAATACCAACACCGATTTTGGGGGTCCAACCCTTACAGTTGAAAAGCAACCCCTTGACACCACGAAGATATGACTTTGTCAAAAAACAATGTTTTTTAGAA
>JAABKJ010007716.1:0-11625 GCA_011634705.1 Andricus grossulariae
TTCTGGTACCCATCGATTTTCGACTATCGAATTTCGATACTTTTCTACCTTCATGGACTCTTCCTAACCCCCTCTGATATTACATGGACTGCATCCCAAAGATAATAATCTAACAAAAGTTTCCGATAACAGAGTGCAGCAACTATGTTCCGCTTCTCTAAAATTTCATCTCTCTATAAACTATGTGTGGATATATTAATAAATGGTGATAGATACAAGACTCGAAGCAAAAGTAGTATATCGTTGATGCATTCTGTTTCTGAAACTATTCGTTAAGACTATTGTGTTTGGGATTTTACATAATGTGGTCTCAGATCATTTGGTCAGTACGAAAATTCTCGAACATACACTTATTCTATTTATTGTGTACAATGTTAATATTTTCGAGAATATTTTTCAAAAAAACCCAAAATATATGGGCTATGTTTGGAAGTATCCCTGTACCACTGGTGTTTAGACAGATAACGCGTTTTTTTGTAACACAACGAATTTCATAGCTCACTGTAATTATTTTTACTTTTATATAACTGAAAATACAATTAACAAATCGCGATTGTTAGAGAATTGGACATTTACGTCAAAGCGTCACTTGACCCATCCATCAACACGACATGAGACAAAGGACAGATTTATGGAAACTGACACAAGATCGCAACACTTCTTACCAGAAATATTAACCAGAATATTTTGAACGAGAAAAAATCAACCAGAGTTAAATAACTAGAATTTTCTTGTCATATGAACCATAATTTCGGATTAAACTAACTATAAATTTTTTGAGCAGACGCGTCTAGTAACTTTAACTAGAACTTTTTTTGAGTGTAGAGAACTTCTGAAATGTTTTAAAATCTTTTTAAATTTTCTTTAAAAATCAATGTTTAAAAATAGAAAATCCTTTCGACCGAATCCATTTCAAATCAGGCAGGTTCTACATTTGAAGTCGCAAAATGTTTCGGGGACAAAATATATTGCTTTTTATACGAAATTAGGCGATACATATCTTTGCGATTTGTGAAACAAATTTTTTTTACGAAGTTATGCGTATTTAAATGTCTTGCTTTCTTTATAAAAAACCGCAATTTTTTTAAACATATAGAAAATGTTCAAAATTAACAAAATGGCGGCGATTTTTCTGAAAATATTAAAAGTAGATTTTGTCAAAAAACCCATACTTATATTTTTGCCAATTTTCTGTTGAATTTTTACTATTAGAAGAAAAAAAAATGGTGAGTTTTACGCGGGCTAAATAACTTTTGTGGCCAGGAGAATTTTTTTCCATAAAATCTAATTTTCGAATTTTTGTTGCAAACAACAACAGATACGAAAAAATGATAAGAAAATAATTTGCACCGTTAAAAAAGTTCTACATAAAGTTCCTTTACTCATTTATGATATCTTGTTCCATTTCCGAGATTCCCCCTACTATTTTTAAATCTCATTCAGTGTTTTTTAAAAACTTGTTTTTTCGATTTTACTAGGTAAAAATTGGATATTAGATAAGGTATGAGGTTATGATCTTAGATTGATGATATTAGATAAGATATATTAAATATTATCATTATTAATTAATCAACACGGATTTTACTGTTTTCACATTTGAGAATTCGTTCAGACTGCAGATTTATTTTCCTTACAACGGAAATTTCTATTTAATGATCAATAATTTTCTATTTATACGAGAATTTTGTCTATTTATAACAACGATAATTTTCCATTTTAAACAATTTTTGTTGTGATTTTGTTTATTATCAGAAAATGCACTGCTAGTATCTCAGAAAATGCCGTATTTATGTGGAGACCTTGTCAGGTCACATCATATGTTATGAACTTTAATAAATTAATTAAGTAAAATTTACTTTCAACCAAACAGATACATTTTCAACTAAAGTTACGATGAATTTACAACTGAAATATATAGTTACATTAGCAGTTAAAATAATTGATTTTCATTTTAAAAAAAAACGTTGAAGCCAAAAAACGAATTTGCCTGTAAAAAAGTTGCATTGTTAAGCCGAGAATATGTGTTTTCCACCAAATAAGACTTTCATGGGAAAATTTGAAACAAAGAATATTAATTTTCTACAAAAAAGGCGAATTTTTTATGAAGAAAAAAGACAAATTTTTCAACTTGCGGTGGACAAATTAAGCTTGCAGTTGTGAAAAATTAATTTTCAATAAAAGAAGAATCGACTTTTGAACGAAATAGTTTAATTTTTAGCCAAAAAGATGAATCATTATCTCAAAAAAAAAGAATGTTTAACTAAGTACTTCAATTTTCAATTGCGAAACTACAATTGCCAGGAAAACAGTGCAACTTTCACGCAAACTTTCAAAACATCGTCTTGACAGTGTAGTAAGTCCAGGCTTGTCACTGGTTTGCCTTAAATGACATAAACAATTCTAAATGTCAGTTTTCAAGCTGTTCTCAGCGATTTTCAGAAAAATGTACAGAATATGTGAATGAAAGAAGAAACAAGTAATTGCTTTATAAACAATTACATTTTTCACTTTCATCACGTTCTTGAAATGTTTGCAATATTGATTCGTAACTGTTTGCTTTGCAATAAAAAAATCCTTAGCATTATATTCTTGCAGATTAAAGAGAATATGTGACAGTCAGCGAAGACGGGGACCTAACGCGGAAAGAATCAATTTTTCCTTTATTGTACCAATCGATAGTTTTTCGTTCGTTCTTTCGTAATAAAAAATATTGTTTCTATATCTGAAAACTTTCTTCGCGGACGGTCACATATTAATGAAACTTCGAGATACACAGTTTTGAAAAAGTATTGTAAGTTATTGTAGCATTTCTGGTAAAATAGTAATCCTCTTTTGTAGTTGCAAATAACTGGTAGTATTCTGTAGTCTAGACTGACTAGAGGCAGTGTGCGCGGTTTATAAACTTAGACGATTAGCGTTTGATTATTATCGTTGCTTGCGAATTTTATGCGATAACGTTTTTCATGAGTTATATTTAATGTGTAAGATTTGATATATTATGAAAAAGTTCAACAGCAATCAAGTTTTTTGTAAATGTTCTGTAAAAATCCACTTATTTTAAAAGAAAAAATATTTCTACTGATTATGGCTGCATTTTATGTGACAAGCACCAGAAGAAAGTTTCATCCCTCTAAATGATATGGAACCCACCCCAAATCGAGGTATAATGTTACAAAATTTCGGACAGTTCATGGAAAAACAACACTTGTATGAAATTACAAATTCTTCATGCAACGACCCGTCTTCAAGTAAGAGCCTTACAAACAATTGAATTTGCACTCAAATTGACATATTTGCGGCTGCAGATCTCTACAACTATTGAACCGAAAATTTTCAAAAAAAAATGTAAATCATCATTTTTGCGGACACGTGCTCCACGAGGAAGAAGAAAATGTCCGACGTAGCTAAAACTTGTGTTAATATAAAAAGATAAAAATTGGTCCACTTTTAACAACTACGTGTACAATTTTTTAAACATCCTAAGAAAAGACTACATGTGTACATTGTACAAGGTCGAGGCTATATCTTTTGTAAAAAATCTTGGGGAAATTACCTAAATTACAAATACTTTTGTTTCTTTGCAAAATTTTAATATTTTCTTTTTCTTAATAAAAAAATGTCATAAACAAATACAGATGAAGCTTTTGTTTGTCAACATGTTTTTAAAGTTAGATACAAAATAAAACCTTTGTCTCTTAAATGTCTTTTAATTCAGATCATTTGTTAATTATAGCCTCATAAACAATTAATTGCAACAAAATCTTTGGTCCGTCCCAGCTGCAATTTTACAGTTAAGATTATCGAATTTTTGGAAAATTATTTACCTGGTAGACTCCTCATAATCTTTCTCCCTGTTACCACTGTGAAATAATCGTTCTTTTGTTAATAACAATTTTTATCAACAAAATCCTATATTTACCGAATCTGATGTTTTTATTCGCGCTGCTTGAATCAGGCACAACGAAAAACTGTTATCTCTTTCAAATTTTCTCTTAATTCAAACAATGTATTAATTACGGCCTTATAAACAATGAACTGCAAAATAATGTTTTGTCTGTCTCAGCTGCAATTTTACAATTAAGATTTTCGATTTTTTTCATTTACTTTTTTTGGTAGCATCCTGACAATCTTTCTCTCTGTGAGGTTACCGCAAAAGACTGTTCTTTTGCATGATATTTGATATTATGCAACATTTCGGAGCGATATTTGGCATGTCGAAGAAGTGATATCTGGGCGGGAAAAAAGTAAATGAAGGAAAAAGTGGCAATATATTCTATGATACAATATATACAAGTATATACATAACGTATGACTTTTTTCGATTACAACTACATGTCATTTGTGTATGAAGTTTGAAAATTTGATTTGTGACGAATTTTAAAATAAGAATCATTTTTAAAGTAATTGATGAATTAAAGTCCTTCAACTTCTCAACTTTTACAGTTAAGTAATGTGTCATTGGAATCGCAACAATCCTTGGATGCTGATAA
Organism: Andricus grossulariae; assembly: GCA_011634705.1. NCBI lineage: Eukaryota > Metazoa > Arthropoda > Insecta > Hymenoptera > Cynipidae > Andricus > Andricus grossulariae. The sequence goes on from JAABKJ010007716.1 coordinate 4,491, forward strand.
TACTATTTTTAAATTGCTAGTTTAGAGACTAGAGTTTAGACTTTAGAGCACTAGGAAAAAGAGAAGCGGAGGGGCCCTGATCGTACCAGGGGCCCTATGACTCCATCCCTCCCCCTATCCTGTACACCGGATGCGATCAAAGAAAATTGCATGACGGGTGAAGGGGCAAATGGTGACGATGCAATGTGGCGCGCGCATGAAGCGGTACGATGGTAGTGGGGGTGCATGATCGTGTATTTGAGTGCGGTCAGCTGCTTCCGTGACAACTCGTGTCACGGGGGGTTGTAGGGCTCGGGGGGTGCTGTGCTGGGACCGCCTTTTTTGTAGAAAACTAATATTCTTTGTTTCAAAGTTTCCCATAAAAGTCTTATTTGGTTGAAAGTGCATATTCTCGGCTTAACAATGCAACTATTTTACAGACAAATTCGTTTTTTGGCTTTAACATTTTTTTTTAAATTGAAATTCAATTATTTTAATTGCTTATGTAACTATATATTTCAGTTGTAGATTCATCGTAACTTTCGTTGAAAATGTATCTGTTTGGTTGAAAGTAAATTTTAATTAATAAATTTATTGAAGTTAATAAGAAATAATGTGACCTGACAAGGTCTCCTCATAAATACGGCCTTTTCTGAGTTACTAGCAGTGCATTTTCTGATAAAAAACAAAATCACAACAAAAATTGTTTAAAATGGAAAATTACCGTTTTTATAAACAGACAAAATTCTTGTATAAATAGAAAATTATCGTTCGTTAAATAGAAATTTCCGTTGAAAGGGGGAAAAAATCTACAGTCTGAATGAATTCTCAAGTGTGAAAACAATAAAATCCGTGTTGATTAATTAACAATGATAATGTCTACATGTCTTCTCAAATTAAAACTGTGCTCCAGCAATATGTGGCGGCCATACTTTCTCCCTAGTAACTTTCACTTCTCTACCTTGAGGTTGGTACTACCTAGAACGCAAGGCAAACGCGCGCGCGTTGCTGCGCCGCCCGGAGCGGAATGGGTCGAGTCTGGATTCACTATCAGGAGCTGCGCAGGGTGTGCGGGGTTCACGAAAGCGTGACACAACATGAACGGTTTACGTTCGGAGTTCCGCTAAATCCGGTTTAGTTTGGGTAAGTCAGGTCCAAGGACAGCCCCAAACCCGACGTTAAATACGAGTTCGACTGTATTTATAAATTATTAATATTGATCTACATAAAATCCGATTTTATTACTTCGTTTGGGGTTAGGTTTTTTATAATCCATTAAAGTTAATGACAGCAAAACTGGCGCCACGGTGAAGGTCAGAACTATGTTCAGTGTTGCCATTTACAGTACAATTGTACTCAGAAAGTACAGTCCGCGAAATTTGAGTAAGTAAGTACCACAATAACAATTCCAGTGCGATTTGCCTCGTACTTTGTTTTTTCAATTACATTTGAGTACAATTGCACGATTTGTCATGTTCCTGTACATTTGCAGGTTATGTTCGTGTGTTTTTCATTTTCTTGGGGAATGCTTTGCACGTATTTATTTTCAACGATAACTAATCATAAGTGAGATATTTTAAATTAGTAAAATATAACCAATTTGTTTTTTAAAAGCTGCCAGTTAGCATTGTTTGAACATTTGAAAAAAATGGAATTTAGCGCCAAAATTTTGTATGTCTGTGGCGCTACCGTAGCGCTATCGTCAAAAGTACAATTTCTATATTTGGAATGCATTTTTTGGGTACGAATAAAATTTTTATTGTGGCAACGCTGACTATTTTAGCCGAGTTACGAACTTTCTTCACGGAATCCGCTTGCAAAAACGAGTTCCGTGAATTTGTTACTTATTAATTAATACGCTTTAAATCATTCAATAGAAAAATTGAAGCGTTTTTATCACGGCTTTCAACACACTCCAATAGTTTTTGAACGTAACTCAAAATCCGAAAAAATGAGTTCACGTAGTTTCTATACACTACTGTGAGTTGCGTATTTTCTATTCATCCCTACACAGAGACAAAAATCGAGGCATTAGCGCGTGAACATTTGTCACGCTTTAATAGCAAGCATTTCTCTTGGAATACATTCATGGATGCTTCTATTAATCGCAAGATGCAACACCGCGGAAAATAAGCACAGCTCACATGCAAAAATGCCAAGAGTTACTTGGGTGAATAGTAAGCGCTGTTTTTCTGTAATACCGTGAATTTAGCCGAGCGAAATTTCCAAGAGCCTCCACGGACTTTTTCGTTCAGTCTCCTTGTGATTTTCCTTCAGGTTTAGGCCACGCTTCCGGCGAACATTTACTGGTGCGAACGTGTCAACAGGCAGAAGGCGTGGCCGAGAGGCAAATTTCAAGGGAGACTCACGGAAAAAGTCCGTGGAGGCTCTTGGAAATTTCGCTTGGTGAAGTTCACGGTATTAGAGCACGGCGAAGATCCCACTAACTCGTGGGATTTTCGCACAAGAGTTCGTGCGTTTAGGGCGATAGGGCATATCTTGCTTAAAACTCATGTAATCTTAGAAAATAAAGCAAGAGACGCCTGCGATATGCGCCTGATAAATAGTCTGCGCTAAAACACAGAGTTTTCTCTCCGTGTACGAGTCGCGTAGATTCTATTTGTCAGCGCGAGTTAGGTAGATTCTATTCGTCACCGTGAGTTGCGTATTTTCTATTAGGATCCATAGAAGCACGCGTTGCATCGAAAAATGGTCAATAGCAAATTTTAAGACTTCTTTTAGGTAACATTATTTTTCATGAAACATTTTATTGTCACTTGTGTACTTTTTCCAAGAAAATAAATTTTTTTATTTTTAATGTTATTTTTCACAATTAAAAGGAAAACTACAAGTCGATCGAAAAATGGTCAATTACAATTTGGTAGATCTTTTCTGGGTGAAGAATTTGTAATTTTATTTATTTTTAGTAGTTTTTTCTATGGATAAAACTAGAACTGTTGATAAAAAAAGGCTGGTTAACGGAATCAACCTATATTTTTATTCTCTAAAAACGTGTACCAAAGCGCAATCGAGTCCGATTAGACTTTTAAGAGTTATCCAGTATACAAACAACGATTAACAGACAGGATGATATACCCTATTTTTCGGATTCTGGGGGTCTCGAAACGTAGAGATTTAATGAAATCGGCAGTAGTCAGTTTTCATACAAAACTAATACCTTTTCATTGTGATGAGAATATAAAATAGCACATTAGGCATAAAAGTGAAAGATGTTTGTTCGAAGTCTGAGAAATAAAAAATTTATAATTTAAAAAATGTGTTCTAAATTTAAAAAATACATTTCGGAAACATTATTGACTAACTTAATGCAAAAGAAATCGCTCTTTCAGTAACAAAAAATGAAGAGAATACAAGCTACCAGAAATTTACGTCCATTTAAAATCAATTATTACAGATTATTTTTTATACTCTTTTGTTAGAAGAAATAAAATTGTAATTTACTTACCAATCTGCCACCTATTTTGATTTCTAGAAATTTTTCCAAAACAGGCAATGCGAGAACCGCGCCTATACTTTTCGTCTCGCGTATCAATTTCTTAGCTTCCTGTATTTCTTCAGTAAGTCTTGTCACCTGTAACAAAATGACTTTTATATCAAAATATTACGTTTAATATTTTTTTCACTTTTATAATTTTTTGAAAATCCGTTTTTTACTATAACTTTCCTCATTTTCATAATTTAACTTTAATGTATGGATAAAAAATATTAGCTGTGTAAAAAAATCTGTTGCCCTATATTAGTAGTACATTTAAATAAAAAAATTACCAAAAAATCTTCTATTTACAATATTTGATAAATAAAAACATGCTAGTTTATTAAAATAACTACTAAAACTTTTACAAATTGACGTTGGTGTGTTCAGAAAAAATACTCCTGGAACAAAAACGAATCGATTGACTGGAAAGTAATAAAATTTCCTTTGAGGAAGAAAATGACGTATCTGCTTAATGGGAAAGCAGTGCACAGTTACTTGAAAATTATGGAATTAGGAATACAATATCACTACCTCTTCATCTCGAGGAAGTTCAAATTCCTTACTACAAAATTTTTGAAATCTCTGCTGGAGATACTGCTCAGACATTTCCTTTAATGAAAACTTTCGTGTTCTAGAATCCTTTTGCTCAAACTCACCCAATCTAGTCATCTTAACAATTTTACCTGTAAGAAAAAAATTCAAACCAGGAGCATTTCAACAATAAACTATGAAATTAAACAAAATGCGTACGTTTTAAAGTTTGCAGGATTGATGAAATTCGCAGGACGATTTCATCGACTGCTGGTTCTGTACTTGCGCAAACCAAGATCTTCATTGGCACTTCGTCCTGTATTTTTGCTTCATTTAATAATTGTAAAATTGTATTTACAATTACCTGCGTTTTTCCTGTACCTGTTTTTAAAAAGTTATACAATATTAATTTGTTTTTGGAGAAGTTGTAATGTTTAGTGAAAGGGTAGCAAATTAATAAAATACCTGGAGGACCTTCAATGAGAATAATTTTGGGCTCACGTGCTGCAGCAACATCAGTAATTTGCATCACAGCATTTAATTGGTTTTCATCCAATTTGTCCTTTAAAATAAGATTATCGACAGTTAAATATATTTTTCTCAGTTGGAATCAAATATTCTTCAAAAAATCAAGAACCTTGGATACTAATGGTCTCGTACAACTACTGAAGAGCCAATTAAATTTTTCGGGTTCAGGCTTTATCATGACAGGCATGAGTGGTGACTTTCGCAAATAATCCATCGCATTTGCCAATTGCATGAAATAAAGTAAGTTCAATACAACTCGCAGTTCAATAATTGCACTTTTGAATGCAACAAAGTCAAGTTCTTTCGTTACTACGGTGTATAGTCCCTGCAGATAAGCTTCATCTGTCGTTGGATCTATATATTACAAATACAATAAGTTCAAACTATAAATGAATACAGATTGTAAATAATTTAACATTTTCAGATTATCGATTCTACGGATGATTTCAAGTTCCTGTTTTTCAAGATGATTTTTTTGAAATTCAGAACACTTTTCCAAAGAAAAAATTCAATATTATAACTTTTGGACATAAAAAACTATAAATTTAAAGACTTCAAGAATGAACAATGTTGATTGAAGTGTTACATGATTCGAAAGTAGAGCGGGGTGAAAATGCTCTAATTAATCGAAACAAAAAAGGGCCGAAAAAAACGGTTCTGGTTCGGTACTGAAAAGTAAAAAAAATTTAAATCGTTTAGGGAGCGCTCATTAATTACATAAGATATGAAAAGAATAATTAATGTCATATCGTAATCTTTCTCCGATTTTCGCAGATCATATCTCCATCTTTCTCATATTTATTCTTGTCTTCTGTTCGATTCAAAATGTCAAAATTTTGGAACTTCTATCTGGGGTTCAAAAATTATGATGTTCATTAATTAAGGGAACAAAAGAATAAATTTCATATTGTATTCTTTCTCCAAATTTCGAAGATATTTTCATTCCACTCACACTTATTCTTTGGTTTTATATACTTTTTATATATAATTTTTTGGTTAATAGGGAAATCTTTTTGAAATTTCAAATTCAAAAACTGATAGAAGACATTAAGTTTTCGATTTCAAGTTGTACCCGTCTGAAGAATTTTTATTTTGAATTCATGTATTGTTTTGAGACAAATTTTATTAATTTGAAACGGGTTTTATTTGAGAATGTAGAATGAATTCAAAACAAAAAAGCTTTAAATTGAAAAATGAACAATTCAAAATTAAGACTTATAAGAATTAAATTCTTAAAATTAAAGTTCAATATTATACCATTTTTTTGTTAAAAATGTCTTTAAAAATAATTTTAGAATTTGATGTTACATGATTTTAAAAGGTTACAAATTGTACATTTAAAACTCATCGTATTAACTGTTTAAAAATATTGGTGTAGTCAAAGCCTGACGGGACCTGGTCGCACGCCGGCAAGGTAATTAATTGTCTGGAAGGCTTGGTGGCGCCAGAATTAAATTAAAAGTACCACTTCACAGTATTCGAAATTTAATTTTAAGACGGTATGGAATCCTCTTTATGGCAACAATAGTAATACGTTATGAAAATAAATTTATGGCAATGGATCATGGATTATATTATGTTTCGGAATTTCTTGATTGTGGGATTTTCCTAAGTTGTAAATTGATTCTGTTACAGTTTATAATATATTGAGGACACGTGAGCGTCAATAGTTTCAGAGCCTCAGACACTTGAAATCAGCAAACATTGGCTAACTTTTAGTAGCGGAATTTTGTCAGTAAGCAGGTAAAAATTGCGAAATGTAAAAAATGATTAATTTTGCAATTAGTGATTTGAGAATAAGATATTCGGAATATACCATTTTCTCGATTCCTGGCTTAAAACATGACACAAAAATCAACTTCCAAATAATTAAGATTCTGAGAATGACAACTAAAATCGGGACCAAATGTCGAGGCCTCCCACTTCTTTTGATTGCAATTGGCACAAAAAAATCTCTGAATTTTCTAATAAAAAGCATCTGAAAGCTTAAGGTCTTCCGAATTCAATTATATGACCACTTTTATCCTAAAAAAATTCTGTCAATAGTTAGAGGGCAAAACATCCCAAAACAATGTTTTTTCAGCCTACTCTTTCAATATCCACTTTTACCTGTTCCCAGAAAGAGGACGACGTTACGGAAAAATCTGAAAAAATGTACAGATATTCTTTCAACATTGTATATTGAAATACATTTTTCAAAATTCTGAAATATTCAATAATTTACTTTTTACGGGGATTTATTTACAATTACTTTATCTTGAGAACGAATAAAGATAGAAAGCCGCTTAATAGCTCCTAATGTGCAGTTTTGTAATTAGAGTGCAGTGCAATAATTAAATTTATGATTAAAGCATTGTTACGCAAGAAATACCATTTTGAATATTTCTGACTTTAATCAGTGTTCGCGCGTGGTTCGGCACAGCAGGACAAGTAGTAGAAAGAAGTTCCCTCTCAATGGCAATAGTAACTCCAGAAGCAAGCCGACTCCGTTACTATTGTCATCGAAAGTGTACTTTTTTCTAACGACTAGTCCTGCTGTGCCGGCCACACGCTCACACTGATTAAAGTGAGAAATATTCAAATTATATTTTTTGCGAGAGG
>JAABKJ010007717.1:0-11625 GCA_011634705.1 Andricus grossulariae
TGATCCTTTACTTTATTATGTGTATATATTCATAAGAAAAAGTAAAGGTAAAAATAAATATTTCTAGCCAAACGCATGAAGAATGATTAAATACTTATATTAAGTAATGCTTTCTTGTTCGGCGTCTTCCCTTATTCGTAATGTGATGATATGGACCCATAAAAGTTATATCGTAAACTGAATCCCTTTGTGCATCCAGCGGCGACAATATTTTTCCGAATACTTTTGAATACCCCAACGCAACCATGAAATGGAACCTTTTTTATCCCTTCTAATTCGCACATTTCGATATTTTTATTTACTGTTTTTCGAGTAATAATGACGTAAAAACACAATTTTAGTAATTTTACGTTGTCAAGATTGATTTCTACACAAGTAGCTATGATAAAAAATAATGTTTTAATTTGTTTATTATGATTATATATTTTTTTAATTGAGCAAATTTGAATAAAGCGAGAGTTTTATGATAAAGTGATGTATTTTTATGCACAATCCTACTAGATTTTACGAATTTCATGCGTTTGGAACACCTTCTAATGTGTTTAGAGAAAATTGTCTTTTTAATTTATTTGAGGTGACACTGGGCAGCTCCGATCGGCTTTGAAAGGGATTGGAATCTAATTATTTTCGCTGCCTAATCGGGGATTCAGAATCCAAGAACACAAACGGCCTTCCTAGGAATTGAAATTGTTAATAACTCTGAATGCAAGCCTTTTTACCGGGAATGTTTACGTCCTGTTATGGCCATACTTTATTTGAGGATGAGACATGTCGTGTTATGTTTAATATTAATTAAAAATACTCTTAAAGTGAATGTATGAATAAGATAAGATGCTTTACAATATGAAATCTAAAATATTAATAACTATCATAAATCGGAGATCAAAATTACTAAAAGTAAGATAAAAATAATATGCTTTATGAAGAAGATTCATATTCAAAGAATTCAAAGAGTTTACGAGAATTTGAAGAGTTGAAGAAAATTTGTTTGTTTAATTATTACCTTTTGGAAAGATATACCTAACTTTCAAATTCCAAGAAATAGAATAAAGGATCTAATCTTTTAAATACAGATGAAATTTCAGCATCGATAACATGAAACTATCTTTACGAGTATAAGGGTTCTCTGCTTATCTAAGTACTTTTCATTGCCTTTCGAGATTGTGGCACGTGGAGTTCATTTCTAATTCGAGGAAAGCCTGGATCAAGTCAACCGGGTTCATCTTGAGTGGAGATATTCTTGGTTTCGTAACCAGCAAATATTGTTTTTGGCAAGCATGTCCCGGAGAGCCGGCGGCCTTTATCTTTTCGACTTATCTTTGTTTGTTCGTATCTACAGCCTCGGGAGCGGTGGAACCTTATCCAAGAATCAACGCTAGCGGCGTTCCAGTGCGCGGTAACCCAAATCCCCAACATTAAACGAGTCTGGCCTATTGGCGCATGTTCGAGGAATCACGATGCTTGATTGTGAATTAGAACATGGATCGCCGCTCACTAATAAGCCATCTGATTGTAGATTCCAACACGAGCCATGTCGCTCGTTGCTCCATTCGTTAAAACCAATTGTTTGTACTTGTACGGTAGTGGAGTTCGCTCCGGGGCGTTAAACGAATCACCTACACCAGTCACCATCCTCAAGAGAATGGAGTGAAAAGACGAAGGCGAGGCACTTATTAAGTTAAGCTTCAGATGCCTAAGTACGGCTCTCAACGTAGGAATTATGATCCGAAGTAATGCGTGACACCCAGGGTAAAAGTAATGACAGTGAAACGCTCCACGTGAACGTGACTAGTTCTTAAAATCAATTTTTTTGATACGGTTAAGCTGATTTGGTAAGTGCAGGCAATTGGTAATTCTTGATGTCCTTGAAAGAGATATGCTAATTTTTAAGAGACGATGAAAGTTCCTTCGCTGAACAGTCGCATACACGCCTCGCCTAAACCAATTTTTCATTCAAAAGGGCTTGCACATCTTGGTTTCTATCTGATTATCTTTGACGGATGCCTCCTGAGTATCTTAAGCCTAAATTGAACAAATTAGGCTGAGGGCAGTCCATGTACCACGCGGACAACTTTTTATCACTTTTTGACCCCACACCTTGTGAGAAATCGTAGAATTTTAAAGACACCCCCATTCTATCTCTATCAACGTGGACTTAATTCATATTATATATGGAAATATAGATATTCTTGGTATTCAAAAGCAAGGGAGCCAAAAGAGCTGTGAATTGACTAAAAAGTCGGTTTTTCTTGAAAACATAAGTTTAATAATGCAAGGTAGGAAGTTCAAACAATAAGTCGTGAGAGTATCCTTAGTTTTCCATGTTTTTTTAAAAAGATGTTCACAGATTCAGGTGAATCACCCCCCCCCCCCTGCCAAAATCACAGCCATTTACAACATCTTTTTTGATTAACAAATATTTTGCCAAAATAATTCAACCATTACTTTAAGCTCCATTTAGTAAAGTTTTTAAATTTTAGACAACTCCATTTAGAAATTATAAATAAATAAGTATCGAAAATGTCCGGTAACGCAACTGTCAAAAACTACGAATTTGAAATGAAAAATACCTGAACAATATTAAGATTTTTTTTGAATTTGAAATTCACCGATATCACTTATATTAGGTTGAAAAAAGACGATCACCAAGAAGAGGGTTCAATTGTTTAGAGTTAAAGATTTAAAATAACACTTCAAAGTCTGTTCGACAAATTTTGTCTGGTCATGCGGCAATGCTATTTTAGGATAAAACTCGAAAATAATTATTTATGATATTCATAATGCAGGCTAAAATTGTTAATTCTATACTCACAAAGATTTTAGTATAGTTGAAAATCACTTTATAAACTTTAATTTCAAATAACAGCAAATAATTATCACTATTTTTGCATATTACTTTTTACAAAATGTCTATAAAATAAGAGGACATTTTGAACCGCTGAAGTGAAAATCTAATAAGTCGTGAAAATAGTTATTTTTCAAATATTTTAACGTGCTCTGCATATTTTTTGAAAAAAATTTGAAATTCTTATTTTTTATTATGGACGTATATCGCATAAGCCCATCTCAGGTAGAAGCTATTTCTTAATTAAAATATCTTAGTTTTGTTAGTATACTAGTCCCATTTTATTTAACAAACGTTCAACATTTCGCCCGTCGACAAAAATTGTCTCTATATGGATTAAAATAGACTCAATTTCCTACCAAAAATTATATTAATATTATATTTTAGCATATGATGCAAAGAAAACAAGATCTTTCAAGAAAAGCTGAATGTTCCACAAAAAGTGTTGGGGGTGGGGGGGGGATAACTTTCATCTCATTAGAGCTAGAACATCGTACTTTTTGAATTTGTAGGCAATTGAGTCTACTTCAATACACATAGAAAACCTTTCAACTAAAATGCTTGAGAAAGGAGATATTTGACAAAAACTTTAAAATGAAAATATGTTTGAACTAAAAAATGACTTCTAATTGTAATAACTCGTAAAATATTTATAGATATAAAGCGTCATTTTTTACAGATATGATTATAGATGTTAAATTCTATTATGTCTACTTTAAGCATTGATTTCTTTAAAATAGAGAAATTCACAATGAACTCAATTTTTGGACTTATTTTTAACATTTTAAAAGGTGTCGCGATATCGCACGTTCTTTAACACATAGATCTTATTTTAGAATGAAAAATGAAAGAGTTCCATCAAATAAAGCTGTATTTTCCATGGGGTTTTATAAAAATATACTATAAAAATGAACAAAAAACATGTGAATAGAGCGTTTTCAAAAAGACCCTAACCGATTTTTTTTAATTTAAGATCAAAATACTTATAGGAGGCATCTCTGAAAAATAACAATTAGACAGAAATCGGGATAGGCAAGCTTTTTTATTTGAAAACTGGTTCAAGCAAGGCATGCACAGCTTGTTGTAAAAATATCGACTATTATCTGTGATAGTATTGATTTTCCATAATGAATGAAACGTTTCCGAAGCATTAATATCGGTTTCTTAAAGACAAATGGTCTTTCAATATTGAAACTCAATTTCTTCTCTTCAATATAAATTTCTTCGTTTGATTCGGGAAAATACTCTGGCTCGTGTAAGGATTGATATATAGATATTGGAATGTGGTTTTGATGCCTGCGTCTTTGAAAGCGACAGTTTCAATAGTAGCGTCACCCGTAAGTAAGCGGCTCCCAAGTTTAAGTGTAGTATAAAACCTCGATATCGTGAGTCTTCCTCGATACCCCATCTAAAGTTGACGAAAAGGAATTCAGGTCGAATATTTTCTGTATCCAGCAAATATACTTCTACCCTACACCCTACAACGACTTCTCATCGGGGAGAAGTGGAGTGCTCTAGAAATTTTCATGTCAGGTGGGTATGCGCAACACTTTCTAGGTATCTGATAGAATTACAAACTCTTGGTACTCTTCCGTGTTGTATGTCGCGCTAAGGTATTCGTCGGTAAGATCAAAGAACGTCATGAAGTATGAAGAATTTCTTAAAGGTAACATGTATCAACATGAGCTTGGCAACTGGAAATCAAATCTTTTTTATAACACCTTATTTGACTTGTCTTCAATCGACTTAGCTTTTCCAGAAAATACCAGCACGGAATAGTGTAGAAAAGCTTAAAAAATAAGCTGAAAGCAACTTTCATACCTATTACGAATACAAATGTAACCGATCGCGAAGAAAGGCACCTAATGCGGAAAAAATCAATTTATATTTTCTTACGCTAATCGATAGTTTCTAAGTTACTCTTTCATTTCCAATGATAAAAAAAATGTAAGTTAATTACATTTCATGTTATTAAGCTACAAATATAGGCATGATAAGCGTACGCGGAAACCGAACGAGAGGCCTACGAAAGCCAGCCCCAACACTTACCACTACAGCTGTACGTGACGTGTCCGTGAGCTACATTGGCTCGTGCCTAAAAGTGTAGTAGTAAGTGGAGGCGGTGCTTTATGTAGACGTATCCCCACTACTGAAATGCTGGCTTGCGGACTCTTCTACGATAGCCCGGCCTGTACAATTCAGCAAATAAAAATCAAAAATCAAAATCATAAATCAAAATCATCAAAAATTAATTTCTTAGGCTTAAGATGGTTACAGCCCAATATGTCAAAGGCGTTTTTGGTTAGAGTTGGATTTATTATTTATGTTTTGAATAGTATGCACGGGGCTGTCCCAGTATATATTATCAGTCACGGACACATTATTATAATGCAATCAAGTGATCTTATAAAAGAGCGTGGGCCCCGAAATATTGGGCAAGACCTGGTTTTTACCCCATCGTTCACGGACACGGAATAGGACATAGGAAAATTTCAGTAGGTACCAGCTCAGGGACCGAACCCCGGAACCTCTGAGGTGAAGTCCGAGCGTCTAGCCAATTGAGCCACCGAGGCTCTTTATTATTATTTAATTTATTATAATATATACTACAGGGTGTCCGAGTACTCAAGGTACATGTGTCACTGATGAGGGCGTGTGCGCAAAAGAGTAATTTTAAATTTGCAGGAGGTTGTGAATATCAATGATGCAACTTCACAAGGCAACTGAGAGACGAGATTCTTAGAAAATATCTTTTCCTTTATAATACACTTTGAATTATTTTAACTTCCTTCGAGTATTTCTAATTCTGTAGAATTCAAACGAATTCTTAGAATTTACTTGTGGTCCTTTGAATTCTTTTGAAGTGTTTTGCAACTATCTTGAAACCTTTACAGTACACCATACATTATTTTGAATTTCTCCAAGTCTGAAATCTACTCAAATCTCTGAATTCTTCTGAATTTTCTGAATTCTTCTCAATTGCCTGAATTCATTGAATTCTCTGAACTCTTTCAAATTCTCTGAAATCTGTTGAATTCTATGAATTCTTTTGTATTCTCTAAATTCTTTTGAAATTCTATAATTTTCTTTGAATACTGTGAATGCTTTTGAAGTTTGTGAATTCTTTTGCACTCTGTGAATTCTTCTGAATTCTCTGAATTCTTCTTAATTCTCTGAATTCTTCTTAATTCTCTGAATTCTTCTTAATTCTATGAATTCTTCCGCTATTCTCTGAATTCTTCTCAATCGTCTGAATTCTTTCAAATTCTCTGAAATCTTTTGAATTCTTTTGCATTCTCTAAATTCTTTTGAAATCCTCTAAATTTTTTTTTCCATTCTATAAATTATTTTGAAGTTCACACGAATTCTACAGAAATCTTGAAGTTTTTTTTCTTAATTCTCTTGCAATCTTTGAAAAAAACCATTAATTGATCTGAGTTTCTGTAAGTCTTTTGTATTCTATGAACTCTCCTGAATTATTCTGAATTCTCTGATAATTGTTAAATTGTCTGAATTCTTTTGAATTCTGTGACATATCTTAAATTCTATGAATTCTTTTTTATTATCTAAATTTTTTAAAATCATCTAAATTTATTTTCAATTCTGTCAATTCTCTTGAAATCTGTGAATTCTTCGGAATTCTCTGAATTTTTCTGAATTCTCTGAATCGTTATGAAATTTCATGAACACTTTAAACTACTCTGAATTCGTCAAATTCTCACGATATGACTGAATGTTTAAAAAATGTTTTTTAATTATCTTGAAATATAGAATTCTACAGAATTCGGAACAATTGAAGGAATTTAACATAATGAAACGCGTATTCTAAAGATATCGAAAAAATTCAAAAAACTTGAAAAGAATTCAGAAGACTATTTGAATATAAAATATTTCAGAGAAATCAAAAGAATTCAGGAGAATTCAGATAATAAGAAAGAATTGGAGAAATTCAAAATGATTAATGGTGTATTGTACAGGTTTTAAGAGAGTTCGAAAAAACTTCAGAAGAAGTCAAAGGAGTACATGTTGATTCTAGAAATTCGTTTGAATTCTGCAGAATTAAACATACTCGATGGATGTTAAAATAGTTCTACGTGTATTCTGAAGATTTTAAGGAATTTCGGAAAATTCAAAAGATCTGAAGGAGTCCAAAGTAACTTGAAAAGTATTCTAATAATTTGAAGATAAATAAAAATCGCTAAAAGAATTCAGTGATCACGTGAGAATTAGAAAATTCAAAACAGTTCAAATAGTCCTGAAAATTTCAAAATAATTCAGATAATTTAAAAAAAAGACAATACAAAAGAATTGATTGAAATCAAAATATTTCAGCAAATCGCGAAGAATTCAGACGTGTCAAAATTTATGAGAGAATTGAGAATAATTCAGGAGAGTTCAAAGAATACAAAAGACCTGGAGAAAGTTAGAACGATTCATGGTGTATGGTGAAGATTTCAAGAGAATTAAACAAAGATTTTATTTCTGAAGAATTCGTTTGGATTCTATAGGATTAAAAATATTCAAGGAAAGTTTAAATAATTCAACGTGTATTCTAATAATTTCAAGATAATTAAATTTTTTTTTCAATTCAGTGATATCGTGAATTCAACAAATTCAAAACAGTTTAGAGAGTTCAGAAAATTTTAAAACAATTCAGAGAATTCAGAATAAATCAGGGAATTCAAAGAATTCGGAAGAAATCAAAAAATAGTATAAGAATTTATAGAATTAAGAAGAATTCAAAGAATTAAGAAGAATTTATAAAATTTGGAAGAATTTACAAGTGTAAATGAATTCACAAACTTCAAAAGAATTCACAGAATTAAAAAGAAATTAAAGCATTTCAAAAGAATTTAGAGAATACAAAAGAATTCGAAAGGTTTCAGAGAATCTAAAAGAGTTTACAGAATTTAAAAGAATTCAGACAATTGACAATAATTCAGAGAATACGAAAAATTTCAGAGAATAGCGGAAGAATTCAATGAATTAAGAAAAATTTGGAAAATTCAGAAGAATTCACAGAGTCTAAAAGAATACACAAGCTTCAAGAAAATTTATAGAATTTTAAAAAATTATAAAATTTCACAAGAATTTAAAGAGTACAAAAGATTTGATAGAATTCAAAAGGTTTCAGAGAATTTTAAATTCAGAGAATACAAAAGACTTGCAGAAATTCAAAATAATTTAAGGAGTACTGTAAAGGTTTCAATAGAATTGCAAAAAACTTCAAAAGAATTCAAAGGAGCACAAGCTAATTCTAAGAATTCGTTTGAATTCTATTGAATTAGAAATACTCGAAGGAAGTTAAAATAATGCAACGTGTATTCTAAAGGAAAACATATTTTCTAAGAATCTCATCTCTCAGTTACCGTGTGAAGTTGCACGATTGATATTCACAACCTCCTGCAAATTTAAAATTACTCTCTTGCGTACACAGCCTCATCAGTGACACATGGATTGTCGTCCATCTAACGCATGCTTCTGATTGGTTATTCTTTAATTGTTAATGAATCATTAATTATTAACTTTACAACAAATTTTTATTATTATTTTCATCTCCATTTTTCATGAGGAATTCAAAAATATAAAGATGTACCTTGAATACTGGGATATCCTGTATAATGATCCACATTGTTGATGAGTTGGTCATTCCCACACAATTCACTCTCTTCATTTGATCTACTAACGTAAATCCGTATCACTTTTATTCGACATCTCAACTAATGGTCAGGTAAACTTATAACAATTGTTTCTCGTTTTTTATTATTTTACTGATCACTGCTAACTATGTTTAAAACACTTCTTTTTCTTTAACTAATTATGTTGAATTGTATTGTATATTTTTTTATATGTACATCCTTCTGAATGTATTATTATTATTTAAAAACTATTAGCAACTTAAGAAACTTACAAGCTGAAAACCAATAAGCGATAACATAACAATAGTTCCCTTCTGCCGTTTCCCGAGAGGTCCAGCTTACATTTTCCTTGCTTAAAATCTATTCCTCCCAACCATCTATCTACCTCTTTCACGCATTGATTTTCAATTCGTTCCTTCGCTTTGTCACATATCCAGATGTGCCTCATATCTTCGTCCTTTTTTCCACAAAATCTACAGTCAACGTTTACATACCCTTTATTTCCTGCTTTTCCTACGTTCTCACAATGCAACCTTGCCCATTAAATTTTTCCGTGATATTCCAGTAACCTTCTCTTTCCTCTGGAACCTTCCAGCTCGTATAGAGACTACAATAAGATGAATCTTTAATTCTAGCTCCATCCTTCCGTATTTCCTTATCTCTCGTCGATTCAATGCCAGTTTTTAGTTTTTCAATAAACTCGTCTTTCCTCCCGCTTTTCACTACCGTATCTGAAAGTTCTGGGTTTCTCAATTCAGCCAAAGCCCTTCTTAAGGTTTTAGCCCACATAGAAGGGTTGTTGTTTTTGATCGACCTTCGCATTTCCTTGAGGCAAATCCGTTGAAATCTGAGCTCTTCCATCTTGAGGACTTCAGCGACATACCTGGCAACTCTATTTTTCACTTTTTAACTATTTATTTTTTTACTCCATATTGAATTTTTACGTCAAGAATTCATATTTTTATATAGGTATTTTTTATTAATTTAAAAAAAATTTTATATTAATAATGTTATGAACAGTCTTGAAAACGGGCCGCATGATGTCAGGAGCGTTTCCAAATTTAAATCCTGTTTTATTTATTTAATCTTGACCTTATGTACTTAAAACTTCTTGCTATTGTTCAATTTTTATATAAATAAACTTGAATAGGTTCAGACTTCTAGACCTACTAGTCTAGTCTAATCGGCACAGATTCAAATGCGTTTTTTCATGTCAACACTCAGGACTGCATACATATAGTCTTTGATCTCGGAACAGTATATACCCAGAGAGGCGCGATGTTAACAACTTCTGATACTGCCCTGACAATCCGAGGGTATAGGCCGTCAAGAGATGCTGGGGGGGGGGGCAGTCAAGCGTAAATCCGGCACAAAATCGATCGGGACAGAATTGAAAAATGAATGTTATTGTTATTACCAGAAATCCGGCTGGGTTCTTTGAAAAAATTCGCTTGCTCAGTACCCAACTATCTCCACTGAGCCCTTGAAAAATATATAAGCATTTGATATAAGTGCCCTAAATAGGCGATTGCCGACGCGACGAGTGTGATAGTTACAGCAGGAACCAAAGGCTCGAAGCACGAGTGAAAGGTTAGCAAACAAGCAAAGCGAGTGTGAAAATGTAGACGATTGCGAAGAGCTGAAGGCAAATGCTCCAATTATACGAGTAGTAATTGCCTGTAGGCACGTGTATCACACTTATCTGTCCATTGTATCCATTGCTTCGATTTGCAAAATAGATGTGTTTCAAAGTGTGCATGCGCCAATATCATTCTCGCAAAGTCTGCTGGATTGAAGCACTTTTTACATCATTTAGAGGCATGGAAGTCCTCACTTTCGAGCTGGGTGTTGCAAAAAAAATATTGTCTGGCTAATCCCCGACCTTCTCATATCCCGACTCCAGAGCCAACCCGCGCGCGTCCGTGAACTAGATTAGGGTATGTAGCGTGTTGGTATCAACAACTACAGGCATATAAAATTTCCCATAAAAAGATTGAAACTGTCAATTTCTACAAGTATCTTGTGAACTGTTGAAGATACGAAAAAATTGACAACATTTTTAGATTCGCAATCCAAAGAACATAATTATTGCAGGTAAAAAAACTTATTAATACATGAACAATAAATACCACGGAGAAAAATAATATAAACATTCTGTAAAATTTAAAGCGGATCAGTGATGACCTTTGGAGGCCTTGGCAGCCTTTGGACTTCTCTTCTAGTTATAAATCTCTCAGGTTCTTTCAAAGACAAAGAAACTTGTCTCAAGACATCGATTTTTGTCTCAAAGTCGAAAATATTCGTCTTAGGACATCAAAAATAGTCTGGTTCCGTCTCACGAGCCAGACATACAGAATAACTTGAAATTTTCATGGATTAGTCTTAACCCAAGGCAAAATCAAGACCAAATATTTTTAACCAGGTAGTCGACCTACAATGATGCTATCATCATTTTTATAAACAAAAACTCCAGTAACCTCGAAACTTGTTTTCCTGAACAGAAGATTTATCCAGCTTTAATTTCTGTATGTATTTTTATACATCAAATTGAAACTTAAGATAAAAATGGTGATAAAAAAACAATGTGTGGCGCGAAGTGGCAATTTAACGAAAAAATTCAAATAAAATAGAAATTTACTTCATTAATAGATAAAATTATAGAGTAAAGTTTAATTGATGACACTTATTATTATATCATTAAGCCGTTTCCCTTTCGGGGTAGGCGTGAATTGCTCGGTTGGAAAGTAGTAGTATAAGGTACAGATATTTTAGATTGATCTAGAATTCTCGTTATATTTATTTAAATAACACGTTCATTCCGCAACACTGCTCCAACGTAAGCTGCTGATCAATCTCTCTAGCGATCACCCCACGTGGACAGCCTCACAAAATTGTTATGTGTGGTTCAACACTTGGGCCCATTAGTATACAAGGTCTTTGTTTCAGGCGTCATTCACTCGACTCACATTCTTTTTATAAACTGTTTGTCGCGAAACTTTTCTGCCCTGGCATACTACTCTAGCTTCCTTCACGTCCATGCATTTTTTCATGCACGCTCTGGTGCTTCTATGGCTTCTTATGTCTCTTCGGATTAATGTCTCATTCACAGATTCTAACCATTCTTTCGGCGGTCTACCTCTG
>JAABKJ010007718.1:0-11625 GCA_011634705.1 Andricus grossulariae
GCTTGTTTGTTCCATTTATTCTCGGTCCTTATATTGATCCTGAAAACGAATTTTGGAAAAATTATCTTTTGGTATTGGAAATCAGTTCTCTTGTCTGTGCCTACGAAATATCGGCCACAATGCTTGGCTATTTAGAAAATATCGTAGACAAATACCTTACCACTTTCTAAATAATTTATGATACACATCTGACTCCAAAGCAGCATTTCTTATCACATTATCCTTCACTTTTTCGTAAATTTGGACCTTTGTACGCTTATAATACTTTACGATGCGAGGCTAAACATCAAGATTTCAAAGACTTCATGAGAAAAACTAAGTGTTTTAGAAATCCCTCTCTCTCAATGACTAGACAACACCAGTTTCAGCAGTCTTATATGCTTGGTGGTTCTTTACTGGAAGCAGAAGAGCAAGGAAGAATCACTACAGAGTCGATAAGAGACTTGCCTTTTAGACACCTTCTTGAATCATCTGCTAATACTGTAAGAACAGTTTCGTGGTGCTGTGTTCATGGCGTGAAATACAAAGCTGAAAAATGCTTCGTTATGACGAATTATGTCAATACCGTACCGCGCTTTGCTTTGATTTTCAAAATTATTTATATTGAAAAAGAGCCTGTATTTGTGTGCAAAACTGTTCGCACAGTGCAGCACTATTTACACTTCAACTCATATGAAATTTTCATCGAAAACGATTTTAAAATGTACACCTTGAAAGAGCTGTACGTCCACGCTGTTTATCAAGCGCACAAAGTGCAGAATAAATTGTACATAATTATCAAACGAAGTGTCGGAGACATTCACTAGGTGGGTTTCTATCAATTTATCTCGTGGAATATTTTTTTTCCAATGACGTCAAAATATTTGAGAATATTATGAGACTCATACCAATTTTTTATTTAGCAGTAGAATACGACTTCTCATAGCCTTTAAATTTCCGTTTCCTATGCTATTTGAACAATCAAACTGAATTACAAAAATTATTTACTTTTTATATTATTATAGATTATAGTGATAGGATAAAAAAGGCCATTTGTTTTTAACTACATTAAAGCCTTTCTGAATCCCTTCCTTGATAGTCTAATTTTTTAAATATTTTCACACCTAAATGCACTAGGGGCACTGATTCGTATGTGTATTTTTAAATAGTCGTGTTGTTTTATCTTTTAATTTTTAAAACTAAATTTTCTTGTAGGTACAGCTTTCATCGGGAGACAATAAAATGAATATTGATCCACGTAATGTTAAACGTGGCGCCGCTTTACAGATAAGTGCGGCTGCGACGGATACCAAAGGTGTCCAGATGAAGCACCTTCTTGTTATTATTGTCAATGTCCACCTGCAAAACATCAACGTTTAGGTGTGATATTACTATAATATGCATAAATATCCTCAATCCATTTTTATAAATGAAAATGGATAAATTTCATTCACTGTTTTTATTTTTTGTTAGGTGAAGCTGAAACGAAATTTTCAGAAGTTATTGTACTTGCTACTCAACCACTAGACAGCACGAAACAACAGCCGGCTGATATTTCTGGCACTACTGATGACGTGAACATGCTGAACCAAGAAATTGAACCACTGGAGGTAGTGAGCGATATTTTGGTTTTAAATGTTGCGAGCACGCCAACGTCGACAGAAGAATCTGTGCGTTGTATAATGCCTTCAAGTAATTCTAAAAGGACAGAAGAGGTAGGTTGTTACTTATCAGTTAATCAATTATTTTGATTCTTGATTAACTGTAATAGAAAACTTTGAAATTAATTTATAAAACAATTATTTCAGAGTATCTCTGCTTGTTTCCCACATACGTGGCCTGACTACATACAAATTGCATTAGAGCCGCACGCTAAGACGAATAAAAATATTCATTCTACGATCCGCTGCGAAATAATTCGTCAAATTGTCAATCTGATGCATATGAAGAATATGTGCAGTCAGACAGAAATAACTGAAGTTTCAGAAGAGGCTTTACACAGAATTCCAGCTTTAAGGACAAAATCGGCACCATCTAGTGTAAGTATAGTTGTCGACTAGTGAAGGTCATATGCTAATTACCGTAACAGCGAATTCAGTGTACCTAACTTCACGATCGCAATAATAAATGGTTTTCACTGAAAATAGTCAACATTGCTCCGTTTCATGCAGACGGAGGTTTTTTGACTAATTTTAGTGAGAAATATTTATTATTGCGAACGTAAATTTGAGTAAATTAAATTTGTCCCCAGTTCGAGATTTTATCATTTTCTCATGAAGTTTGATTACCTTCCAGACCGTGTTAGCAGCTGAAATAAGAAAAAGATTTAAAAATATGATTCAATATGCTAAGAAAAGAGCCCAAAGGAATTCTGCGGAGAATAAAGTCCATTGAAGCCTAGAAGAAATAAAAGACCATATGAAAGAAGAACTGAAGAAGCCAAATCCATCCATTTCCGTTTTACAGCGAGATCTTGAGGCCTGCCAAAGTAAAAGACGACAGGACGCAAAGAAGGCTGCATCAGCTGCAGAAAACCTAACCGATTATCCAGCTTTAAAGTATTCTGATTTGGCAATATTAAATTAAATTAATCCCTTTTATTTACCTAGAACTTACTGCTGTGACTGGTGCAATATTTTTAAGCCTTCTGGTCGATCCGTGAATAGCAATATTATCAGAAAATTTCTTTATTTCTATTTAAGCTTGGAGTTTGAGGCCGAAATTGGTCTAACAAAAGCAAAAATAAACGAAAATTGGATTTCTGCACTGATGAATTTCTTCTTCCCTGATGAACTAAATCTAAGCTCCTTGTCTTTTGACCAAATGATTGTCATGATTCTACAAAAAGTTACTCAGCACTTTAAAACAAAGAAAGTCAATGAGAAGAGCACAACTAGGAATTTAGTGGAAATTTTTGAGGTATGTACATAATGATTTATTTTTTTAATCAGAATGCAATTTCTCTTCTCTTTTTTATTCCTTTGGCTTATTTTCAAGTTGTGATTGAAAAAAAGTATTTGTTTTCAGAGTGAGAAAACCATCTCCGAGACAATACCAAAGGCAGATGAGCCACCGCGGCTTATTGCGGTATTGGGAGTAACGAGATGCCAAATCTCACTTTCTCGATTTACGTTGATTCAGAACCAATATTTTGCGGCAAAGCTATAGATGCGTTGATACAAATGTATGCTTTGTATTGGGTATTTAATGTAGAATACCCAAACGATGCTAAAATATCATTTACTTTCATTGCTGCAGTACTGCTGCGAAAAAAAGTGAGCCAGTACTACGCAAAGTACAGAACAATCCTCAACATCCTTGGCAATCTTGAAATATTTTAAATTTTTCGATTCTAATATATATGCATTTTAATACCATATCTATGTATTTTAATACCATTGAAGACTGTACAGTAGGACGCCTTGGATCCGCGAATTAGATTTTTCATTTAAGTAGCTAAAATTATAGAATTATTTTAAAAATCGAAAGTAAGTAGAAATAGAAGTTTATAAAGAATATAAAAATAGAGTTCACAGTCTCCAGACCTCTCACTCTAATTTAAGTTACAGTTGTTTACGTTCCTAAATTAAAGCGTTAGTAACCACAGACTGGTTTTATTATACGTTTTTTCGTTCGTAATGTTTTGCCTTAAATTCACGTTTCATACCTATAAAATGAGATATAAAATGTAAAATACATTTTCATAATCACAAAAAAATATGTATACTTCATTCAAAAGCAAAAGCAACTACATAAAAAATTTGTTTGTCCGTATGGGATTATAAAAACAAATGTTTCGCTCAAAATAAAATCATTTCAAGTAAAACCATTTTTATTATAGTCCCATAATGATAAACAAACATTTTACGTTAATTTTTTGCTTTAAGTCCTTGCGATAAATTTCAGTCACATTTCAGGTTAAATTCGAAACGGATCAGATCCTTATTTCAAACTCGCATATTCACCTCATTCATGCTCGGATTGTGGCCTGCGAATAATTTTTAGTCTGTAGAAGGTCTTCACTTGAGACCTTATTCTGTCTTGCGACTAGTTTCCATCCCCACAGCGACTAAGTCCAAGTTTTTAGATAAAGTGGTCTTCTTTTTTTTACACCTTAAAATTAGTTCATTTTTGGGCTTGAATCAAGAGCTTTTTTTCTGTTTAATTTGATAGGAATTATTGAGATTGTAATGTTATATTATATTCTTAATATGGGCTCAAACTTTCGGTCTTATCTTTATACTAAAGAGAAAAATAGAAAGGAAAAGAGAGTGAGGTTGGCTTGGTTGTCTCTTTCCCAATTATTTTCTTCTTTTTTACTCTTGTTATTGACTTGTCTCTATCAAACCGATTAAAATGTTGTTTTGGAACCTATTTTAGGGCCTTTCTATGCAACAAAATTTTGTTCTTTTTTCGTTGTTTGTTTTGCATATAATGAACTTTTTGAATGCTTCTTTTTCGAAGCAACTGATTTTTGCATTCACCATGTTTCTGAGCCTTTCTCTTCAAACATAAATTCTTTTTTTGCACATATTGACTTTATAATATTGTGTTTCTAATTTTCTTCTTAGAAATTTAACAAACAGAAACATTAAGCCATAGACCTTGATATTTGGTTCTCTTGAGTTCGGATCTAATTGCCATTCTCAGACAATCGGTTTCTTGGTCAAGTATAAAAGAAAAATATTCTGGACTTGGACGCATCATATAGTTATCACCTGTTGCTCTTTTTCAGCTCTCCCAGAGCAAACATTATTTTTACTCATTCAGTCCTTTTTTAGGACTGAGGAGTATGACACATGAAAACTGCTCTTTTCAGAGCAACATTCAAATCATTTATAAATTGTTTGAATGCACTACGACCAAGTACTTCGGTAATTGATCGAAGTTCTTTTGTCGACATCAACTTGTCATGCCCTTCGGGTGCCACCCTCATTGATTTCCTCATTAGTTCATCTCGGAGGTTTCAAACCTTCTTCGAGAACAGAACGATCAAATACTTTGGTACTTGATCGAAATTCTTTCGTCAAAATCAACTTATCATGCCTATGGATGCCATACTGGTTGATCTACTAATTAGTTCTTTTTAGAGACTTCGTACCTTCTTTGGAATCGCTTTACGACCAAGTACTTGGCACTTGATCAATAGTTACAACGGTGGACGGGTCAAAGACACCTGAAGTATGGGAATAACCCTCACCAAAAGAGGGCCACTTTCCGACGGAAAGCGAAGAACATGTCATCATAATGGTGCTTCAGGGCCAGTAATTTTTCATCACACAAACTTTAATAACAACTGGAGTTTTAATTATTTTATTTCAGTATATTTACAATTATTTTCAAGGAAGGTAATTGAAAAGAAAAATTCCCAAAGAGTTTCTTCGTCGTACGTCAATGAACGTTTTAACATTACAGTTTTGTACATCATACAAGATTATGTTTTCAATCCCGTAACAATACTGAAAAATCCCCAAGAATCTACTACTAGTTTTTCAAACAATAGAATTTTAAATTTATCCAATATTTAATTGCACTTTCGAAGAATCAATTGCAGAATATCACAAAATATTTCTTCATAAAACTCAAAATTGTGTTCATAATCCCATAATAATATACAAAAGGAACAAAATCTACCCCTTGTATTTTTGACCAGATATTCTCAAAATAGCTGTATGCCAAACAGATATTAAATTTAAAAATTAAAAATAGTTACACAGGACACCTTATAAAACCCCAAGGTTTTATTTCAATCCCATAATCATATTCAAAAACTCCAAGAATCTGCCCCTAGAACTTTTAAAGTAACAATTCTAAAGTGTGTTCATGTTAAGCCGCCATCACATTTGAAAGTATTAAATGAATACACCAGCAAACTTCGCAAGACTCTATCATATTATATTATCATCCATATAGTAATAATAATCTGCAGCCCCAAGAAACCATTCCTAAAGTCGGGGCCAAATGTCAAGGTCGTCATTCCTTTTGCTTGGAACTCGCAAAAAAAATCCCTGAATTGTCTAACAAAAAGCATCTGGAAGCTAGAAGTCTTTCGAATTCAACGATCTTGAAAACGAATAAACATAGGAAGCCGTCCGATGACTTCAAATGTGCAGTTTTCTAATGTGAGTGCAGTGCAATAATTAAATTTATGATAAAATAATTTTTATGCAAGAAATATAATTTTGAATATTTCTGACGTTGATCAGCGTTAGCGCGTGGTCCAGCACAGCAAGACAAGTAGTAGAAAAAAGTCCCCTTTCAATGACAATAGTAACTCCAGAAGCAAGCCGACTCCGTTACTATTGCCATAAAAAGGGTACCTTTTTTCTGCCACTTGTCCCGCTGTGCTGGCCACACGCCCATACTGATTAAAATGGAAAATATTCAAAATGATATTTCTTGCGTAGAGATGACTTTATCATAAATTTAATTATTGCACTGCACTCGCATTGCAAAACGTCAAATTTTCAACGAAATAGTTGAACTGTCAACCAAACAGAAGAATAGAGAAGTCGCGTTGCAGAAATAAAATCTTCCTAATTTACTTCTCCCCATAAGCTCAATTACAACCTCATTTACAACTCGTGGCATACCAGCGCACAATTGTCTACTTCAGAAAAAAATACAATTCTCTATTCCCTGTTGAAGAATTAGGTTCACAGTCTAAGGTTTTGTCTGATGATGACGCTAATCCTACTATTCTTCGTTTGGGATCTTCTTTTGATAGACGTTCTCCAGAAAGAACTCTTTCTACTGACCTTCCTCTTCGTGAAAGATCCAGGTCTCCTCATGCCAGGCAAACTTTTCACACAGTACTTGGATTTAAATTTGGAGAGCTTAGATCTATTCGACTTGGCCCTTACAACAATCCGAATCGGATATTCGAACTTCAAAGCTACACATTTCCTTTCGATGAGCCAATTCGATTGAGAAACCATGATCGTCTCCTCTAGCCCATGCCAACCGAACCACAAATTGTATTCTCAACGTCCAATGGTGATGTCTTTGCAATATTGAGAAAAAATCAAGCCGAAACCCGTATTTTCTAAACTGGAAAACAACATCTCAATCAACAGGAGTTTCATATTATATCGTATGTGAACCACAATCCTTTGAACGGTGCATAAAAAGAAGCCGCGCTTCTGTGAGATCACATCACAATATTTTACTGTTTTCTTAGAATAAGCAATTTTAAACCAATTTAAGTAGTAGTTAAACTTTTAATTCAAAAAGAGTATAGTTTGAAATGAAATGAATCGTTCAATATTCAGTTTTTCGAACTTCCAATTGCTTAAAATGACGCTATTTCAAAAATGCACAAATTTGTTGATTCATTTTTGAGGTTTTGAATCTGCTGCTTTAACATGAATTTGGATTCCTAAGCAGAAATCTTTAGACTGTTCAATTTATAAAATTATTATTAATCGATTTTAGCATTTAATTGAATAGCTTTTGAAAAATGAAAATTATGTCTAAATATAATTATGATGAAAAATCATTTTTTTACACGTTATTCAAAAAATAAAGTCATGTCCCATGCAGTTGGTATTATTGTTTGGCCCTCAGCCTGCAGAAATCTTGGATTCCCCCCACTCAACCTGATATACCTAATATATTTTCCTATTCATTCATTACGTTCTTTTTTTGAAATTTCAATTGTTACAAAAATTAAAAAACAATCTACGTGAATTGCCAGAAAGTGGAATTGGTAATGAAAGTGAACGAGTTATCTAATCGCCCTCCTGATTGTTCGCGAAGTTACGTAAACATGACTTTTAGTGGCTGTGTACATTTCTTTATCTATTGAAAAATATTTTTGAGAAACTTCGAAATGACTTAGGTTTTGTTCATTTTTTATATAATTTTCAGTTTTAAAGATATGGAAATATGTCGGAAAAATAGAAGATTTTGAGAAACTTTTTTTTAATCGTGCAACAGTTAAGCAACTTGAAAAAAATCAAATCATTTTTCACAATATTTCTAAAATATTTTCAAAAATGTAAACGAAATTATAGAATTTTTATGGTTTCAAAAAATAAATATTACATGTTTCGTTAACAATTAATCTTTTCTGGTTGAAAACATAACTGTTTGGTTGGAAATAAACTTTTCTGTCGAAAACGCCACATAATTTGATGAAACGGTGTCGCCTTCAAGGGCTGACGTTGTAAGATGTTGCCAAGAAACCGGAAGGGCAATAGGGTGTCAATCTGGCGTCAACAGGGAGCCTTCACTTCAGGATATCGTGAATGAAGTATATCTGAAATTAATGGCATCCATTCAGACCAACACATACTTTGCGATGCCTGAAAATATTCTCCTTGGAATGGTAACATATCTAAGGTTAATTTTGAGGCAAATGATTATACAGAGATGATTATGAGGGACCATCACGTCTTTTCCTTGCCACGTTGTTGCTGTGGAGAAAATTGTGACGTCAGTCACGAAAGCCACAGCCAAAGTCATCAGGCTCAAAGCTTGTGACATGCATATACGGTCAACCCTCCTCTCTCGCCAAGATGTTTCCTTATTTGACAGTAAGGGGCAGTTTGTGACTGTCTTTGAAGACACTATGTAGTAATAGACAAGTCCTACATATGGATGGTTGGTTAGGGAGAGCGTGGGTGGATCCCGATGTGCAGCTACCTCTACGCGGTGGGCTCTGGGTCACTAGTTTGGTGCTAGCAAGTGAGAAAACAGATGCACAAACACTGCTTTGTTTTGCCTGAAAACACGCGTTTCTACCCCATCTCTCTCCCCCTGGCGTTTGAACTAAGACCCTTAAAGAACAAAGAGAAGATATTGACTCATTCGGAATAGCATATTGCGTATCGGGGGCTTAAAGACGGCTATTTTGACGAGCGTGAATTTGCTGCCCGAGCGAAGCGAGGGCGGAGGTCACACGAGGCAAAATAGCTTGACGCCCTTGATACACGCCATACTTTTTGTTCCTTTACTTAAAAACAAGCATGTAAAGCAGATAGAGGATGTTTGGTGTACTTGACAATTTTAGATTATAGGTGAAAGGAAGAAATCGCGCACTTTGCAGAAGGTAGACTGTCGGGTCTAGCAATACGTTTTTTGCAAAGATAAAGATCAATTTCCCCATATTCTCACTTGCGGGGTGCAGTGTATGTATAACGAGCGTGAAGTTTCATGTAGCGGGCGTAAAGTTTCATGTTGGCCCGGCGGCGGAGTGCGCACGTGCGAACGTCACTGGGCTGGAAACGGCCACATTACGCCTGCTTCACGTGCATGCAATGACGCGTTTTTAAGGAGGTCGGACAAAAAAGATTTATCAGGTGTGTTTGTGGTATGGGTGGGCCACTTTTCCCATGTAGCCATTTCTGATCAGAGAAAAAAGTGTTAAAATGACGCACCCTACTGAGAGACTCTAAGAATTACCGCCACGCCACGTTCCTGTTGGTTCATCAATCGAGCGATAACCTGAAACTCCAAAAACTGTCAAGCAGAGCACCAGTGGAAGCGGAAAACGAATTAAAATCGATTTGAATGTTTAAAAAGTCAGTTTTTTGGGTTTAATTTGACAAATAAAAAAGCCATAGCATTCCACATCCAGATAATTTTTTTTCTAAGCGTTCGTTACACTTAGCAGAATTTTTTCAATTTTATTTTTTCCTTGCTTTTCCCTCAGCAATGCTAATTAATTGTATGAGGATTTTTGAATGACCTATTTTACGTTAAATAAATTTTTTTCATTTTCATAACGGACGACATTCTGATTTGGCACCAAGAATAGAAGACGTTATAAAGAAAAGTTTACCAAAGGACAAAAAAGAATCCCGGATTAAGAAGTTTCCTGTTCCAGAAAACAGTTTATTTATCAATCCTCAAAAATTAAACCCTGAGATAAAAGCCACAGAAATTGAAGCTGCTGTCATTAAAAGAGATGTTCGAAGAGTAGGAAAGCAGGACAGAATCACAGCATGAAGAATCTTCAATTAGCTTATGGTACAGAACATCGACACTAAATGACGAAACATAATAAAGTTAAAAAGCCTCCAGAGAATGGCTTTTTGGGAAGCATTTGACAACAGAAAATATTAAAAACGCTAATGTATTGAAAGCAACCGCTCAGAATATTAATACAAATCCGAAAACCAATGTATCACGTACAGCAGGGGCCCTTGTACTTTAAGAAAAGCAATTAGTTTTAACAGTAAGTGGTACTTGCGTTCGGCTGAAACTTTTCAGAGACAATTATCGGATTTGACTTCAGATAAAAGCATACTGGGCTAGTTAAGGGGGTTTAATTTTCCTTTTAATGCAAAGTATTTCAATATAAGCCCCCCTCGGAAGCTCGGTGGTTGGGACAAGAAAGGGCACATATAATGAAACAATTAGTTCAATTACAAGAAAGAGGTATCATTAAATAAGTTAATCCTATCTATGGGCATTTTCTGTCAAAAATATTTTCGGCTCCAAAAGCTGATAACTCTAAACTGGAAGACGAGCAAACAGTTTATAAACTATTTTCTCCGAATTGTCATATGGCTACAATCGATCATAAAGATGCCTGTCACTTTGTACCTGTATCTGATTCAGACAATAAATATCGCCGATTTCTTGCTTCAGGGACGATTGATGAGTTCAGGTGGTAGCCCTTTGGTTTGAATATTGCACTTTAAACTTCCATAGAAATTATAAAACCGGTAGTGTCATAATTAGGATCATCAGGATCAGTAGCGGTGGTTTATCTAGATTATTTTTATTGCTAGGAACATCGTTTGAGTCATGTCAGGAAAATATTAAAATGACCTGCAGTTTCCTAAAAAAAAAACTTGTTTTCATTATCAACAAACAAAAGAGTCAGGTAATACCATAGACAAGGAAAAACATTTTTCGGTTTAATTTACGATTCACAAAAAATGAACAGTTAAACTTTCGATACAAAAACGAAAGAAGAAAATTAGGACAAATTAAGAAGATGGAGAGTTGTAAAGGAATGTTAAATTAGAGAATTTGCGTTTTTCATTGGAACCTCAGAATCGTGTTTTTTTACTTTGAAGTAAGGTAGAGTTCACATAAAAGCTTTCGAGGGAGTGAGATTTTTAACTATTGAGCATATGACGTGACGATTTTGTTTCGCAAAATAAAACAGAACTCTCACTTTGATATAATATCTAAAGTGGCCACACGTTATTCTCACTCTAAATTTTGGTCTGTTGCTCACTTATTCTTTATGATTATAATCCATGATGATAACACCAATCAGATGAAATTAGTTATGATTATGCAGAATAAACTTCAAAATTTCTACATTTTTAAAACATATAATGCGAGGGCTGTTTCATAAGTCAGTGAATTTTCGACTAGAAGATTTTTATTGGCAAATGAGCGTTTTACCTCTCAACGTAATCTCCTTTTAGCTCGATACATTTAGTCTAGCCTTTTTTCAATTTTTTTATTCCTTCAAAATAATGGGTTTTTTTCAAGGCCCTCGAAATAGGCGTTTGTTTCGGCGATGACCCCTTCATTCGACTCAAATCTCTCACCACCCGGCCATTTCTTCAGGTTTGAAAGCAGGAAATAGTCGCAGGGGGGCTAGATCTGGAGAATATGCTGGATGAGGTAGCAGTTCGTAGCCCAATTCATGGATTTTTGCCATCGTGACTACACACGTGT
>JAABKJ010007719.1:0-11625 GCA_011634705.1 Andricus grossulariae
ACCTTTAGTTTATATATATATATATATATATTATATACATATAATTTATTTTTTAGAGTCCTGATCCTCTAAAAAAAAGGCATACTCGAGAAGCGCGTCGGTGTACGCTTTATTATTGTTATTGAGTATAAAGTGTAATTATTAGATATGATTATTATGATTATGATTACTATTATTATTATTATGGCAAAATACGAAAGAAAAAAAGCTCTAATATTATTCTACACTCTTAACCACATTTATTTGCATCCTCGAATTGTTATTCTTTATCATCATCAGTTTATTCCATTCAGTGTTAAATAATGATATAAATAAACATAATATATTAACTATTTTCATTCATGAGAAGCATCGTTACCTGTATGACAAGTGATCATAAGAGCATAATAAACAATCGCTCATTAAATGCATTCTGTTGTTCTTCATTTCACGACCCGGCCACCGTCCATTTTTTTATATTCCATCTCTCCATTCGACGCTGTACATTTGCATTGACTTTCATTCGCAGGTATCATTTTTCTCTTTTTTTTAGATTTTCAGGCTTCATTATTCTTGCCTGGTTCCATCAAGATCTGCATCCAGAGACATTTTTATTTCACTCCCAGCCTTGTAAAATTATCCTACATTTTTTGTATTGCTTTTTTGTACATATTTTTTCATTATACATTTTCTACATTTTGCGAAGTATTATTTTGGCATTATATTTGGCTAGGATAACATTTTTGATTGTTAGTCGGTTAAATTTTTGTTTCTAAATTCTTTTTAACAACTGAAATCCGCTTATTGTATTCTTTGGAAAATTGCGGAATTTTTAGAATTCTTTCCAGAAATCAAATTAATCATTAAATTTAATTTAGAAGATTATATTTAAATGCTTTCAACTTTTATTGTTTTAATTTTAAATCTTCAACTGGTGAAAAAAAATTTCAATTGACAAAGATTCGAATTTTGAGTGCTTTTAAATTCAGACCTAAAATTCTTCCAGTTTTATGTTCGGAAAATTGCTCAATTTTTCAGAACTTTGGTAGAAATTAGAAAAACTTCAAGTAGAAATCGAACTAATGTTGGAAGCTTATAAATTCGAGCACTGTTAAGTATAAAATCTACTTTTTGTTTAATTTTCCCGACTGATAGTACTATCAAATTAAAATTATTTTCTGGAATCAAAGCATTAAATTATATTTCTCATATATTTAGATTTTTTAACCACTCATAAAAAAATTAATTGAAACGGAAGAAAATTGTTAATTTTATAAAATCCTGAAATTTTAAAATTCTTTTTTGGAAATTTTAAAATTTCACCAAATATTTTGCACTTCCAAAAACTGTATTGCAAACTTAATAAAATTCGAAAATATTTTCTTCCCTTTTCTGGTCCTCGGCGCTATTTCGATGAAAAAGAGAATCGAATAAAAAATTATGTCTAATAATTATAAGAAAACGAGCTTATGTAATTTTGTCAAAATTGCTGGAAGGTGTGATATTAAAAAACTAGGATATATGTTTATTGATATAAGAATAATGTATTATTAATATAAAAGAATGTTTAAAAAATGCCTCTAATTATAATTTGGAATCCTTCCTGAATTTTGATGAAGTTAGGTCACCTGTTAGTTCAACAAAAGTTCAATGATATTTTTAATAATAATTGTAAATATAATGTAAAGAACGAAATTTAACTTAAGCGTAAATTAAGTGATTTCAACGTATATATTGTAAGTGTTCGCATCACGTCTGCACGAAGTTATGTAGTTTAGACCATTTTAAACAAGATAATTTTTTTTTAAATATCTTTCAAAGATTCGCCCTTGTGTCATAAATAATTTAATAATAATTGTCTGAAGTAGAATTAGATTTTGCTGTGTCTCTGCGAATTAAAAAGAAATTAGGAATACTGGATACACAGGTCTCTTGCATTTCATTGATATCTGGATTATTTACAATTGTGCGCAAGACTAGTCAATATTTAAGTATAAATGTATTTTTTTATAAAAAAAAAAGATTTGAAATAAAGAATCTGATGTTATGCGAAACTATGAAACTTAAAACACTGTGAAATTTAAATTTATTTGATTTATTTGTTATTTATTTAAATAAAAGACATTTGTGTACAAGAACATAATCATTTTTTAGTGACGCTCTACTTTAACTATATACTTTAAGAATTTCTGCTCTGTTTTAAATATTTAAGTGTAGAAATATTTCTTTATTATTTTTTTATTTTAAACTCAATTCCAATTAGATATGTTTCTTTTCCGAAATAATAATAGTGTACACATTATGTACTTTCTTGTACGAAAGTAAAAACAAAATAATAATCAAGTATAAATTTCTACAATTCAAAAAATTGTATAACTTTATATTAATATTTTTCTTTTACTTTGCTGTAAAAATCTACAAGGTAGTACATAAAACTACAGAATTTTACATTTTTAATTTGGGTATTTGACGTCATAAAACCACTTTTAATTCCACGCAAATTATTGTAGAAAATTACAAATCTTTACAAAAAAATACAAGATTTCATCAAAGTACAAAATGTATGGAAAAGGCCTTTTTTTGGAGTTTACTAACACTCATTTATTTTGTAGTTTATGAAACTAGAAGAAATTTTCTTAAAGAACTTGGACCAATTATGACTAGTTTTTTTGTGCGGGTTCTTAAAATTTAATTAAAACCATTTTAATTTAGTATAGTTCTCATCGGCATTCAACTTAAAATTAATTTATGTTGTTATTTAAGAAGTAAGACAAACGTCCAAAAAATTGAATACATATTTATGTCCTTATCAATTACTTGGTCATTTTTATTTAAATTATTTTAGACTTGACCTAAATTACGTGAATTATTTTTTTCGTGAGGGGGGGGGCAACAATTTTTCTCTGTTGACTTACATGGGGGGGGGTACGTGGTCAAAACCAATTATTACGTAAGATATTTTTAAGCCTGTGAATCACTAAACACAAATTTTTATTTGATATAAATATATTTAATCTTTTAAAACAGCTGTTAAAAATGAACTTTAGCATTTATTTTACACATTACTCTTTAGTCTATAAATGATAAAAATGGACCTTTTTTGTTAAAAATTGTATTATTTGGTTCAAAATTTAATTATTCTGTTGAAAATTGAACTATTTTGTTGAGCATTCGTCCTTTTGGTTTAAAAATTAATTTCTTTTTGTAGAAATTTAATCTTTTTAGTCAAAAATTCAACTGTGTGGTTGAAAATTACTTTTTTTTTTGTAGAAAATTCACATTTTCGGGTTAAAAATTTAACTGTTTGGTTGAAAATGCATGTATTTTGTTAAGAATTCGTATTTATTGGTGGACAATTAAATTAGTTGTTTGAAAATGTATGTGTCATGTTAAAAATTCGTTTTTTTGTGTAGAAAATCAATTTTTTTTATAGAAATGCAACTGTTTGGTAGAAATTTAATTTACTTTAGTTCAACTGCTTTTTTGTAATGAAAATCTTTTCTTGATTGAAATATCAACTATTACTTTTTTTTTAATTAATCTTTTTATGTCGGAAATTTAACTCTGGTTGAAAATTGAACTGTTTTACTAGAAATCAATTTTTTGTTAAAGATTCATAATTTTAGTAGAAAATTAATCTCTGGTTGAAAATTGAAATTCTTTGATAATAATTTTTGTTGTTAAACATTAATTTTTTTTTAATTGAACCTCAAATTACATACTTGGTTGACAATTAATCTTTTTGTAGGAAATTCGTGTTTGTCTTAAAAATTCATTAATTTGATAGAAAATGCAAATGTTTTGTAGAAATTTTTTAAAATGAAAACTGTTTTTTCTTATGAAAACGATTTTTTTTTTTAATAAAAATTTAACCATCCCAGTTTTTGTTAATAATTGATCGTTTTAGTTTCTAAATTCAACTACTATTTGGTTAAAAATTGATTTAATTTGTAGAAAATTCTTTTTTTTTTATAAAAAAAAATAATTTTCTGGGTTAAAAATTCAACTAATTGGTTAAATATTTATGTTTTTAGTAGAAATATCGCCTTTTTGGTGTGAAAATTCAACGATTTTTTCTTGAGGATGAAAATCTTTTCTTGGTTGATATATAAACGATTACATCTTTTTTGATAATGCATCTTTTAAGGCTGACGATTGAACTCTTTGGTTGAAAGTTGAATTAATGCTTTCTTAAAATTTTTGTTGTTGTTGAAGATTTAAATAATTTGTTGAAAATTCAACTATTTTGTGAAAAATTCTACTTCTTTGTAAAAAATTCAACTTTTTTGTAGAAAATTAGTTTTCTTTAATTGAAAATTATTTTTTTTTTTTAATGAAAATGTAACTATTCCATTGTTGGTTAATAACTGATCTTTTTTAGTTTCAAAATTTAACTTTTTTTGTAAAAATGTAATCTTTTTGACTTGAAAATTACATTCTAGATTTTTTTTCAAATCTCAGATTCGGCGAAAATTTTGCATTTGCGATGTTTAAATGAAACCCCGTGAGTTCTATCAGAAAAGTATTTGTAGATCATTTTCAGATAAACAATTTTCCTCTTAACATTTTTTTCGTATCTCGCATAGTTTTTCTGAGGAATGGAATTTTTTATTAAAAGATCTTTTTTTTTCATTAAATAGGCTACTATTATATTTTTGGTTCGGAATTCATCTCGTTTGGTTAAAAATTCTATTATTTGGTTGAAAATTTAATTATTTTATTGAAAATACAACTATATTGGTAAAAAAGTCATATTTTTTATCAAAAGTTCAACTACTTTGTTAAAAATTAATTTTTTTAGTTAAAGGTTCATCTACTATTTTAATGAAAATGCGTTTCATGTTTGGTTGAAGATAAATTTGTTTAACTGACAATTAAACTATTTCATTTTTGGTTAAAAATTTATCTTTTTCAGTTAAAAATTTAATTATTTGGTTAAAAATTTATCTTATTTTAATGGAAAGTTCAACTTTTTGGTAGAAAATCCATATATTTTGTTTAAAATTCGCCTTGGTAGAAATTGAATCTTCTTGGTTGAAAATGTTTCCTTTTTGGTTAAAAATGCAATTGTTTGGTTGAAATATCAACTTACACGCTTCGTTGAGAATTCATCTTTTTTGGTTGCAAAGTCGATTATTTGACTTAAAGTTAAGCTACCTTGTAGTTATAGTTTATAATTCAACTATTTGCTTTTAAATGAACTTTTATGTTAAAAATTCTTGTGTTCTGTAGAAAATTCATCTTTTTGGCTTAAAAATTCAACAATTTGGTTGAAAAATCATATTTCTTGGTTAAAAATTCAACTTTTTTGTTCGAAATTTCATCTTTTTGGTTGAAAATTTAACAACTTTGTTGAAAATTCGTTTTTTTTTCTTAATTTTTTGTTTTACCTAAAAATTTAACTATTCCATGTTCTGTTAAAACTTTATCCTATATATTGGTTAAGTTGGAAATTCGTATTTTTTGATAGAAAAATAATCTTCTTTGTCGAAAACTCAACTTCTTGTTGAAAATTTAAAAATGTTGTTGAAAATTCGTTTTTTGTTGTTCAAAGTTATTTTTTTAATCAGAGTTTTTATCTGAAAATTTAAATCTTTTCCTATTTGAAAGTTCACTGTTTTCTAAAATATTCGACTTTATAGCTTAAAAACTTTACTTGTTTGTTGAAAATTTATCTTTGATGGTAGAAAAGTTTCTTGGTTGAAAATGAACTTTTTTGATGAAAATTCAACTGTCTTCTAAAAAATTTGTCTTAAAAATTCGAATTTTTGATTGAATTTTAATCTTTTCTGTTTAAAAATTCGATCCTTTGATTGAAAATGCATCTTTGTATGCTGAAAATTTAACTATTTGGTTAGAAATTCAACTATATTGTATAAGTCATGATTTTTGGTAGAAAATTCAACTATTTTGTTGAAAATTCATTCTTTTGGATTGAAAATTTATATTTTATGGTAGAAAAGTTATCCCTTTTGGTTAAAAATCTATCGTTCGGGATTAAAAAGTAATTTTTTGTTAAAAAATCAACTGTCTTCGAAAAAATTGGTCTTGGTTTGAAAATTTTATCATTTGGTTAAATCTTTAATTTTTTTTTTTGGAAAATGCAATATATTTCGGCTTGAAATCTTAGGAATATAAAGTGTTTCATATTGAATTCAGTATGTTATTTTCATTAATTTAACTAAAAAGAATTAATAGACGAAAAATCCGTATTTATCCAACGACTACGTTACTTTCGGAGAGGTCA
This sequence comes from Andricus grossulariae, assembly GCA_011634705.1. NCBI lineage: Eukaryota > Metazoa > Arthropoda > Insecta > Hymenoptera > Cynipidae > Andricus > Andricus grossulariae. The sequence goes on from JAABKJ010007719.1 coordinate 6,227, forward strand.
AAAAATGCCAAAATTGGTGACGTAGTTTATGAATGGCCTCGAAGTGGAAAAATTTTCCATCTGACCCTGGCGGCGCCAGGCCTTGACTACATCACCGGGTCTGGTTTTTAATAATGTATTTAAATAAAATCAAGAGGAAAACGTATTATGACACAGAATTTATTGTTCTCTATAAGCAATAAACGTACATGATCACCTTCACTTGTAAAATATCTATGAGTCATACTGTCTGTTTTTTTAGGTTTACATTATTCCTACTATTATTTATTTTACACAGGCTCGCATCCGCTCATCTAACAATCTCACTTGTTCTTATACGTCTAATACCCAGATATACCTACCTAAAGTTACAGTCTACTTACATTAGGACCAAGTGCAATTCGAAGCAACAATTATTGTTCTGATTCTAATCGAATAGCACTATTCGTACTCGCTCTGTATTCCATTATCGAAATAATAAACAAAACCTTCTTCATCAATATTTCAAAAAGAATAAAATAATTAATAAAAATATCGGCAAAATCCGAAACAACATTAAAAACATACTGCCGAAGATTATTTCATTATTAACCATATAAAAAATTTGATATCGAAATTTGAGCTTGTCGACTTTGCAAAGAATTTATCAAAGAAACTCGACAAATCATTTACACTAAATTCGTATTTTGTCACAAATTAAAAACTTGATTACGTTGACATGACAATTAAAACATTCGATTAAAAACAAGACTCCCTTGCTTCACAATTTTATGGAACGCTTTTGATTTCATAGTTTGGAATGTGCAGAATCACATTATGTATTAATTATTACACTTTTATTTTGTGAAATGAAAACTATTTCAAATTTTGAATCGCTTTTATTAACAAAAACTGCTAATTTCAGCTCCTGTAATTTACATTTGATTTAAATGTGATCGTTTTTGAACCCTGTTTTAAAAATGGGAATATATAAAAGTGAAGATTTAGTATGTCCACTGACAAATTTATATCAAAAACCAAGTTTCACAGTTTATCAGTCTTTTTTACTTCCAAATCAGGGTTCCTAGTATCAGTAGACACTCCGATTAACTTTATCGACAATTAGTTCGACAACGATAAGCAGCTTATTTAGGACAACACATTTTCCACATTTTCGTTAAATCCGTGTGTAGACATCTAACAATTTTTACATCAGATATATCACTAGTCGATTTTTACGCTTTTAAGATTTTTTGTAGGTTCTAAAATTGCACTTTTATATGAGATATATAATTTTCAGATTAAAATAAGTCTTTAAAATATTACAAACAAGAAGTATTTAATTTCACAGCATTTAAAGTGCATTGTATCAAATTTTAAAATCAAAGCTAATTTTATAAAGCTTTTCGGTGTGTTACTTTGCAGAAGTATTTTGTTCATTTGTTACGATTATCTTACTTTCAAGTGAGATCATGAAAAATAAATTGTCTTTATTATATTTTTACTTCCTGATTGTTCTGATTTGAAAATATTACATTAATTCTTAAACGCTTCCAATTTCCAATCATTTGATTTTGAAGGTTCCAATTTCACAGTTTCTAAACTTTTAGGTTTTCAAAAATGATTTCATTCATTTTTTAAACGTTTCCTTAATACTGTTTAATTTTTGACGTTTCGATTTTAAACTATGCTATTATTAAGTTTTCCAATTTAAGACTTTTGTATTTCAACCCTATAATTGGAACTATTTAGATGTATAAATCATTTTAAATCTGCAACTGCTTAATTTCACATACTTCACTGAAACGATTGAAATTAGAAAATTATGTAAAAAAATTATACATACTTAAAATTTGAGATTATTTAATTTATTGGTTTTCAAAATCAAGTTGTTCAAGTTTGAATATCTCAATTGAAAATTTTTAATATTCTCTTCAAACTGCTCAATTTCTTTGCACTTTAAACATTGTACCCATTTGTTAAATTTTCATCCTTTCATTAAAAACTTTTATACTCTGAATGCATTTTTGAATTGAAAATTGTGCAATTAAATAAAAAACAGCTAAAAATTGCATTATTTGAAATTTAAACATTCAAAATGGTAGGTACAATTTCAAATAGACAAAACGTTGAAAATTAAAAATTATGAATTTCACACGTAAAAATTTAAAGCTTGTACCTTAAAAAGTAAAAAAAATTTGAATTGAAAACTCAATTTGTAGAATTTGCCATTTTTAGAGTTTTCAATACACTGAGGCAGTTGCGAGAAAACAAGTATCGGGAAAAATGTATGTAATTATACTTTCAAGAATTATATTATCATTGATGGTGTTGCTGAAGAGAGAAAATATTCTTCATACCAAAATTTTAAACGTATGAAAGTTATTTATTGAAAAAAGCTCATTTTTATTGAAGACTTGGTCAGTAGCAATAAAAAAAGTGCGGTCAAAAATAAAAGATTTTTAACGGAATCAAATTTATAGGTTTCAAATTTTTTGAATTAAAAAAAATCTTGTGTCTCTTTAACAATACCATCAATAATAATACTGGCATTCTATTTCAAAAAATTATTGAAATGCAAATATTTTTTAATTTAGAATGCTTTTGATTTAAAATTGTGCAATCATTTAAAATTGCAATCCTTCACAACTATCAAAAAATTGTAATGCTAACAGTAACGTAGATAAAAGTAACGCTTATTTTCGAAGACACGATATCTAATATTGCAATCTCACTTAATTAATAAAAAAAGTTTTTTAAACAATTTTAGAACCTCATTTTTGATTTTCAGGATTGTATAAAACGCTTTTTTGCGTCCCGTAAAAGTAAAAAAAAAAGTGGAAGAACTTTGCAACTAGTATTTCTGAAACGACCAGAGCTCTTCTCGATCTTAGGCGTAAGTATCAAACTTTTATTATTAAAGTTCCCCTTTTGTATAAAAACTTTTGATCTAAGGAGCTTCCAACTAAATCGTTATTCGTAGAGGCCATCCCGTCTTCAATCCAGGTTTACTAAATAAATGTGTACAATATGCACGCATCGCTACTTCTAAAAATTCAGAATCCTAGTTAGTTCAACTTCAGAGACAAAGAAGTATCGCTTGGCAGAAATGAGCTGTACCGAAAGAGCAGAGAGTGTTATAGAAAAGAAAGTTTTGTACTTTTCATTTCTTGGATATCGCGCAATTTTCAATTTCGCACTCGCTTCATCCATCAAGCGTATAATATTCCACTTCTTCGTCCTCTGGATGGAAAAATCTCGTTATTTCACGATTATTAAAATCTGCGTCTTAGGGTGGGTCGAAAAAAAAATTGGAAATCAAAAACAGCCTAGCACTTAAAAGTTTCATTTTGGGTTCCTTATAACCTGTGTGAAATTTGAAATCGATCTATCAATATCCTAAGGTTCCAAGGGACAAAAATATGTTTACAAAATTCGTAATTCTCAGAGTTCTTCAAAAATTCCTAATATTAATTTTGTTTGGTAATCTACATGATATACCCAATTTTCAACATTTTTATAAGATTTCAAAATTTGCAGTTTTTCTAAGACAAAATCTCATTTTTATAAAGTTAAAAAAACTCAAATAAGTTTTAAAAGCTTTGAAAACCATCCTAAAAATTGTTTAAGCCTAAACTTTACCCCATTGAAAATTGACCTAAAAAAATTAAAAGATTTAAGCAATTAAAATAGCCAGACCCTGAATTAGTCTTCTAATTTTTTTTAGGTAAAGCGCCAGAAAGTTTTTGCAGGCTTACAAACATTTTAGGATAGTTTGCAAAGCTTTTAAAAATTATTTTAGTTGTTTGAGATTTATGAAAATGAGATTTTATCCTAGTGTTGTTTAATATTTATATTAAACGATTTTTGAAAATTAGGCATATTATATGTAGATTAAGAAAAAATACATTAGAAATTTTTGAAAAGCTGTAGAAATTACGAATTTTTAAAACTTATTTTAGCCCCGCCGAAACTCAGGATATTGATTGATATATGTCAAATTTTACACAGGTTATAAGGAACCAAAATTAAACATTTCCGTACTAGCCTATTTTTGACTTCCAATTTTTTTGTTCGACCTACTCTACCGCCAATTTATACCATTTTACAATAATATTTATCATACTCATTAGTAACACAATTAATCGAAAATCAAGTACGAACTGAGAACAACGTCAAGTATAAAAAGTAAACTTTTCACTTCTGGCAACAGAACCTATTTGGAATAGGTTGATAATAAATTTCAAAAAATATTCCGTATCTATAAAAGAAATGTCTCTGAAAAATGTTTGATTTCCAGGAACGCAAGAAAACGAGTAACGAAGAATAAAAGACAAAATAGGCCAACATCTGTAGAATCTAGTCAAGCTCCGAAGCAATTAAGGAACATTTTTTGTATAAAAAAGGGATGTGTTTTAAAAAATGTTAGAAAATTTTTAAAATTGTATTTTAGTTCCTTGCAATCGCTTCGAAGCTCAAGTCACGGCTCGGCGGAGATAAAAGGGTCAATTTAATATTCATTAGACTTTGTTTAGTGAATCACAGGATGAAGCTAGTAAAGATATTTATCTTTCAGGAGATAAAATATAAATATTTCGACTATAGTTGTTTTAATTAAAAAAGATTCATTTGGAAAAAGAATTGCGAAGCGTCCTAGAAGTTTAAAATCTTTTTCAATTAATGGAAGACTCTCGATAATTAAAAAGTGAATGATAGAGCCTTTTAGCGCAGAGGAGCCGCGAAACAAATAGACCACCACTCTTCAGTCTTCTAATTCCAATTATTAGAATTTAGAAGAGGAAGAGGGTGGTCTGCCTTGCTTGCTACTTGGTTGCCTCAGGTGGACAATCGGGCTGGTTATTGGGGTGAGCGGCAGTGAAAGCCGGATGATTTTCCAAGTGACGATCTACCCGCAAAATCGTAGGGAAAGGTCTCAGATCTACGTGAAACCTTCTGGCGTTGAAAATTTGTGGCACCAAACAGCAATCCGCTAAAGTTATCTCGTCGCCTACGCAATATTTTCCTGCGCTGGATGACAATAATTTCTCAACGGCTGAAAGTATAAGGTAACAAATTAATAAATTATTGAAGAAGGACCCTGGTGAAAAATGTGTTAAAAAAGTATTAAAAAAACAAAAACTTTTACAGGAATCTACAAATAAATGCAATAAATTACAACCAAAATTACAGAAAAGTACAACTTTTTTCTATTGTTCGAACGAATTTTGTACCTTTTTGTGTATTACTGTATTTTATTGTAGTTTTAATCTCCTACAAGAATTTATAACTATAAGAATCTACAGGAATTTACAGATTTTGCCGTCTAAAAGTTGTTCTTTTTCGACCTAGAATGACAAATATTTAGAAATTAAGATCGAAAAGAAATCTATTTTATCATGAATAATTTTATGCAAAATAAGCATGAAAAAGATTCACAATTA
>JAABKJ010007720.1:0-11625 GCA_011634705.1 Andricus grossulariae
ATGTTATTTTTAACGATTAAAACAAAAACAACGGATCCTATCAAGAAATGATAACTAACAAATATGTAGCTCTTTTTTCCTTGAATAACTTTTGTCGATTTATTTTTTTCGCAGCTTGTGTCGTTTTTCTAACAATTTTTATTTTTTTATTTTTAATGTTATTTTTCACAATTAAAACAAAAACTACGCATGCTATCAGAAAATTATTATCAAAAAATCTGTTAATCTTTTTTCTTTGAACAACTTTTGTCGATTTATTCTTTCGTAGCTTGTGTCGTTTTTCCAAAAAGTTGATTTTTTTATTTTTAATGTTATTTTTCAAGAATAAAACAAAAACTACAGACACTATAAAAAAATGATTGACAACAAATTTGAAGCTTTTCTTGGGTGTACATCTTTTGTCTAATAATCTTTTTCCGTACCTTACGCCGTTTTTATAAAAAGTTAATTTTTTATTTTTAATGTTATTTTTCACAATTAAACCAAAAACTACGCATCCAATCAAGAAATGATAATTCACAAATCTGTAGCTCTTTTTTCTTTGAATAACTTTTGTCGATTTATTTTTTTCGTAGCTTGTGTATTTTTTTTCAAAAAGCCAATTTTTTATTTTTAATGTTATTTTTCACAATTAAAACAAAAACTACGCATGCTATCAGAAAATTATTAATAACAAATCTGTAGATCTTTCTTCTTTGAACAACTTTTGTCGATTTATTTTTTTCGTAGCTTGTGTCGTTTTTCCCAAAAGTTGATTTTTTTATTTTTAATGTTATTTTTCAAGAATAAAACAAAAACTACAGACACTATTAGAAAATGATTGACAACAAATTTGAAGCTCTTCTTGGGTGTACATCTTTTGTCTAATAATCTTTTTCCGTACCTTACGCCGTTTTTCAACAAATCTAATTGTTTTATTTTTAATGTTATTTTTCACGATTAAAACAAAAACTACAGATCCTATCAAAAAATGATAACTTACAAATCTGTACCTCTTTTATCCTTGAACTACTTTTGTCGTTTTATATTTTTCGCAGCTTGTGTCGTTTCTCCAAAAAGTTACTTTTTTATTTTTAATGTTATTTTTCACAATTAAACCAAAAACTACGCATCCTATCAAAAAATGATAATTCACAAATCTGTAGCTCTTTTTTCTTTGAACAACTTTTGTCGATTTTTTTTTTGGTAGCTTGTTTCGTTTTTCCAAAAAGTTAATTTTTTATTTTCAATGTCATTTTTCAAGAATAAAACAAAAACTACAGACACTATAAAAAAATGACTGACAACAAATTTTAAGCTTTTCTTGGGTGTACATCTTTTGTCCAGTAATCTTTTTCCGTACCTTACGCTGTTTTTCTAAAAATCTAATTGTTTTATTTTTAATTTTATTTTTCACGATTAAAACAAAAACTATGCATCCTATCAAAAAATGATTAGAAACAAATCTGTAGCTCCTTTTTGGTCGAACAAATTTTGTTGATTTTTTTTTTTTCGAAGCTTGTGTCGCGACCGCAATCGGAAGACGTGAGGTTCGATTCCCAGCGGAGCGAAGGAGAAAGATCTTTTTTCAAAAATTAAAATTTTTCAATTGATACCCTCTCATCATGATAAGAATGTAAAAATGTACTTCTACAAATCAGCACGTGATAAAAAATAAAAAAATGTTCTTTTTACAGAATTAAGTTCCCAGTCAAGACGGTTCGAATTTCCTAAACATGTTGCTTTGGAAGACATACCAGACCTCATAATGCCTCGTGGTTATCCAAAAAGCTACGAAGGTGCTTTCATTGGATCAGATTACAAAGGTCAAATTCTTCCATTCACGAAGTTTGGTCATATTGTTATTGTACGCGAACCCTTCAACATTGTTGAACCAATCAGCGAACAACAATGGCTAGAGATGCGCAAAAAATATTACAAGGATGTAAAAGAACATGGGGAAGACATAATATTGAACTATGAAGATTTGCACTCTACAAGTGTCCGTCGCCCGATACGGATTAGCCCAAATCATGTTAATGCAGATAATGAACGCCAACAGGCCTTATTGATGAATCATGAAGATTTACGTCGCTTGGCCAGAATTAACACTGCACGCGTTAACCCTGTCAGTACAGAAAATAAACGTGAAATCGACACACCTAGGCCACCCAAACTGAACCGTTGGCCACCCAGTCGACGAATTAATACCGTACGCGTTAGTCCTACAATACCAGAAAATGAACCTCTAGTCGACACACCTAGGCCTCCAAGGTTGGACCGTTGGCCAACCCAACGTGCCAGCAAATAGTTTATGACAAATAAGTTGAAGAAACAAGTTGTAAGTCAGGAGTTAGGTGTTACGAGTCAGCCGTTAAGAGTTAGGAGCGCGGATGTAGGAGATAGGCGTTATGAATTATGATTTACGAGTTATGAGTTATGTTTTATGAGATATGGTTTATGAGTTATAAGTAATGAGTAATGAATTATAAGCAATGAGTTACGAGTTATGAGTTACGCTTTTATGAGTTATGCTTTTATGAGTTATGCTTTTATGGGTTATGCTTTGATGAGTTATGAGTTATGATTTACTAGTTATAAGTTATGAATTATTATTTATGAGTTATGAGTTAAGAGTTATCTGTTAAGAGGTAAGAGTTATGAGTTATGAATGATGAGTTATGAGTTACGAGTTATGATTTATCGTTGGAGAATTATGGTTTGAGAGGTAAGAGTTATGAGTTATGACTTATGAGTTACAAGTTAGGGCTAAGGACTTCGGACTCAAGGCTCATTTTTGAGTTATGAGTTATCAATAAGGGGTTACGAGTTATTAGTTATGATTTAGGGGTCCTAATATATAATTTAGAGGTTAGGAGTCAGGAATAAGGAATTAGGAGTTACGTCTTAAGAGGTACAAGTCAGGAGTTAAGAGTTATAAGTTATGATTTTTGAGTTAGGTTTCAGGACATAACACTTAGAACTGAAGACTCAGGACTTAAGAGCTATGAGTTAAGAGTTATAAGTTATGTAAAAGATCGTATGACCTAGGACTTAGGACTTAGGACTCATGATTTATGCGTTATGAGTTATAAGTTATGGGGGTCAAGTTACGAGTTAGAAGTAAGGGGTTGGGGATTAGGAGATACGAGTTAGGAGTGAGGAGTTATAAGCTATGATCTTTAGAAAGGTTTGAGGACATAGGACTTGGGATTTATGAGTTATGAGAGAAAAGTTATGAGTTATATGTTAGATCTCAGGACCTTGGACTTAGGGCTTGTGACTCATGAGTTATGCGTTATGAGTTATGACTAATGACTTATGTCTTATGATTAATAAGTTATAAATCATGAGTTACGAGTTATGACTTGTTACTTAGGACTTATGAGTAGTAAGTTATTAGTTATAAGTTGGAACTTATGACTTATGCTTTATGAGTTATAGGTTACGACTTATGACTCACTATTTATGACTTAGGACTTGTGAATTATGAGTTATAAGTTATAAGTGTTGAGTTATAAGTTATAAGTTATAACTTATGAGTTAGGAGTAAGGGGTTACGGATTAAGTGTTACGTCTCAAAAGATACGAGTCAGAAGTTATGAATTATAAATTATGATTTTTAGTTAGGTTTCAAGACATAGAACTTAGGACTTAAGAGTTATGACTTAAAAGTGATGAGTTATGGGTTGGATCTTATGGCTTAGGGGTATAGAGTAATGCGTTATGATTTATGAGGCATGACTTTGGACTTGGGTCTTATGAAGTTATGAGTCATGAGTTACGACTTATGACTTGTCACTTGTGACTTATGAGTTGTGAGTTCTGAGTTCTAAGTTATGAGTTATTAGTTACGAGTCACGTCTAAAGAGGGACGAGTTAGGAGTTATTATTTTCAGTTATGTTTGAGGACATATGACTTAGGACTGAAGAGTTATGAGTTAAAAGTTATGAATTATGAATGAGATCTTAGGATTTTGGACTGAGGGATCACGAGTTATGCGTTATGAGTTATAACTTATTATTTCAGGCTTCTTAATAATGAGTTATGATTCATGAGTTACGACACTTAGGATTTATGTGTTATAAGTTATGAGTTATAAGTTAGGACTTGTGAGTTATGCAATATGATGAATGAGTTATAGGTTATGGGTCATGAGTTACGACTCGTGACTCAGGACTTATGCGGTATGAGATATTAGTCATAGTTAGGACTTATGAGCTATGCGTTATGAGTTATAATTTATAAGTCATAATTCATAAGTTATGAGTTATGAGTCATGAGTTATGAATTCTGAATTATAAGGTATAAGTTATAAGTTATAAGTTATGAGTGATGAGTTATGAGTTATCAGTTATAGGTCATAATTTATAAGTTATACGTTATGAGTTATAATTTATAAGTTATAAGTTAGGAGTTATAAGTTATGAGTTATAAGTTATGCGTTATGAGCTATAAGTTATGAATTATAAGTTATGAGTTATGATGTTATAAGTTATGATTTATAAGTTATAAGTTATGAGTTATCAGTTATGAGTTATAAGTTATGAGTTATAGGTTATGAGTTGTAAGTTATGAGTTATAAGTAAGGATTTAGGAGTTAAGGATTAGGAGTTACGTCTTAGGACTTGAGAGTTATGAGTTAATAGTTAACTTCTTACCAACTTTTAAAAAATGATGTCTTTTTCCCGGTAGGGAAAAATTGAATTACAAACGATAATGTTAAAATAATTATTTTTCGTAAGTTTCAAACCTTTTTTTTATAAAAACAATGTTTTTTCTTTCCTAAGACATGACTGATTTTTTTCAAAAGATTTCACTTTTGGCACCGAAAAAACCTTAAGGATCTGGAATAAGAAAATAAGGTGATAATTTTACAAAATATATACAGTCGAAAATATGAATGTTAATATTGTATTTTATTTAATAAATGCATTTCTGTCAACCTTTCACTGTGTTTTAAATAAATTAATAATTAATTCAGCAAGACGCTTCGCTTGAATGTCAGACATTTCCGCGGCTGGTATCAGAAATAACTGATGATTTTGAAACACGATAACTCGGTTAAAACTAAAGTAAAACTATTTTCTGGATGAAAAAAATTTTCATCCAAATTAGAAAAAATGATTTTTGAAACAATTTATTATTATTTATATTCAGTCTCTTTTTGATAAAAATCCTATTACTTATTTGATCAATTATCTTCTTGAAAATGCAATGAAGCCAAAAATTGACATAGGGCCCAAATTCCAAATTGGGCCCAAATTCGATATATCATGAAAAACATAGGGCCCAAATTCGACATAGGGTCCAAAATTGACCTGGGGCCCAAAATTGACATGGGGCTCAAATTCGACATAGTGCACAAAATTTACGTAGGACCTACAATTGGCATAGGGCCCAAATTCTACATTGAGCCCAAAATTGGCAAAGAGTCCAGCTGGAAATAGGACCCGAATTCGACATAGGGCCCAAAATTGATATGGAGCCAAAAACTGGATGTAAGGCTCAAAACTGATATAGGGCCCAAAATTGATATAGGGCTCAAAACTGATATAAGGCCCAAAATTGACAGAGAGCCCAAAATTAAAATACGGCAAAAAATTGTTGTAGGGCCCAAAATATATATGCATTAAAATCTATATGAGGCCCAAAATTGATACAGAGCCTAAAATTCAGATAGGGTCCAAAATGGATATGGGGTCGAGAACTGATGTAGGACCCAACATTGATATGGAGAAGAAAATTGATATAGGTTTAAAATTAATATAAGGCCCGAAATTTAAATAGGGCATAAAATTGACATAGGGCCCTAAACATATATAGGGACCAAAATTAAATTAGGGTCCAAATTTTATATACGGTCCAAAACTGAAGTAGGGCCTGAAATTTATATAGGTCAACAAATTGAAACGAGGCCCAACATTGATATAGGGCCCAAAATTGATATCGAGCCTAAAATTGATATAGGGCCCACAATTAATATATGGCCTAAAATTGATAAAGGGCTCAAAATTGATATAAGGCCCAAAATTGAGATAGGGCACAAAATTGACATTGGGCCCAAAATAGACGTAGGGCTCAAATGCTGCATAGGGCCCCAAATTTACATGGGGCTAAAAATTGATATCTGGCTATAGTTTAATTTTTTTATTTACTTTTGTCAATAGTGCCTTGTTTCTGGAGAACCATATATATAAAACGTCCTCCGAAGATGTGGGAAGGTGCAAGGACGTCGTTGAGTAAAGTTACACCCACGGATATCCCCGGAGCCACTTCGATGGCTAAAGTAGCGTCTCGATGTCATAAGAATGTCCTGTGTACTTAACCTGACCTACGAAGTCACTGTAACCATCAACCCACGCGAATTGTGAAACACCGTCGAATATTCTCGACATCGTTTCTCCATAAGGAAATTTTAACAAACAAAATATAACTCGATTACCAATTTGAACATAGATATAAAATCAGGTTTTAATTTTTTTCGACTTCAATAGAAGTACTCGCCTTTACCTGGACGTTTGGCCAGGGGAGTGGAAAACTGCAGAAAACCACCTCCCGAATTCAGCCAGTTTTCCGAAAGTCAAATTTGAAGGCAGACATTTGACCCTACCCATCTACACAAAACAATAAAAAATTATTGAAATTTGAAATAATTACACCAGTCAACTTCATGAAACTACAAGTTATCTTTTCAGTCTCATAATTATATTCAACAACCCTCAAAAATTACCCCTACCACTTTTAACTGAACAAATCCCAAGTGCCTCCACCCAAACCACTCGAAAAATTTAGAAACAGGAAATAATCATACAAGTCACCTTCAAAAAACTACAAGTTATATTTTCAATCTCATAATAATATTCAACAACCCCCGAAAACTACCCCTTCCGCTTTTACTTGAACAAATCCCAAGTGCCTCCACCCAAACTACTCCAAAAACTTTGGAAATGAAAATAATCACACAAGTCACCTTCAGAAAATTACAAGTTATATTTTCAATCTCATAATAATATTCAACAACCCCCGAAAACTACCCCTTCCACTTTTACCTGAACAAATCCCAAGTGCCTGCAGCCAAACACCTCAAAAAATTTAGAAACTTAAAATAATCACACAAGTCAGCTTCATAAAAGTACAAGTTATACTTTCAATCATATAATAATATTCAACAACCCCCAGAAACTACCCCTACTACCTTTACCTTAACACATTCCAAGTGCCTTCATCCAAACCACTCAAAAAAAGTAGAAACCTAAAATAATCACACAAGTCACCTCCAGAAAACTACATGTTATATTTTAAATCTTGTAAAAATATTTACCAACCCCAAAAAAATACCCCTACCACTTTCCCCTGCACAAATCGCTAGTGCCTCCACCCAAACACCTCAAAAAATTAGAAACTTGAAATAATCACACAGGTCACCTCCAAAAACTACAAGTTATGTTTTCAATCTTATAATAATATTCAACAACCCCCAAAAACTACCCTAACACTTTTACCTGAACAAATCCCAAGTACCTCCACCCAAACTACTCCAAAAATTTTGGAAATGAAAATAATCACACAATTCACCTTCAGAAAATTACAAGTTATATTTTTAATTATTTAATAATACTTAACGAACCCCAAAAACTACCCCTACAACTTTTACCTTAACAAATCCCAAGTGCCTCCATCCAAACGACTCAAAAAAAGTATAAACTAAAAATAATCACAAAAGTCAGCTTCAGACAAGTACAACCTATATTTTAAATCTCATAATAATATTCAAAAGCCCCCAGAAACTACCCCTACTACTTTTACCTTAACAAATCCTAAGTGCCTCCATCGAAACGACTCAAAAAATGTAGAAACTTAAAATAATCACACAAGTCACCTTCAGAAAACTACAAGTTATATTTTCCATCTTATAATAATATTCAACAACCCCTGAAAACTACCCCTACCACTTTTACCAGAACAAATCCAAAGTGCCTCCACCCCGAAGTGCCTCAACCCATACCGCTCAAAAAATTTAGAGACTTGTAATAATCACACAAGTCACCTTCAGAAAACTAAAAGTTATATTTTAAATCTCATAATAATATTCAACCACACCCAAAAACTACCCCTATCACTTTTACCTTAACAAATCCGAAGTGCCTCCACCAAAACCACTCAAAAAAGGTAGAAACTTAAAATAATCACACAAGTCACCTTCAGAAAACTACAAGTTATATTTTCCATCTTATAATGATATTCAACAACCCCTAAAAACTACCCCTACCACTTTTACCTGAACAAATCCAAAGTGCCTCCACCCCCAAGTGCCTCGACCAAAACCACTCAACAAATTTAGAGACTTGAAATAATTACACAAATCACCTTCAGAAAACTAAAAGTTATATTTTCAATCTTATAATAATATGCAATCACAGCCAAAAACTACCCCTACCACTGTATTAAGGTAAACTTAACAGATCCCAAGTGTCTCCACCCAAAGACCTCAAGAACTTAAGAAACTTGAAATAATCCGACAAGTCATCATCCAAAAACTACAACTTATATTTTCAATCTTATAATTATACTCAACAACAATCTCAAAAAACTACCCCTACCACTTTTACCTGAACAAATCCCAAGTGCTTCCACCCAAGCCCCTCAAAAAAATTACAAAACTTGAAATAATCACACAAGGCACCTCCAAAAAACTACAAGTTATATTTTAAATCTTATAATAATATTCATCAACGCCCTAAAACTACCCCTACAACTTTTACCTGAACAAATCCCAAGTGCCTGCATCCAAACGACTCGAAAAAAGTAGAAACTCAAAATAATCACACAAGTCAGCTTCAGAAAAGTACAACCTATATTTTCAATCTGATAATAATATTTTTTTTAAAAAACCAGAAACTACCCCTAATACTTTTACCTTAACAAATCCCAAGTGTCTCCATCGAAACCACTCAAAAAAGGTAGAAACTTGAAATAATCACACAAGGCACCTCTAGAAAACAACAAGTTGTACTTTAAATCTTGTAATAATGTCCAGCAACCCCAAAAAACTACCCCTAATACTTTTACCTGAACAAATCCCTAGTACCTCCACCCAAACACCTCAAAAAGTTTATAAACTTGAAATAATTACACAGGTTACCTTCAGAAAACTACAAACTATATTTTTAATCTTACAATAATATTTAACAACCCCCAAAAACTACCCCCAACACTTTGACCTGAACAAATTCCAGGCGCCTTCACCCAAACCACTCAAAACATTTATAAACTGGATATAATCTCACGAGTCACCATCAAAAAACTAGAAGTTATATTTTCAATCGCATAATAATATTTAACTACTCCTAAAAACTATAGCTACTACTTTTACCTGAATAAATCCCGAGCGCCTCGACGCAAACTACTGTAAAGAATTTTGAAATTCAAAATGATTATACAAGTCACCTTCAGAACACTCCAACTTATATTTTTGGTTCCATAATAAATTTGGACAACCCCCTAAGACAACCCCTACCACTTTCAGCAGAATGAATCCAAAATCCTTCAAGCAAAACACTGAAAAAAAATTTAATTTGAGATAATCACACAAGTCGCATTCACGAAACCACAAGTTATATTCCCAACCCCATAATAATATCCAAGAACCCCTGAAAAACACACCTACTAATTTTGCCTTAATGAATCCCGAGTGCCTCTACGCAAAACTCTAAAAAAATCTTTTTGTGTGGCAGTGGGGCCACACGGCAGAAATAAACCTTTGAAATTTTTCGTCAGAAATCATCATGAGTTTTGAGCAGATCGCATTGTAAGAGAGTGCAGAGAGAGAGAGAGAGAGATCATATACAGGCCTTGGTTATCGTGGCAGTAGTGGGGATACCAAAGAGGAGTTTTGAGAGCAATTGCGAATCGCCCCAGAATTTTCTTTTTTTTTCTTTTATGAGAAGGTTGATGTTGAAATTGAAATAATTATTAGTTGGATTTTCCCATTGAGTTCCATTAATCCAGTTAAAATTAAGCAAACCAAAAAAAAGAGAAAGGTGAAGTTTTTTGAAAAATGGGAAGAAACAAGAATTCTTTACAAAACGAGAAAAAAGTGTGTAGACGACCCCCAATCTGTTAAGTTAATATTGCGTCAAAATTAACGATTATTTTTCTACCGGAAAAGATTAATTTTTAACTGCAATAGTTAAATTTTTAGTTAAAAAATAAACATTCGACAAAATAAAAACAATAATTTTGCAACAAAATAGTTCAATTTTTATTCAAAGAGATGTATTTTCTTAAGAATTCTTTTTTGTAAAATATTAAGTTTCTCGCTTAAAGATTCACCTTTTAGTTGAAAAATGGATTTTTTTTGTAAAGAAATATTCATATTCACTGAAAATTTAACTGTTCTATTTTTAATTTTTAATTCATATTTTTTTATTGCAAATTCTACTGTTTCGTTTAAAATCATTTATTTTTGTTATAAAGATTTTTTTTTAAGACAAAATTAATCTTCTTAGTCAAAAATTTAATAATCCATTTGTTCAAAATTCAAATACTTGGTTTAAAGTCAAATTATTTTTTAAAACTGATTTTTTTTCGTTGAAAATACAATATTTTAGTTGATTTTTACATTTAAAATTTATTGTGAGTTAAAAAATTGTCTAGTTAAAAATTTAACTATTCGGTTGAAAATTAATGTATTTTCAAAAAATTGGTCCTTTTTATTAGAAAATGAATCTTCGTGGTTGAAATTTTTTTTTTTTTTGTAAAAACTTAATTTTGCCTTATTGTTAATATAACTATGACGATTTTAGTTTACAGTGTATATTTTTTAATTTTAGTTGCTGAAAATTTGTCTTTTTCAGTAGAAAATCAATCTTTTTGGTTGAAAATTCTTCTTTTTTGGTTGAAATAAACTATTTTTTATCTATTGTAAAAAAAATTGTAGTGTTCAAATATTAACCATTAAATTTTTTGTTGAGAACTGATCTCCTTAGGCTAAGAAATAATTTTGTTGTAGAAAATTTGACAATTTTATTAAAAAGTTATTTTATTGCTTCAAGGTTGATCTTTGCAGTTGAAAATTCATCTTTTTTAGTTGAAAAATCAACTGATTAGTTAAAAATTTATCTTTTTTTTTTAATAAAAATTAAGCTACTTCGTTAAGAAATTTTGTATGATCTATAACACATAATGAGTTTGTAAAGCTCTTCACCTGGGGTGATTGCTAGAGAGATTGATCAGCGATATGGGTTGGACACTTCCCTTTCTTATTTTATTTATATGGACTCCTGAATCCCCGACAGTATGGCGATGCTAGAACCTGATGAAATAATAAAATAAATAATAATAATAACAATAATAAATAATAATAAATGAGAATGTAAAAAATTCGTTAGATTTAAAATTAACATATATTTCATTTGCAATAAAACAGTTGTACTTTTAACTAACAGATATTGAAAGTTTTGAAAAAGTTTCAAAAAATGGTTTTGAAAAAGAATGTAGAAGATTTTAAAGCATAAATTTTAAATTTTGCAAGACCACAAAATTTTTTTAATTTTTCAAAAAATGATTTTTTACTTTGAAAAATCAATTCTAAGATAAAATTGAAAATTATTTCAAAATATTTCCAAAATTGAACCCGGAAG
>JAABKJ010007721.1:0-11624 GCA_011634705.1 Andricus grossulariae
ATCTTGAAAACCTGACGTACAGGAGCAATTTTGAGTTCGGATTCGGATTCAGCGCATTAAAATCCTTCGGAAATGTTTGGTCTGCTTTCGGGCTTTTGAAATTTGTCAAATTTTGTCGGCCTGTGTTATTTACGAAAAACGAACAACAGGGACAGTATGTGCTTCAGATTTTGAGTGATTATCGCCGAAAGTTTTCAGGTTACAAAAAAAGAGTAATCAACTCAGCGACAAGATTTTTGATAGATCTACAACTTTTGTATAAAACATTTGTGCATATAATTAATATTTTGCAAAATGAAAAAATAAAATTGATTTTTTCTTTAATTTTATCGATTTTTTTTTTCGAATTTCAAATGCTCAGGGGCACACTTTCCCGTAGTCCGATTAAACTCAAATTTTACACGAATTAGTTTGACGTAGGATGGAACCGAACTGGCTCACCAGAATGGAGCCATTGGGTGCCTTCGCTGCCCGTGTCAGCCAAAGACTAGATTAAACAGCCCCCAATATATTTTCGTCGAATTTGTCTATAGACTGGTCGCTAGTTCTTCGCGGTAAATTAAAATTTGAAATAGAATGCACTGTAAATTTGACTAAAAAAATTCAGACCCTCGGGTGTGAAGGACGAGCCGCGAGGTGCCGTAACCGTAACGAGCGTAACCCTTCGCAGGATTCCTGGGAACCGAAGAAAAAAATTACATAAAAACTTGCTGTCAGCCAAGAAATTGTCTTGGCAGCAAATACCTGCCGAAAGTGGAGAGCCCTGCCCTAGAATAAACATCTAAGACCTCGACATGATAAGGCATAAGATATGACAAGGAAAGAGCAGTTATCAGTTCTATCTAGAATAATAATATAATTCAATAATTAGATTATGTTTCACTGCTAAGGAAATGTACATAAGGTTAATTGGCCTTTTTGAACGAAGTTTGACAACACGAAAGTTATTGAGTGAGCTTGACATTATAAAAAGGTATTTATTCTGAGGAATGAAGAACAAAATTTTACAGAAAAATTAGTTATGGATTTTTGCCAAAAAATTATGTTTTATTTACGAACAGAAAAGAAAATCGTACATTATTTTTACTCAAAATGATAAAAAAAAGCATTATTCTGAAGAAAAACTAATCAATTTGAAGTATTATTTTAAATATCAACATCAACACAATCATTGCATATAGGTACGCTGTGCAGTTGACATACTGCACGATGACGGGATGTACAGATAGTACAGCCTGAATTGCTTTTCCTGTCTTCTTTTCTTGTGCAGATTTCACATCGAGGTTGAGTTTCGAATACAACTCTCTGAACATGTTCGGATTGAACATTAGGTTTCAAAATCCCAGCAAAAAGAAATTCAACCTGAAACATCAATTTGGATCATACTTGCCATACTGGGGTGCTTGACCCCCCACGCCACTTTGAACAGTTACCACAGACACGTAAAATAGTGCAGCGCTATGCCAGTGCCCTGGATAGGTACTGGCAGTCTCGAAATATTGACAAATATTGATGTAAAGCGATTTCCTTCACGCTTAGGTACTTAAAATTAAGAAACAAAAAGCCTGGGGTGTAATCCACCCCACAGTGGCAAGTAAGGGTTAATGGTCGATGCAATTTTTAGTTAAGAAAGCTTTACCGTAAAGAACGAAGCTTCCATGTCTAAAAAAGAAGCTTCTAAGGATAAATTAAAGTTAGTGCAAAAGAAAATATTAACTCGATATCACTCTCCAGAAGAGGGTCATTTCAAAACGAAGTGTCTGACAATCAAGAAGGGAAATTCACAGAATTCACGTTCTAAAGGAAAATCCGAATTCTAATACAAGCTTTGATTTATCCAAGTTTTTCTAATGTCTTTTTGCTGGAGTAGTTTTAGATAAGACTGAAGTAACGTGATATGCTGATTCAGATGCCAGATAATGTCTTTCTAATGTACTACTGGGCTGGTTGTTTGAGACGTGTTCTTGAGAGATAGCTTGTCCGCTGGTAACAGGGGCACTTTCTCTCCAGCGTTTATGCCAACTTGGCCGGTTCATTTGGAGCTGGTTCTTCTATAGTCTAAGAGGAGTCAGACGGCAGTCATATTTTCTACGCATATGCTGAGATAAGGGAAAAGTGTGAATCTCAAATCGTCTTGGCCGAGGACCGAGGGAGATACGGAAATAATCCGGGATCTCAGATCCTCCAGGTCGACGACCGAAAAGTAGTAGGGTAATTAGAGATCCCAGATACTCTTGGTAGAGAACCAAGAGATAGGGGTGTTAATTCAGGATCCCAGATCCTCTAGGTTGAAGATCGAGCGTTCGTAGGGAAATTGGCGTTTCCAGATATTCTAGAAAAGTGGACCGAGAAATAGTAGGATAAATAGAGGTTTCAAATCCTCTAAGTTAAGGACAGAGTATTAGTTGGGTTATTATGGTTCCCAGATTCTCTGGCAGAGAATAGATAGAGATTAAGAAACTGAGTCAAGTTAGGAATTCCAGACCCTCTTGGCATAGGACCGAGTGATGACGTAAAATTGAACTAAATTTGAATCCCAGATCCTCTTGACATAGGACCGAGAGGTATTGAGATAATTAGGATCCCAGATCGACTTTTCAGAGGACCGAGAGGTATTTTGATAATTATGATCCCACATATTCTTGTCGGAGGACCGAGAGATGTTATGATAATTAGGTTCCCAGATTCTATTTTCAGAGGACCGAGAGGTATTGAAATAATAAGGTTCCCGGATCCTCTTCGCAGAGGACCGAGAGCGAAGAGTAAAAATAAAAAAATAAACTATTAGGAGACTGGAGCCGAAAAAGTGATTGAATTCTACGGAAATTAATTACAGTCCGGTGTTGAGTGGTGTTGGGAATCTAACTTAACTCGCGGGCATAGATTTATTGAGCGCTGAGCTCTTGTTAACTTCTAGAAAGAAAAAAAGAACGAATTCTCGACTAGCGAGGGGCCTTGTTACGCTGGGCATCGGCTGACTTGCAACTGACTCTAAGCTTACCGCGAATTAATAAGAACTAATCGATCTATCGATATATCAGTTAATCGATTGTCGCATCTACTGCGCGAAAATTCAAATGCCTGAAGATGTAAATTATTATTTAACCAATATCAAAGTATTGCGAAGCTCTCGTTTTAAGTAGCATAACAGAAAACAATCTCAGAGAAATTTAGTTGTTCAACAAATGGTATGATTAGAATTTCAACACGATAGTCAAAAAAGAGCAATAAAGGATCTGGGAGACCAAATGGTTCCTAATCATAAGGAAACCCATTTCAATCTCATGCTGTGAATGAAAACTTTTTATCAATGATGGAGCATTATACCTGGAAACTTGTTGCACTAGCGCCTGATAGAAAAACAATCAAAAAGAATGGAAAAGAGCTATGGGTGATATTTATTTATCATTGATGGAGCATAATACATGGAAACGGGTTGAACTGACGCCGGATAGGAAAAAAATAAAATGCAAATGGATTTTCGAGATTAAAAACGATTATTTTGTAGCATGCAAAAAGTATAAGGCTAGTTTTGTAGCAAATGGCTATAGTCAACGTGAAGATTCGACTACTAGGACATTTTTGCACCTGTTATAAGATATGATTCTATTGGAACCATTCTAGCGGTGATTGTTCATAAAGATATTAAGTTGATGCGAGTTGGCGTCAAGGCTGCAATCTTCTGTGGTGATATAGATTTGAATATTTATATGGAAGAACCAAAAGGTTCTAATGATAATATAGGCCAAGTATGTCAGTTAGGAAAGGGAATTTACGGTCTTAAACAAAGTCCTCTTAAAATTCGAAGTCTTAATAATCATTGTGTGTATGTTTCTCAAGATTCAATCTCTTTCACAATTTTGGTTTTGTACGTAGATTATGTTAATGTAGGTTATACTTTGAAAAGAAAATTGTGTTCTGTTTTACAAGATATAAAAGCTTAATTTGTACTTACTGATCAGGAAGCTGAGTACTGCGTAGGACTTCAGATTAATAGAAACAGAGAAGAGAAAACTAATATTATCAGTCAAAGCCACTATATTTAAGAAATTATTGATGGTTTCAAGATGATTGAATGTAAAATACTATAAAAATACTGGAGAGCTATATACTAAGCTAACGGAAACTATGTCTTCAACAAGTAAAGAAGATTTTGCTGAGCTGGTTGGACTTCTTCATCGATAAGCAGTTGGAAACTTGGTGTATGGTGCCTTAGTTAGTCAAACTTATATTTCCCATGCTCTATGAAAAGTATCACAGATTCTGGATAGTCCTGGTATAGGATTTGGTTGTAAAAGTGTTGTAAAAGTGTTCTTAAGCTATGAGATGCAACAATCAATCAGCAATAAAATTGGTTAGAAATCCTGAATATCATCGTCGCTCAAAACATATTGATGTACGTTATCATTTTATTCAGGGCCTTGAATACCAAAGGGTGATTGAAGTGAAATTCGTATCAAGAAGTGAGCAGGTAACAGAAATTCTTATAAAGGATTTATTTAAGCCTTCACATGAAAATTGTCTGAAGGTGATGAAGCTGAACCAAGTTTAGACGCTGCGAGGTGATAGCTAGTGGGAGTGTTGAAAATATATAATTCTTTCAACTCTTATATGAACTAACCGTAGCCTATTCTATATTTTGTATTTGTGTATTTATTTGAAGTTTTTTTTTTGTTGCCTCACTTCACTTCTTTGTCTTTGATCTGTCAGCGTTTTTATTTAGAATAAACTTATGTTTATATTTATTAAAATAAAAATCCACGATTAATTTATTGCAACAAAGGTGAAGTTTATTGAAATAGAATACATAGGCAAGGTGTATACAGCCAAGTACCTCTCAAGCGAGATTGGCTTCTTATTAAGAGGGTCCGGTAGTCAAAGCCGTAGTAGCGACCTGGACAAAAATTCAAATATTTCTCACAAATATGACTTCAAGTTTGCCGCCAATTTGAGAATCACCCATATCGAAATCATATGCATAATTTGAATGCAGGTACCAGTTCAGTTCGAGTTTATTAAGAAACCAAACGACATCAGTTATTGCAAAGACTGGTTACGCATAAAACCTTACACTGGGTTCATCAAACCAGGTAAGTCTATTTTTCAAACAGTACCCAAGAAAAAAGAATCGATTGAATGGAAATTGTTTGAATCGGAACATTTAATAATGTGGATTCACGCGAATCCCGGTCAGTCGGTTTGTGAACATTTTAATCGGTCTCATGATTATTCATATCGATGTGCCATCACCAATTCATGAAATTCTCGTTTAATGACATCGTGAATTTTTGAATCGGAAAGATATCTACCGGCTGAATTCCGCATATTTCACACATAATTGAAAAATTTGATATTATTGGGCACGTCTCGCCTGTATTTAGATCCACAGAAAATTGCTTGCACATCTAGTTTTAATATGATTCTTATTTCGGGGAGGCTCCATAATTATTTAAATCATTTTTTTCTATTCTAAAAACATTTTAAATCCAAAAGGGCTGGAAAATAAAATGTTCTTCTTGCATTTCTTTCTGTTATGTCACACGGATACTTTAAGATAAAGAATTTCATGTATAAATTCTAGTGGCTCTTTGCCATTGCAACACCGTTCAAGTATGGTCATAAATATTTAAGGTATCAAATTGTAATAATAATTGAATTGGAGGCATATTTGCTTACAACAAGAACTTGAATTAGCATTTTTAAATATTAAATGAAATGAAGGGCGTAAGTACCAAACCTCAAAACTATGAAAACTCCTGTGAAAGGAACGGTACGTTTAAAAAGACGCCGATTTTAACTCAGAAGGAGTTGCATGACTTTTCTTTATGTTTTTATTAAAAAAAAAAAAAAAACCCCTTTCAATCTATTACTTAGCTCTATTGAATCGCGGAAGAAATGCTTAAGAAAGGCAACCATCTGCCAAAAATCCCTTATCAAAGAATGGGCATCCCAAAAAATGCCGAACCTGACACATAAAAAGCTGCGTAACTTTTCTTTCTTGATTTTGTCTATACTCTCTCCCTTTTAAGGGTTTGAGAGTCTTTACATAACCATTACATGTATTCCTACAAACAAGCCTTATACTATCTTACTAACTATTTTATGCATATCATCTTAAATTTGTATTTTTATTTCTAAACGCTTGCGAGTTTGCCCTGGGCTTCCATTTCCTCTTACCACTATCAATCTCAAAATTAGACTCTATTCCGCAACACTAGTTCGTAATTATCCTTCTTTAGAAGTCATTTTTTGACTTTTTTCCTACCCTGTGCAACCAGCTCTCTCTTTCTCTCTCTCAGATCTTATAGCTTATTCATCTATTACTCCCCCTGACCATTTTCATTCAGAGTCCCTTTCAGTCTCTCTTCTATACTCTCCCCTCCCATTTCTTCACCTTTACACCTCTCTAACACATGCAACTATTTTTCCTGCTCATACCTGCATACTCGACACAGATTCCCTTCTTCTTTCATCCAATACCTACATGCTCTTACAGCCTTTCCCATTCTGCATCTTACCACTCTGTTCCATTTGCTCTCCTTTTGCTTCCTTATAGAGGAAGCTTTTTAATGGTAACATTTTCCAAAATTTTTAAATTCATTTAATTAAAACTTCATCAATTTAATAATATCTAATACAATGTTCTAAGCAATTATCCGGATGTGTATGTGGATATGTGTGGATGTTTGTGTGTATGGATGTCACACTTTTTCCGTGAACACGTTAACTTGAAAATGGTTGCAGATAAATTGATGAAATTTGGAGGGTTTATTTTCACCACTAATATCTTGAAACTGAAAGAAGGATTTCTAAAAATATTTATTGGATCTTTTTTTAGCACTTAATAATATTTTTAAAATCGGGTTTTTATAGTAAAACTTTTTTCATCAACATAATTCAAAGTTGATTCAAGAACATAAAAGATTCATTGGTTCAAGACGAATCGATTGACCGATAATATTAATACATTTTAGTAAATAGTAGGGAAGTTATGGTAATTTGTATATTTTGAAAATCGGGTTTTTATAGTGAAACTTTTCTCATTCACATAATTCAAAGTTGATACAAGAACATAAAAGATTCCTTGGTTCGAGATGAATAGATTGACCTGTAATATTGATATATTTTATTGAAGAGTGAGGAAGCTATGGTAATTCATAATATTTGAAAATACGGGTTTTTATAGTAAAACTTTTTTCACTAACATAATTCAAAGTTGATACACGAATAAAAAAGATTTCTTGGTTCGAGACGAATCAATTGACTTATAATATTGATACATTTTATCGAAGAGTAAGGAAGTTATGGTCATGCATAATATTTGAAAAAACTGGTTTTTATAGTGCAATTTTTGTCATTGACATAATTCAAAATTGATTTTGAATTTTTGTTCAAAATTCTTCTTTCTTCGTTGAATTCAACTGTTTTTTTATTGAAAAATTAAAATAATTTTTATTTAAAAATTCAACCTCTTGGTTGAAATTTATTTTCTTAAATTGAAAACTTGACTCTTAATTTAAATTAACTTCGCATAAAGCTAGCAAAGGGATAGGGTGCGATAGAATTTCCCCCTTCCCTTTTCCAGCTCGAAAAATTACCATTTTAAATAAAAAATTTGATTTGTCTGATTTGTTATTGTTTTCAAAAAAATCTTGTATTGTGTAATTTTGTATTTTTTGTAAATTTCTATTCTTAAATTGATCAAAATTCAAACTTTAGTTTTTCTATTATTTAAAAACCCAAAAATGCTTCCTCTACGAGGAAGCAAATACATTTGCTAACGGGAAGCAAAGTGCTCATGAAATGAGCACCATATAAATCCATAATAACTTAGCATCCACAAATATTTCTTTTATCCTCTCTATTTGACCTTCGTCTACTCCTCTCTCTTTCATGGCTGCCCATAACACCCTCCTGTTAACTGAGTCAGATGCTGCCTTAAAATCTACAAACAGTACGACTAGTTTCCCTTTTTTTCGCCCTAGCTTCCTATTGACTAGATAGTTGAGCACGTAGATGTTATGTGTAGTTTCCACCCCTCTTATAAAACCCGCCTGGTTGTTTGGTATACTTCCCTTTTCTGCCACCTGTCATTCCAACCTCCTTCTAAGCGCTTCATTTATGCCCTTCCTCCTCCTTTCCTGTTTATTACTATTCTTTTGTGCTTTCTTTCTCCTGTTAGGTTCTCCTTTTCCCTTTCCCCTTTCCTCCATTTTCTTACACTCTCCTTCATCCTACCTTTACTTTTCATCCATTCAACGTCCCACCAACCTTTCCTAAACCCCTCATCTTCTCTGGGTCTCACCTCTTCCCTTACCTTATCTCCCTCAGCTCTTCTACTTCATCGTCCCAAATCCATATCTCTCAGTTTACCCATATCCTATCTCTCCCAATCCTTACCCTCTTACCTTTACTCCTCGAAGCCCATGCCTTGCGCTCGATTAGTCACTTTTTTCTATTTTCTCGCCACGTCAAATCTTCTTCCATTCTTTTATTTCTTCCTTTCAACAGCTTCTTCTCCATAACTTCATACGTATCCTCCTCACTCCCCAATTTCACTAAACATACATTCTTTCCCCTGTCTCTTTCCTATTAGTCTTCCGATCACTTCCACTCTGACTTTTGCGCCGATGTCTCTCATCAGCTTCCCAAGCTCTTCCTCTCCCTCTTCACTGTCCACTTTCAAACCCTTCACTATTATATTGTTTTTCCTCTTCGCTCTCTCTTCCCTTCCCATTCTTCTTTCAACCTCAATCAGTCTCAAGCGCCACCTTTCATTCTGCTCATGCATAACAGCCTCACACTCTTTCGCTTCTTCCAAACTTTCTTTCTCTTCCATCTTATGCTCATTCCTTAGTTCCAGTTTGCTCACTCTCTCTTCCAGCAGTTTCATGTCCCTTTTCCTATCCTCCTCATTCTCTCTCTCCCTATTCTCTAATTTTTCCAAATTGTTCCATACCTCCTCCCCTTGCCTCTTCATATAACTCAGTCTTCCGCAAGTCTTCTCTTTAAATGCCTTTATAAGAGATTCTAGTTTGTTGAACATGTCTCCTTCATTCCTATCTCTCTCCGGCGTTCTTTTTTCTGTCATGACTTTTTTAATGTCATTGCCCCTCTCCGCATCTTCACCCACCCGCTCTCCTTTCCTTTTATATTCCCCCGTTTTCTCCCCTTCACTGTGCATGCTTTTGATGCTAATCACGCTCTACTAAGTCTTTACGAAGTAGTGGACCTCACGCGCATATGTCCCCTTCCTCGACTCGACTCTGCTTTTGCTACGGAATCCAAAGGCGTAGTGAACGTCTCATCTGTTCTACCCTCACTGCTTGCCTCGTCTACGGCGCTACCCGCTCTCTCTTTGCTATCACTGTCCCTGTTTGCTTCGCTCTTCTTACCCAACTCACTCTGTATCCGTCTGGAGTCACGCTGTGGACTCCGCATAACCAACGATATGCTGCTAACCTCATTAACCGACCGTTAGTCTTAACTCCCTCCCCTGTCTCCTCACTTCCCCGCCTATCACTTTCCATCACCCCAGAACTTTGAAAACTTTACCCAAAATTCACCCTCTTATACTAATTTCTTTTGACAATGTGTGGCTACTTTTGCTCCTTTTCCCTTCACACCCTTCGAACTTCTACTTTCTACCAACTCACCCAGTATCCCACCGAAGCGAATCTAACCTCAAAGTCAACTCTCATCAGTTTTTATATATTTCCTTTTCAAATTCGCACTTTCCACCGCTCCCTTCATTCACACTTGCAACCCCACCCCAGGCCCCTTACTCATCACACCCTCACCGTACTCCCTTAACTCTTCACTTCTCCCCAGCCAAAAAATGATCGCACTCGAAGAACACCGTGTAACCACTATCGGTACCAGAAACGAAAGCCAGCCGCGTATCTTTTGTATTGTTCAATTTAAAAAAAAAATGAAGAAAGTGCTTTTGAGCTATTACTTAGCTTATTTTAATCGGAAAAAATATGCGAAAAGAATTAATCATTAAAAACAAAATCACCAAACATGGATTCTCACCCACTTCTAAATTATGCCACGGCACCCTTCATATATTTAGCTATTATCCTTTGTAATATGGTATGTAATTATACTTTCGGTCCATTCAAAACTAGGATTTCAGGATAATGCAAATTAATTTTGGAAAAACTAAAACCTCAACATTATTTTTTTTTATATCTTAAAGTAATCATGAAACATCCCAGAATTAAATAAAAGAAAATTGCATATGCCAGCCTATTTGGATTTAAAAGAGAAAAATAAATTTTTCTCTATTTTTAAGTTCACAAACTATTAATTCAATATACGGTATATGGTTTAAAAAATGATGTTCCACTTTAATTTAGTCTATCATTTTCATTCTTCTTTTGTTGAGAAATTTCTAAAACGGTACTGAATAGAATATTAGAAAAGACAATAATTTTGTAGAGTTAAAACAGGGAAATAATTCTGACTTGTGGAATTTTTTCGTATTATAGTTTTCAAGAAAAATGAAATTTGAATTTGAAAAAATGGACCTAACGATTTTTTTCTTGGCCTAAGACGATTAGAGCACCCCGAAACATGAAACATAATAAATCTGGAGGTGCAAGCACTTTGGGAATTCTCGAAAACATGAAAAAAAATCAAGAATCGAACGATCAAATTTGGACAAGACACTCCTAAGTGTCTTCATTGAAATGTAAATAAAATAATATTTAAAAAGTGGAAAGAAAAGAAGACGACCTCCAAATCCTCCTTACTTTTTCTTTCCTACTTTTCTATTTCTATATTTTTTTAAATCACAATAAAGAAACATTTGAAAAAAATCTACGATCTTCTTCGTCTCCGTTCCGGTCACTACCATTTCTCCCTCTGTTTCGCTCCACTGCCATATCATCTCCCCTACATTCGTTTTCATTAATCTCAGGGAGACTTCATCCACAGCCATTTTTATCCTCCTCCTCTCCTTTCTCAGACATTCTTGGATTTCTTTCTCCCTTTCGTTTAGATCCTACTCCATGCAGATCCCCGAGACTCTAAACCTTCCCTTGGCGTTTAGTAGCTCTCCTTTCTTCTCACATGGCTTTAGTTGGAGCAACATCCCTCTGTCTACTTTCAGAGATTTTTTCATTTTCGCCACTACCTTTGTATGCGCGACCAAGATTCCCACCACACTCGTCACCTCGTTGTCCTCGTTTTTCACTCCCAGCACTTTTAGATCGCTCCTCTTTCGTGCTCTCTTTCCAAGCTTTTTCTCCCAACCTTCTCCTGACAGCTTCTTTAGTTGATCCTTCCGCGTATACTCCTCTTCTCCTGTTTGACAGCTTACCTCCTTCATTTCACTTGTCACCTGTTCAATTAGAATAACATCAGTCTTCAAGTTAAGCTGTTCGACCTTTCTTTTTAATTGCCCCAAAGTTTCCTCAAATTTCACCCGATCTTCCTCTGGCTTAGGAATTAATCCTCCTGCCCTTTTAACGCTTCAACTACATTCATCGCTTTAACCGTTTCCTTCTTCTGCTTTTTCTCGTCAACCATTTCGCTTCACTCACCTGCTAGTACTCCTCCCATCTCACTTCTTTTGCTCCCTCTCCCTCTCCCTCTCCCTCTCCCTCTCCCTCTCCCTC
>JAABKJ010007722.1:0-11624 GCA_011634705.1 Andricus grossulariae
CCTGAAATTTAAAAAAATGCAAAATATTTTTAATCAAAGTTATTCAATTATGCAAGATTAAAAATTAAAAAAAAACTTTTCGTAAAATTTTGGTTGAAGATCTTTTTGAATTTTCTCAA
Source organism: Andricus grossulariae (assembly GCA_011634705.1). Lineage (NCBI taxonomy): Eukaryota > Metazoa > Arthropoda > Insecta > Hymenoptera > Cynipidae > Andricus > Andricus grossulariae. Next base: position 120 of record JAABKJ010007722.1, read on the forward strand.
GAATATTAGAAAAATTAAATTTGTATAACCTCTAAAACAAAGTAACAAATAAACTCAAAAAATAAATATTTATGCCAGATTTTTATTTTTATTAAAAATTGTTTTTCCCCTTAAATAAAAAAAAAATAATAAAAAAAACTCGATTTTACAAGATTACAAAATTTTAGAAAAAATTCAAGTAAGTTTAAGAGATCTAGAATTTTTAGAAAGATACAAAAAAAATTTTAAACTTGAAAAGATTTTAAAAAATTTTGAACAAAATATAAATTTTTGAAGATTTCGAATACAAAATTCGTAACTTGTTATGAAATTTGGAAGGTTAAAAAAACTTTTCTTAAAATTCCTGGAAAGAATTAAAATATTATTTCATTTTGAAAAATTTAATTCAAAGAAAATTGAAAAAGATTTTTGAAAAAGCTGAAAGATTTTAAGGCCTTTTTCAATTTTGCAGGATTACAAATTAAAAAACAAACTGCATTATTTCAGAAGATATTTAGAAGGTCCAAGAGGAAATTGAAAAAGATTTCAAATGGTTTTCTAAAATTTCAAAACAGAATTTAGTAGCTTATTTTAGAAAAAATTTTGAGTAAGTTTAAGAGATATTTAGCAAAGATACAACAAAAATTTTAACTTGAAAAGATTTCAAAAAATTGCAAACAAAATATAAATTTCTTAAGATTTTGATTAAAAAATTCGAGCTTTTTAAAAATTTTGAAAGGTTTCAAGGAAATGAAAAACTTTTCTCAAAATTCCTGAAAAAACTTCAAGAGATTTTTCATTTTTAAAAATTAATTTAAAAAAATTTTTTTTAAAGATTTAAAAAAAGTAAAAAAGATTTCTGAAAATGTCGACGAAAATCTGGAAAACTTTAAGGAAATTTTTTCAATTTTAAAAGATTTTTCAAAAGCTTCGGAATAATTTGAGTCAGTTTTAAAAATGTTTGAAAATTCATCTATTTTGGTAGAAATTTAATCTTTTTTTTTTGTTAAAAATGTAATTGTTTTGTTAAAAATTAATCTGCTTTGTTGAAAATTCTTTTCTTTTGGCAGAAAATTAATCTCCTTCGTTGAAAATAATTTTTTTTTGGTTGAGGATTTAACTATTTCGTTAAAAATCTCTTTTTTACGAATTTAACTTTTTTTTATTTAAAATAAAATATTTTTTATTTGATATATAATCACATTTTTTGTTTAGAAATCATCTTTCTTGGTTGAAAATAGAACTATTTTGTTGAGAATTCATATTTTTTGGGCAGAAAATTAATCTTCTTAGTTGAAAATTAATTTTGTTTTAATTAATTCATCTCTCTGGTTGAAAATTCAACTGCTTAATTGAAAATTCGTATTTTTTATAAAAAAATTAATCATCTTGGTCGAAACTATTGTGTAGAAAATTGTCTCTTTTGGTAAAAATTTTTTTTTTTCAACAATTAATTTGTTTGGTTGAGGATTCAACTATTTAATTAAAAATTTGTCTTTTTGGACAAGTTCAACTGTTTTTGAATCAAAATGAATATCTTTTTTAGTTGAAAATTCCACTTTTTGGTTAAAGATTAACTTTTTTGATTCTAATTAATTTAAAAATTTATTTTTGAGAAAGTAAACAATAAAATATGATATAGTTACTGTATTTATTTGAAAATTATATTTTTCATACCAACAGCGTTAAAAAACGCTTGCTTGTGAAAATAATTGACCGATATTAAAAAGCACAATTTTTTGTCAATATAAAAAAGTAGACCTTTGCTTCTCATGATGAAAAATGTTTCAAGATTATGTAAGGAGGCTCTTTAACTTTCTGAAAAATAAGTAGGTCCCGTATATATGAAATAAACACGTATCATGAAATAATATTCGCTTTATTGAAATAACTGTTTAAATAATGTTTCACAAAGAAAAAAAAATTATTTAAAAATATATATATATATTATTTAAATCTACTATCATCGTTAATTGCACACTATGCGCGTGTGTAGATTTTTCATTCGAGGGGAAAACAATTTTGAATGAAAACAAAAAATTTTTAAGAAAGATTTATTTGTTAAGTGTATTTGTTTATCTAGATTACATGAATATCGTTTTGTTAAGATTTTTGAGAAAATTCAAAAATATTTGTGAATTAAAAAAAGACGAGTTTTTAACAAAATAGTTGAATCCTCAACACAAAAAGATTAATTTTCAACCAAACAGTTGCATTTTTAAATGAAAAAAAAATTAAATTTTTACCATAAGAAAAAAATTTCTACACAATATTTTCGACCAAGAAGATTAATTTAAATTATGAATCTTCAACCAAAAAAAAGTAAGATGAGTAATGAAAAAAGTAAAAGAAGAATATAAAAAAAGTAAAATAATTGTTGATATAACAAAAAGTGTAATTATTAATATTTCAGTTAAAACATATTTTCTTCTAAATCCAAAAAATAAATTTTAGTTTCTTTACCAAAAAACAAAGAAACTTTTATCAAAAAGGCGAATTTTGACCAAGAAGGTTAATTTTTAAATAAGAAGTAAAAATTTTAAACTAAATAATTACATTTTCTACCAAAGAGATTCCTTTTCAACTAAAATGATGAATCTTCAACCAAAAAGTTGAATTTTCAACAAAAAAAATTTAATTTTGAATCAAATAGAGTTAAAATTAAAAGAATTAACGATTTTTTTAACAAAATAGTTGCATTTTTAATTTTTTTAACTTAAATTTTTACCGAAAGAGACGAATTTTCTACAAAATAGTTTCGACCAAGAAGATTAATTTATTAATAAAAAATATAAATTTTCAATGAAATAATTATATTTTCAACGAAGGAAATAAATTTTCAACTAAAATGATGAATCTTCAACAACAAAAATGTAATTTTAACAAACTAGTTCGACTTTTAACCAAGTAGTAAAATTTTTAACAAAAACTGATGAATCCTTAACAAAAAATATAATAGTTGATATTTCAATAAAAAAAAAAAAATTATTTTCAATAAAAAACAGTTTAATTCATTAAAAACCGAACTTTCAAGAAAAACAGTTGCAATTTCAACCAAGAAAGATGATTTCTAAACAAGGAAAGTAATTGTTGATATTTCAACTAAAAAAGATTTTATTTTAAATAAAAAAAGTTGAATTCATAAAAAAAAATTTTTAACGAAATAGTTGAATCCTCATTTGAAATAGACTAATTTTTTACCAAATAGTTGCATTTGTAACCCAAAAAAATGAACCTTTATCAAAAAAGTGCATTTTTCACAAAATAGTTTTGACCAAGAAGATTAATTTTTTATTTAAAAAATCGAATTTTCAATTAAATAATTACATTTTCAACCAAAGAGATGAATTTTCAACTTAAATGATGAATCTTCAACCAAAAAATTGAGTTCTGTACTAAGAAGGATTTTTATTTTGAATTAATTAAATTATTAACTAATTTTCAAACAAGATAATTAATTTTCCGCAAAAAAAGAATTTTTAAAAAAGCAGAATAATCTTTTTAAATTTTCTTTAAAAAATAATGTTTCAAAATGAAAAATCTCTTAAAGTTTTTTCAGGAATTGGAAGAAAAGTTTTTTATTTCCTTGAAACCTTTCCAAATACTTAAAAAGCTTAACATTTTTTAATCAAGATCTTCAAAAATGTATATTTTGTTTAAATTTTTTTGAAATCTTTTCAAGTTAGAAATTTTGTTGGTATCTTTGCTAAATATCACTGCAACTTACTTCAATTTTTTCCAAAATAATCTTCTAGATTCGGTTTTGAAATTTTAGAAAATCATTTGAAATCTTATTCAAGTTTCTCTTGATATTAATCTTTTTCAGTTTTCTATTGAAATTCATTTTTCAAAATAAAAAATCATTTTAAATATTTCCAGGAATCTTAAGAAATTTGTTTTGATTCTCTTGAAACTTTTTAAAACTTCTTAATTTTTTTTGAAATAATTCAGTTTTCTTTAAAAGATTTGTAAACCTGCAAAATTGAGAAAAAATTCCTTCAAATCTTCCAGTTTTTTTTCAATATTTTTTAAAACCTTCTTAAATTTTCTTTGAATTAAATTTTTTAAAATGAAATTTCATAAAAAGTTAATTTTTGATGCGAAATCTTCAATGATTTATATTTTGTTCACAATTTTTTGAAATCGTTTCAAGTTCTAAAATATTTTTTATCTTTTCAAAAGTTCTATATATCTCTCAAACTTATTTGAATTTTTCCTAAAATTTCGTAATCTTGCAAAATTTTTCTTTAAAATCTTCTAGATTCTTTTTCGGAATTATAGGAAATCATTCGAAATATTTTTCAATTTTCTCTTAAAATTATTTAAAAAAATAAAAACTCATGTTAAATTATCCTATGAATCTTAAGAATTTTGTTTGAAAATATGATAAAGTTTACAAATTATAGTTACCCAATATTAAAAAATAATTTATATTACAGATTTCCTCTTTTATCAGTAATGTGTAGAAACATTTGGAAATAAATTTTATCGTGAAACAAAATTACTTATTTGAAAATTTCCATTTACAAAATTAATTGTGTAAACAATTTGTAATCTTTATTAATAGATAAACAAACAGGAAACAGCCACTAAAAGTTATTCACGGAGTGGCACAACAATTTATGCGACATATCGTTACACAACTGTTTTACTTAGGATAGGTATTCAATAAAATTAATAAATATTCAGAAGTTAAAATTTATTTTTCTAAAGGGGTTCGTACCTAAAGTTTGAAGTTCTGATCGTTTTTGGAAAATTTATTTTAGTGCAGATTAAAAAATAAGTGCATTCAAATATATATTAAGGAGCGCCTTTTTTTGTATAGGGTTTATCATAGCCAAAAATCCGATTTTTTTTAAGAGGGATCAAATTGAAGATATTGGCATGTAGATGAGCAGTGAAAAATAAAATTCTTTATGTTTTACTTATCCTTTTTCTTATAAAAAATTGTAAAATGAGGAAATTTTTTTTTAAAGACTATGCTGGAAGCTTTACTGTTAGATTTCTTTGGAGCATAGCTCAAATTGAAGGTCTTGGAATGCAGATGAGCATTACAAAAAATAATTAGATATTTCATAGTTTTTTAATATCATTGGATAAAAAATGAGAAAAATTACATCTTTTAGACCAATATGTTGGAAGTTTTCCTTTCGGTGCAATTTTCATTGGAGGTGTTTCAAATTGAAGGTTTTCATAGATGGTCATTAAAAATGAAATTTTCTATGTTATAGTGATGTTTCTTTGTTCTCAGAGGTTGAAAAATAATAAATGTTGTTTTTCTTTAATTTTTGTTAGTGCGATTTTTTAGGGTATAGCTCAAACTGAAGGTCTTGATAGATGCACATTGAAAAATAAAATTTGCTATCTGATAGTACTACTTTTTTGTTATCACTGTGTAAATAATTAGAAAAATTAGAAAATTTCGTTCTTTTCGATCACTATTTAGATGTTTATTGAAATCTGTATCTAAATTTTCATTAAAAATTAAAATGTTCTTTTACATAGTGATTTTTTTTTTTGTCAATCGATAAAAAACTACAAATAGGAAAATCCGTTTTTGGACCACTGTGTTGTATTCTTTAATAGTGGTTCGATTGTCTTCGAAGATAGCTCCAAATGAAGGTCTTAGCATGCAGATGTGGATTAAAAAATAAAATTTGCTGTGTTGATGTGTTATTTCTTGTTAACATTTGTTAAAAATGCGGGAAAAAATGTTTAGTGTATTATGTAGAAAGCTTTTCTATATTATATCTACCATGTACATTAGGCACTAATACATTAAGAATTACGACATCAAGTACTACAAAAAAAAAACGAATTGCGTTGTACATATTGCATCCGATAAATACAGAAATTTCGTATTGGCACAGGAACACGTGGTGACCCAGCGAATTTCTGAGCTCATTACGTATTCATTCCGCCGAGCGTATTAAACCGGTTCCTATTAGAATTCTTTGACTTTCACTAGATTTTTCTTTGGAAGCATTATTATTACTCTTATTACTCGTATTACAGTGTAGCCTTGTCTCACGCACGATTCTAATTTACCCAAGCCTCTATGCATTGAGACAGCATGCATGACATTGCGGCTTTGACAAAATGATTGACGTTTATAAAACTCTAGAGAGGCGTAAAGCTCACCTAATATGTGGAAAACGCAATTCTGGTACCGACAATACTACGCAAATATGTTTTAATATTATTATTACACTTTTTATGCAGGTGCGACTTTTGTTATACCAACAAGACCATATACTATGTACTCGAGTACATTTGTTATTTATGAATAAAAGAAATTTTTTATTCAGTCATTTGAAAAAATCATAGGATTTAGTAACCGAAGCATTAAGGAAATTTGTGGAGAAATGCAGATATTTCTGCATGCGTTCGTTATATTTGGACCTTATATTTTGGGACATGTGGTTTTGAGATTATAAACATAAACCATGTTTAAGGCCTGATTGGTTTTTCATTACTTGAAGTTGCTTTATATGTATCTTAATTTTTAATTTAAAAAAAGTACAAGGAATCCCTATTGATAAGAAAAATCATAGGAAACCTTATACGCGAATTGAGAAACATTTTTGCTTTTTAATACGATTGCGCGGTTAAATAAAAACTGTCAAATTATCTAATAAAGGTGGGTATGTTTGATAATAAATTTTAAGATTTTAAGGATGAACCATTTTTCCACAATTTACGCTTTTTGCTCTTGTTAGCGTTTTATAACGGAAATTGACATTTTTAAACAAAATCATTAGACTTGAAAGGTTAATTTTTGTTTATTTTTATGTAACTTTAGAGTTTTAAAACAAAAGTAATTATATTTTAAACAATATTTGAAACTTTTGAACAGTTTCAGGTCATATTTACGTTTTTCAGGAAATCGGTTGTCTTGAACAAAAATCATTAGATTTCAAAGAAAATTCTAAATTCTAAAAAATTGTCTTTTATTTTAGTGTTTTTTCCCCAAGCGATTGATATTTTTGATTGAAAAACTATTAATTTCAAAAAATATTTACATCTTTTTCAACTACTTTAGATTATGATGATGTTTTACATCAAAAATTGGTATTTTTAAACAAAAATCATTAGATTTAAAAAATAAAATAATTTTTTTTCTACAATTTTAGTTCAAGCTAGCAATTTTCGATATACATTTCAATGAATATTTACAATTTTGAAACGATTTAAGGCGATGTTAACCTTTTTCACAGAAAATCGGTTATTTTACACAAAAATCATTAAATTTTGAATAATTTTCTGCTATGTTGCGTTAGTGTTATTCGTTAAAAATTATTGTTATTTTTATTAAAAAATTATTTCCTTTCAAATAATATTTATAAACGTGAATTATTTTTCAATGTAAAGTCTACTGTTTCATTTTTGGTTCAGAATACATCTATTTCGCTCAGAAATTTTTTGGTTCAAAATTAATTTTTTTAAATGAAAATTTGACTATTCTATTTCTGGGTAAAAATTGATCTTTTTTAAGTAAAAATTCAACGTTTAAATTTTTCATTGAAAATTCATCTTTTTTGGTTGAAAATTCAAGTACTTGGTTGAAATTGGAACTACTGTTTTAAACAATCATTTTATCGGTTTCAGATTCAATCATTTTGTTAAAAATTCTTTAAAATTGATTATTTAAATCAAAAATTTAACAATTTCATTACTAATTCAAAATTTATCCTTTTTAGTTGAAAATTCAACTACAAAATCTTTTTGATTGAAAATTGAACTGTTTTGTTGAAAATTAATTTCTTTTTTCTTGAAAATTAATTACTTGAATCAAAAAATTTAACAATTCCACTATTAGTTGAAAATTTATTGTTTTTATTAAAAAATTCAACAAATAAATTAAGAATGAAATTTTTGTTGAAAATTCATATTTTAGGGATGAAAATTCTATTGCTTTATATAATTGATTTTTTAGTTAAAAATTCGTATTTTCAGTCGAAAATTGAACAATTTGGTTAAAAATTTACTTTTTTTTTTTGAAAATTCACATTTTCTGAATGAAAATTTAACTATTTTGTAGAAAATTCATTTTTTTTGGGTGAAAAATTCCACTTGTTTATTAAAAAGTCCTACTTTTCGGGTTGAAAATTCTATTATTTTCTTATAAAATTCAGCTTTTTAGTTGGAAACTAACTTTTTCGTTGAAAATGTATATTTTTGGGTAGAAATTTCAATTTTTTTCTAAAGAATTTGCTTTTTTAGTTTGAAAATTAAACAATTTGCTTGAGATTTGTTTTTCTCTTGACTGAAAATCATTTCCTGGTTGAAAATTAATCTCTTTTGGTAGAAATTTTATATTTTTTTGTTAAACATGTACTTTTATATTAAATTTTTTGTTGATTTTGATATATATTAATCTCTCTGGTTGAACGTTTAAATCTATGGTTGAAAATTTATTTTCTCAGTTAAAAATTTACATTTTTTAGTTGAAAATTCTCCTATTTGTTTGAGAGTTTAAATATTTGAATGAAAATTCACTTTTTTAAATTTAAATTAATTTTTTTCAAGTGAAAATGTAACTTTTCCATTTTTCATTGAATATTGGTCTTTTTTATTTGAAAATTCGTCTTTTTGATAGAAAACTAATCTTCTTGGTTTGAAATTTCTGCTTTTTTGTTTAAAAATGCAACTGTTTTTCTGAAAATGACAATTTCTTGAAAACTGATGTTTTTCATTGAAAATTCAATTATTTGTTTGAAAAATCATAAGTTTTGTTGGAAATTCGTCTGTTTGGTAGAAAATTAATCTTCTTCTTTGAAAATTTATCTTTTCGGTTTAAAAATTCATTTCTTTTTTTTTAATTCCATCTTTCTTGGTTGAAATATCAACTAGTACATTTTTTGTTGAGAAATCATCTTTCAACCAATAAATGAATTGTTGAATTTCTGATATAAATAATTAATCTTCACTAAAAATAGAACGATATTTAAAAAAAAAATTAAATCTGAAACCAATAAAATTATTGTTAAAAAAAGTAGTTCAACTTTCAACCAAGTACTTTAATTTTCAACGAAAAAGACGAATTCTCAATGAAAATTTTAAACTTTGAATTTTTAACTAAAAACGATCAATTTTCAACCAAGAATAGGAAAGTTAAATTTTCATGAAACAAAAATTAATTTTCAACCATAAAAATTTCGACCGAAAGAGAGGAATTCTCAACCAAAAATATAATAGTAGACTTTACAAAGAAAAAGAAATCACGTTCGTAAGTATTCTTTGAAATAAATTAATTATTTATCAAAAATAAGAATAATTTCCAACAAAAAAAAAACTAACACAACATTTCAGCAGAACATTCTTCAAAAGTGTAAGTCTTTCTCGGAATCTAATGATTTTTGTTTAAAATAACCGATTTTCTGTGAAGAACTTTAACATAACCTCAAATTGTTCGAAAATTGTAAATCTTCATTGAAATCTATATCGAAAATCGCTAGCGTAACTTAAAATTGTACAATTTAAAAAAATCTAATTCCAAAATAGTGCAAAGCTTCTCAATCTTTTTGAAATTATAATGATTTTTGGTTAAGAAACGATTTCTGGTGGAAGACTTCAACATAACCTAAAATGGTTAAAAAGTTGTGTATCTGCTTTAAAATTTAATTTTTTCATTATTAAAAATACCAATTTCCGACGCAAAACGCTGACATAATCCAAACATATTAAAGGATTCTAAACCTACCTGAAATAATGATTTTTGTTTAAAAATACCATTTTTTGATGTGAAACGCCATCATAACATAAAGTTGTCGAAAATTTGCGAAAAATATTTTTTCAAATGTAATCGTTTTTTAAATAAAAAATACCAATAATTTACGACGAAAAATTTGCGTAAAGTTTCCTATGATTTCTCTTGTCAATAGGAATTATTTGTACATTTTTTAAAATTCAGATTTAAGATACACATAAAACAACTTCAAGTAATGAAAAGCCAATCAAGTCTTCAACATGGTTTATTTTGATGCTCTCAAAACCACATATCTCAAAATATAAGGTCCAAATACAACGAACGGATGCAGAAATCTCTGCATTTCTCCAGAAATTTCTGCAATCTTTCGGTTACTCAATCCTATGATTTCTTCAAATGACTGAATAAAAAGATTCTTTTACTGATAAATAATTCTAATGAATATGGTTTTAAGAGTCTAAAAATTTCAATAATAAAAACCCATCACATACTTTTTCTTTTACTATGATTACAGTAGAGATTATGAGTCTAGTAATTTCCGCCTCAATTTTATTGAAACTGATGTAGTCAGACGATAATGACTTTCTTCGGTTGTATTAGAATAATTATTCATTTGCATTTCTCGCTGCATTGGCATTTTTAATCGTCCTAAAAAAATTTTTAGATACAATTAAATAACAGTTTGATTGTCGGAATCTTTAACTGGATTTAACAATTTGTAGGATGATAGTAATCTCCATCCGCTCATTATGCTTCCGTAATAACCCCGACGTGGATGTAACAGTTGGCGAACATGCCTATGAGCATGACGATTCGTTAATTGCAAAGATCTTCTAGATGTTTGATAAAATTTTTTTTATAATTTATAAACGAAATCATTTATTTTTATAAAAATAAATAGTGCTTCTTTTATTTTTCAATCTTTTTGTCTTTTCTGCTCAAAATGCTTTTTATATTTTTTATCATCCCTGCTCTCTGAATCCGAATTAATAGAAAATTTACTAACTCAATTAGTAGCATTGTAACTGACTGTTTAATTAGTAATTTTATCACTTTCTACTAAATGGCATGGTAAGATCTATGTTACTAAATGAATTAGTAAGGGTATTCTACTTAATCTGCTTAGTAGTACCAACTTCCTAATTCAATGAGTAGGAATGAATTGCTAAGGAAACAAAATTTAATAATTTTTTAAATACATTCTGCTGTCTTTTAAGTTTTAATTAAGAAAGGTTAATGTTTTCTCAATACACCATCTATTTTTTCAATGGGGCAAACATGTGAACTTGTGAAATTAGGTAGAATAACAGCGTTCTGAGAAATTAAAATATTAAAATTATTATTATTGTATAAAATCTTTAATAGGAAATAAAATTAGATTTTTTATTACTAACTTTCTAAGTGCTGCCTTGAAAATGTTGCTTCAAACAGGGTAAAAGTTGAATTAGTCTTATTTAAAACAATTTTGTTATTCCTACCAACAAGTGAATATAAAATTATTTGCAGTATCATTTATTGCCTTCGTTCAAGATATAATATAAATATTGATATACATTTTTTCATAAAGTTTCTGGTGTCTATCGAAAATTGAAAATTATGGTCTTTTTGAAAATAGTGAGAAATTTCCAGTCAGCATGATTTTTTTAAACATAATATTGAAAGCAGACTATGTTATATGAAAGTCGAGGTACCATATCGTAATTAGCTACACTGTTAGAAATGTTTGCAATTTTAGTATAAATGGGCATATTAAATTTCCTATATGTTTACTAAATTCATTACACTTTGTAATTTTAGTATACTTACGTATACTAAAT